>CM076572.1:1228073166-1228414775 GCA_034641835.2 Pinus albicaulis | reverse complement strand
AGAATATATGAGAAGCCATGGAAATTAGGGCGCAGAGTCCTAAATCCATGAAATATAAAGACGTTGAGTCTTGGATATATGATAAAAGGATTAGGATGCAGAGTCCTAAATCCGTGAAATATAAAGACGCAGAGTCTTGAATCTATAATGAAATGTTTGGGGCGCGGAGTCCTGAATATTTAAAAAGATCAAGGTGTGGAATCTTGGATCTTTAGAGTAGATCAGGGCGCAGAGTCCTCAATCTACTAAGGCACAAAGATGCATACAATAGGGGTGCGGAATCCCTATTATCCGAAAGAAAAATACCACTCATGGGCAACTCATAGATGAATTTCCTTAATAATCTCATTCCTAACAATTTTGGAGTGACTTTCTAAAAATAGAAAGTCATGTCTACCATTTCAAGTATGACTTTCCAAAAATAGTAAATCAGCTTCAATCAATGGGTAAACAATTATACTTGAAGGAAAATCACTTAACTTATGATTAATCAATCGTAATAGTTCAATCTCGACTTAATCCTCAATATTATTAATATTATTAATATTATTATTATATTTTATGAGACTATGATATTATTATTAAAAGGAAATTATATCTCCTCAATCACTTCACACCTCTCTCCTTCATGACTCTCATGGCTCTATGTAACTCTCTCTATTTTAAATATTACATTACACTCTCTTTTATGCACTCACCAAGGAATGGCATATTCCTCTTACACTCATTAAATATATGTCATAAAATATTCTTACACTCATTAAATATGTGTCATAAAATATTCCTCTTACACTCACTTTAATGCATATGTTACACTCTCCTTAAATAAGGCATGCATACCTCTCCTTAATGGCATAAGTTACACTCCTCTAGAAGGAATACAATGCATGCATATTAATCCTCCTTTATGACATGAATTTGTTGCTCCTCCTATATATGAGTCTCATGTATTCTCATTTGGGAGGGAGGGGGTAATGCCAAGAGTGGAAGAGACTTGAGCAATATTGTGAAAGGGAGAGATATGGAGAGTATCCATTTACTTCCAAAAAAAAATCTGAATTTCTTACTAATCTACTAAGTATCTATTGAGGTTGAACATGAGTGGTATTTAAAGGAAGTGAAAACTATCTTCATTAGTTTTCCTTGCATCTCTCTCTCTATTGCTGTATTTTGGTACTGGTTGTGAGCTTTTACAGCTCGGGGGTTCCAGGGGGAGGAGTTCTCCCTAGATATGGTTGGGTGGAAAACCGGATGGTTCAAATGAGTTGGTTAAGGGATCAAAGGTGGATCATATTCTCAACGATTGGAGCTGAATATCTCTTCAGGTATAATTTTGATTGTCCTAAAATTATAGTATAGCTTTAGCATAAAATAAAAAGTAGACATTTAAATTGTTGTAAGCATCTGATTTTGGTTTAGGCTTATGCTATCTAAAATATTATTGATTAGTTAAAAATGAAGACTAGATTGATCTATATGTATGGATGTTTAGATCTCAATATTGGAGTTATTATTGGTATATTTTATGGTACTAATCTTGGTATTGTAGCATTTGAGAAAGGAAAGCCAAATATTGTTGAAGGTAATTTCAATAAATAAATTCCAAAGGACTTGGGTAAGTATTTCACGATTTATGGTTTTGTTTCAAGTAATTAATAGATGCATGTTTTATAAATTTTTTTAGGATAGTTTGCAAAGTGTTTGACAAAATCTGTGAATGAGTAATGTTATCAATTTATTTATGCACGAATAAGTGCTAACTTGCAGCTTACATCAGAAGTAAGAAAATGGACATGTACCCAAAATATGCTTGGAGGAATTACAGAATCAACCCTTAAAAGAAAATGCAAAAACAATGGCAACTAAAATATGGTTTGGAAGATCAAATGCTTGAGGTAAGTTGGAGATAAATTTCAGTTATGGCTTATGTTTCATATTCTAATCAATAATTCAATGTTTTGTTATTAAAGTTGTTGTAATAGTACTATCAGAATTTTGACAGAAAGCCTTAATGGTTGTAGCATTCAAGGCTGCCATATGTTTGTTAAATTGTAGCAATTGGTGCAAAAAGTTGGTCAATCATGTCAAATTAATTAGCTTGTGGGTGGTAAAATGTTTCAAGAACTCATATGGTGGATTTAGAAATGTGTGGTTTCAATGAGCATATCTTAGTAGCATAACTCTGGGTTGTTTTTCCTCATGTAGAGGTGTAGTTGTAAGTTTTCATTCCATATGTTTGACAGAAGTCATAAATGAAACATTTAGGATATAAATTTTGTTGTTTTCAAGAATCACATTCCTGGGCGTTTTTAATTCGATTCAGCCCAACATCAGGGGGTATCCGTGCCTAATAAACATGTAACCCCTGATTTAATTCCAAAAAAATACTTTTAAGAACCCAGATCGGAAATCTGGGCAATTTGGCAGATTGCTGCTGTGAGTTATGTTCACCTGTTGTTGAGTCTTTGATGAAAAACTAAGATTATTTAGTCCCTGTTTTAAGATGGAAACATTTAAAGTTTCAATTCTGAATTTTATGAGATAGATATGTTGAAGAATAATCTTAAATTCATTATTGCTAAGTGTTTGACAAAATGCTTCAATGACTTTTAATTGCATGCTTGCAAAGTGTTGGTCATAAGGGCTCAATGAGTGTAGGGTGCATGTCTACAAAGTGTTTGTCAAAAGTATTGAATGGCTGTATCTTTTGTGCATATAAATTGTTAGTGTAAAATTCTTAGTTACTGTTGTTTTTATGTTACTATAAATTATAAATAAACTATTTAATGGGTGTAGCTTCCTATGTCTGCAAGTTTTTGGTATGAATGTGAAAATGAATTTATTAATTTGCTGAAGTGTGAATAAGATAGTTGTTTCTTGTGTTATCTAAAGCCAAATAAAAAAAAAAGGGCTTGTTGTTGGAAACAATTCTACAGTGACTAATTCCTTAGGATTTTGTGCAAATGAGTATTAGTGATTATGTGACATCTACTTCTCTATCTTACTGATGGTGGGTAAGGTGGGACCTTACACATGGTATCAGAGCCAAGTTACAACGCTAGGGCCTAGTGGGCCAACATGCTTACTTATAGGTTGATGATGTATGAATGTTGATTTTGCATGCATGTTGAGTTGTTGTATATCTTGTCTTGGAAGCATATTGGTTGCATAGAGGATATTATTATCATTATGTCATTTAGTGACTCATGGAATAAAATAAAAAAATCCCTTAGATTCCTTTATATTTTTGTTAAGACACATTATTAACAATATGTTAAAATGCTTAAAGACATGTTGGGAAAGGATGTGCTTGAGAAAGTTGGGGGTTAAACCCAAGTATGTGTATGACTTGATTTTCAATCAATGAGTGAGATAGGTGGAGTGAATGCATGGTTTCATATATTTTTAGTGCATTATTTTCAATGTGATATGGGATTAGTAGCCATCTTTAATAGCTGAAATCGTATCTACCAAGAAGAATATTGGCTTAATCTGGACTATAGTGTGATGACCTTGGTGTGTATGCTTTGGGAATGAGTAACAAGTGTAAGGATAAGATTCCATTAACGTGATGATTGAGTTCATCATGATAATTTTGAATCTTTTCGTACCTACAAGCTACCTTGAAAGATGTCACTTTTAACTGTGAATGTAAATTCAAGAGTAATGTATGTGTACTAATTAGATGTGTTAAAATATGATATGGGAATACATTCTTAATGAGTAAGAATGAAATTTCTCTGATTTCTTTGACATGATTTTGTGTATTTTGGGTTGACATTAGGCATCAAATAACTTTAAATTACTCAAATACTAGGTTGAGGTATGACCTTCCTAATAAACAAGAGGCTTAAATGATTGGTGTAGGATGGGTTGTGGAAGCCATTTTAAGGAACACTTGAATGTTATGTTTTCCTTAAACTAATGTATGGGTGTGGAATCCATACTAGCATATATCTATGAGCGAATTTATGGGTGTGGAATCCATACTAGCATATATCTATGAGAAAATGTATGGTGTGGAATCCATACTAGTATATATCTATGAGATAAGTATTGAGGTAGTATATGGGTGTGGAATCCATACTAAAATATATCTATGAGCTAAGAAATTCTTTTGATGGAATCTCATAGACATGATTAAGGAGTGATTATGTGTAATTAAAGTTAAATGGATAGATATTTGTAACATGAACTTGCTTGAGATTTAAATACATTATTTTATTTTTATTATAAATGAAAATATTAAGATTGGTATACTCAACACCATTAGGTGGTTTAGAACGTTTGGAATAGTTGATTTTGATATATGGAGTCAAGCGTGAACTACATATTTATCCTCTAGTATTGTAATCCTTTTGTATGTGTTGAATTTAGGTAGAATTAAACTGATTTTCAAATTCTTGAAATATAGAAAAAGATTATTGTGATAAGTTGATGAAATAAGTTTTCTATTGGCTTAAGACAAATTAGGTCTAGGAAAGCCATAATAGCCTCTTTAGTGATTTTATCAGTTGAATATTGGTTGAATTCTATTTAACCAAATTAATTAGAGATATTATGAGGATTGAACTCATGTATTGCTCAAAACTATTGTTAGTTAGGCGATTGAGTCAAAATTCATATTGTTTATAAATTGTTAAGAGAATAACATGTTTAGAAGGTAAATATTTTATGTGGTGAGAACTTGTTTTATTTGAAATTAAAGAAAAAAAAAAGCATGTGATTAATGAAAAGCTTAGTTGAGTTCTTTTTTTACAAGAATATGTGCTTATGATATTTTTTTGAGGGAGAAATTGAAGGAGAGTGAGATCACATTTTGATGAATTGTAATTCTTGCATGATTTAGAAGCCTAAGATGAGTGTATTGTATGTGGAATGGAAGAGATTGTTGGATTTAGGAATTTTTTGTTGGGATGTATAGTTGTTTGAGTATTTATTAGTCCTACAAAATGTTGTAATAATTTGAGAGGGTGGTAATTATCCTTAAAAAAAAAAAAGGGGGTCTAACTTTAGGCTAGAAATTCCCTTGCGATAGTCTAAATCTTATTTAAATTTAATAAGATTCGTCACATTTTGAGAAATGTATGGTTTTCATAGCTTGTTGTTGTGTATGTATTAATAGTAAGGAATAAGATATGAAATCAAATGATTTGATTAATTACTAAATATAAATCATGACTGATTTCATAGTTGGAAAACAAATTGACATAAAGTTATCAAGGTTACCATATTTTCATAATTGTGAGAGTTGTTATTGATTACAAGCCACTTTCAAAAATATATCATTAATCTACTTTCAAAATCAAGATCTTCTAACTAAGTCATTTCATAATTGATTCTCAAGTTAGAGAAGTGAATAATAATGAAGATTATGCAAACTAAAGGAATGATAAATAATACATAAGTGGGTCAATGAGGACTGTATTTAACCTTAGGTTGTTAGTTAAAAACAAAAACAAAAACAAAAATGGTGCCTTGAACCTCAAATTGTTTTTTTTTTCCTAAAGAGTAAACGTTTAGTAAAAACTAAAGATAGATCCTAAATATTTCGATTGCAAGGATATCTTATGGAATGAAAAGAGGAAAAATGGATTGAGAAGACATAAATCAAGTGGGATGTAAGAGTGTGTTTTAGATATAACGTCATGTTTTGTTGCATAAGAGTGGGTCTTATATATAACATCATGTTTTGTTACGTAATTTCACTAACAATTGTATGTGGATTATTTTATGCTTATTGTACGCCAATTTGATTGTGATATGGTATGGACCATAATTGTTGTGTATACAACCAATGCGTGTTCTATTTATAGCTGGGCAAGCTCAACATCCTACAGAACCAAGAACATGACACATGTAGGATTCATATAGACTATGAGAAAGAAGAACATGTAGAATATCAAATTATTATAGATAAATTAAGTAGATATCATATCAATTACATGCAATAGTATTAGTATTTTTATATGGTACTATAAATTGTATGGCTGGTTTTGATATAGAAATATTTGGTATTTTATATCAATACATGTCTAATATGGCGTGGATATATTTTCTACCTGATTAAGAATGGTATGTTTAGTTTTCATGGAGTTGCTTCCAATTTAGAAAACATTAAACTATGGATTGACATGAAGGAAAAAAATATATCAAATACATAAGGTTAACAACTTATTGATAGGAGAATCTAAAAGAACTAAGTATCTTATAACTGTAGGAAAAACTTCGGGCCAAGTTTAGCCAAAGAGGGGGAGTATGTAGTGTCCCTTATAGTGAGATAGCTTTGATGATACTTAGAGATGGTGATTTTGATATAATATTATGTATGAAAGACTTATGTACATGCTTATATGCTATGACCTGGTCACTTGGTTGTTGTGTGCTTATGATAATATCTATGGTTGCATGGACAAGAATTGATTTTGGTTAAGGGAATATTAGCGATGTTTTCTCTTTTGGTATCCTATTTTGGACATAGGTGTATGACGTGGATGGTGATTCAGAATTGAGACATAGATCCATGGACAATCATGGTTATGTGGAACATATGGTTAATTATGAATTATGGATGATACATGATTTGTATGATTATATGTGCGTAGTCTCGTATTAAGCATGATGTGGCAGGGGACTTGGTCATTGCCAACAGGGATGCTCAAGTTATAAATGACTGCGGAAGTCATTTCTCCAAAACCAAAATGAATGTGGAAGTCATGCACAATATTTGGTAAAATTTGAATAAGTTAATTATGAAATTCATTTGATTTATTTGATCAATGAGATTGTGATGTGTGCAGGTCTTGGAAGAAGACCTTACCAACGAACCATCAGATGGGTATGAGCTCACAATCAGTACCTTAATGTGAAACACGGAGTTTCAAAGCAGAATAGATGAGAAGCCATGGAAATTAGGGCGTGGAGTCCTAAATCCATGAAATATAAAGACGTGGAGTCTTGGATATATGATAAAAGGATTAGGACGCAGAGTCCTAAATCCATGAAATATAAAGACGTAGAGTCTTGAATCTATAATGAAATGTTTGGGGCACGGAGTCCTGAATATTTAAAAATATCAAGGTGTGGAATCTTGGATCTTTAGAGTAGATCAGGGCGCAGAGTCCTCAATCTACTAAGGCACAAAGATGCATACAATAGGGGTGCAGAATCCCTATTATCCGGAAGAAAAATACCACTCATGGGCAACTCATAGATGAATTTCCTTAATAATCTCATTCCTAACAATTTTGGAGTGACTTTCTAAAAATAGAAAGTCATGTCTACCATTTCAAGTATGATTTTCCAAAAATAGTAATTCACCTCCAATCAATGGGTAAACAAGTATACTTGAAGGAAAATCACTTAAATTATGATTAATTAACAGTAATAGTTCAATCTCGACTTAATCCTCAATATTATTAATATTATTAATATTATTATTATCTTTTATGAGACTATGATATTATTATTAAAAGGAAATTATATCTCCTCAATCACTTCACACCTCTCTCCTTCATGACTCTCATGGCGCTATGTAACTCTCTCTATTTTAAATATTACATTACACTCTCTTTTATGCACTCATCAAGGAATGGCATATTCCTCTTACATTCATTAAATATATTTCATAAAATATTCTTACACTCATTAAATATGTGTCATAAAATATTCCTCTTACACTCACTTTAATGCATATGTTACACTCTCCTTCAATAAGGCATGCATACCTCTCCTTAATGGCATAAGTTACACTCCTCTAAAAGGAATACAATGCATGCATATTACTCCTATATATGAGTCTCATGTATTCTCATTTGGGGGGAGGGGGTAATGCCAAGAGTGGAAGAGACTTGAGGAATATTGTGAGAGGGAGAGATATGGAGAGTATCCAATTACTTCCAAAACAAATCTGAATTTCTTACTAATCTACTAAGTATCTATTGAGGTTGAACATGAGTGGTATTTAGACGAAGTGAAAACTATCTTCCTTAGTTTTCCTTGCATCTCTCTCTCTATTGTTGTATTTTGGTACTGGTTGTGAGCTTTTACAGCTCGGGGGTTCCAGGGGGAGGAGTTCTCTCTGGATATGGTTGGTGGAAAACCGGATGGTTCAAATGAGTTGGTTAAGGGATCAAAGGTGGATCATATTCTCAACGATTGGAGCTGAATATCTCTTCAGGTATAATTTCGATTGTCCTAAAATTATAGTATAGCTTTAGCATAAAATAAAAAGCAGACATTTAAATTGTTGTAAGCATCTAATTTTGGTTTAGGCTTATGTTATCTAAAATATTATTGATTAGTTAAAAATGAAGACTAGATTGATCTATATGTATGGATGTTTAGATCTCAATATTGGAGTTATTATTGGTATATTTTATGGTACTAATCTTGGTATTGTAGCATTTGAGAAAGGAAAGCCAAATATTGTTGAAGGTAATTTCAATAAATAAATTCCAAAGGACTTGGGTAAGTATTTCATGGTTTATTGTTTTGTTTCAAGTAATTAATAGATGCATGTTTTATAAATTGTTTTAGGATAGTTTGCAAAGTGTTTGACAAAATCTGTGAATGAGTATTGTTATCAATTTATTTATGCACGAATAAGTGCTAACTTTTAGCTTACATCAGAAGTAAGAAAATGTACATGTACCCAAAATATGCTTGGAGGAATTACAGAATCAACCCTTAAAAGAAAATGCAAAAATAATGGCAACTAAAATATGGTTTGGAAGATCAAATGCTTGAGGTAAGTTGGAGATAAATTTCAGTTATGGCTTATGTTTCATATTCTAATCAATAATTCAATGTTTTGTTTTTAAAGTTGTTGTAATAGTACTATCAGAATTTTGACAGAAAGTCTTAATGGCTGTAGCATTCAAGGCTGCCATATGTTTGTTAAATTGTAGCAATTGGTGCAAAAAGTTGGTCAATCATGTCAAATGAATTAGCTTGTGGGTGGTAAAATGTTTCAAGAACTCATATGGTGGATTTAGAAATGTGTGATTTCAATGAGCATATCTTAGTAGCATAACTCTAGGTTGTTTTTCCTCATGTAGAAGTGTAGTTGTAAGTTTTCATTCCATATGTTTGACAGAAGTCATAAATGAAACATTTAGGATATAAATTTTGTTGTTTTCAAGAATCGCATTCCTGGGCGTTTTTAATTCGATTCAGCCCAACATTAGGGGGTATCCGTGCCTAATAAACATGTAACCCCTGATTTCATTCCAAAAAAATACTTTTAAGAACCCAGATCGGAAATCTGGGCAATTTGGCAGATTGCTGCTGTGAGTTATGTTCGCCTGTTGTTGAGTCTTTGATGAAAAACTAAGATTATTTAGTCCCTGTTTTAAGATGGAAACATTTAAAGTTTCAATTCTAAATTTTATGAGATAAATATGTTGAATAATAATCTTAAATTCATTATTGCTAAGTGTTTGACAAAATGCCTCAATGAATTTTAATTGCATGCTTGCAAAGTGTTGGTCATAAGGGCTCAATGAGTGTAGGGTGCATGTCTACAAAGTGTTTGTCAAAAGTCTTGAATGGCTGTAGCTTTTGTGCATATAAATTGTTAGTTACTATTGTTTTTATGTTACTATAAATTATAAATAAACTATTTAATGGGTGTAGCTTCCTATGTCTGCAAGTTTTTGGTATGAATGTGAAAATGAATTTATTAATTTGCTGAAGTGTGAATAAGATAGTTGTTTCTTGTGTTATCTAAAGCCAAATAAAAAAAAAGGGCTTGTTGTTGGAAACAATTCTACAGTGACTAATTCCTTAGGATTTTGTGCAAATGAGTATTAGTGATTATGTGACATCTACTTCTCTATCTTACTGATGGTGGGTAAGGTGGGACCTTACAACGATGATGATTTCCTATGCATCATATATGAGATGGTTTGGGCCACCTTGATTCACAACGTTGGAGAGGAGATATTTGGAGGTCTAATATATTTCTTGCCACTTGAGGGCAAATTTATTGCAACCCAAGATCAAAGAAGACACTCTACACTTATCACAAGTGGAGAGGAGGACAACGTGGGGTAGGCTAGCTTTGTCTACCATGATCAGATTTTCAGCCCACCCACATTGCATGAGCCAAAGGTGGAGGAGAATTTTCAGAGTTTCCCATGTTGGGAGGTAACTGGTTTTTCATGGATGATAGCTTAGGGGTGGAGGATCCACATGGGAATGATGTGGTTCTACTACATTTCGTATCCCATTCCTCAAAGGAACCCTGTGACAACACCTTTATCAGCTTCCTTGAGTACTCTACTTGTTCACGCCATTTCGATATTCAAATTAGCTTGCATGCTTGGGAGGGGAAATATGGGAGATTTATTGATAAGACAACATCTCATTCCTTTGGAGGAGCATATCGTATGGATGCTACAATAGGAGGAGGGGAGACTTCTTTCGCCTCTATCTCGTAATTGCTTCATATGCTAACATTTGTGGAGGACTGTATTATTCCAAATTTAGCATGCAGTCTAATTGGAATATTGATTTTTGTTGATTATAATTTAGAGATGAATAAATGCGTAAGGAGGCCCATAAATTTCAGAAATAGGACAAAATCTCATAATGTGAAAAGGGATAGCATAAGAGTTGGATTTCACACCCCCATGTGTGAAAAGGGGTATTTGTATATGGACAAGGTCAAGTTTGACCAAGTCAACAGCAGTTGACATGAGGTGAGATCATCTTTGAGACAACACAAAGATAGTGAGGAAGATTCTGGTGGAGGAAACCCTAACGAGTGGGACCTAAGGTGAGAGGGCTTACATTTGTATAAAAGGAGGGAAAGGCAAAACGTATGAAGATATGTTATGTTATGGATTATTGATTTTATGGTCTCAGATATCTTTGTTTTTTCTTCAAATCAAGTTAGTTGAGATTGTTTGGTGGTTGCCATAATAAGGCATTCCTCAGTGTAGGAATTTCCTTATCCTTTTCAAGAGAGGGGCTTCTCTTTGAGATCTTTGCCTCATTTCTCCACATTCCTAGCTAAGGCTGCCGACCTCCTTTAGCTACAATATTATTTCTGAAGTATACTGCAAGTTATAGCCACAAAAGGGAGGTTTCACAACACCATCTGATGAGTTTGTTTTTTCAGAGAGAAAGATTTCTCCCTTTGGAGATCAGTGTAATCTAGTCACTTCTGAGATGATTTTACTATCCTTTACATAAGGCCAACCATTTTCCATCATCTACAATGCAATCCCCTTCCTTGGTTGTGTTATTTCAAAGGGTGTTAATCATAGTGAGGGTTTTATACAGGTGTTTGGGGTGAGATCTTCGTTGTTAGAATCATCCTTTCACTTGGAAGATCCATTGGAGGAGGTTTATTCAGCTTATGCATCATCTTAAACCATCTCCTTATCCAGCTTCCGAGAGTTGCAACGTTTACCCGATTCTAGGACTACAACTCCAACATTTTGTCATTTTTGCATATTTCCAGAAATCCTCTCTGGATTGTCTTAGAATTGTTTGTGGGAGTCTATATTCTTCACCCCAACATTGTATGAGCCATACATTTGTATATCCATGTATTGAAATTTTCTAGCAAACAGCTTATATCTAATAAACTACAATCGTCATAGCTCTGGGCATTTTCTGCTGTAGTAGTATACTTTATTTTCTGTGTACAAGTTCTCTTTGAGGCTTGGGTTGCTATCTCGAGTGTTTATTTTTTCAAGATATTGTATAAAAGTTTGCTGCTATAATACTAATATGATGGCTATGTGTTATTTTCACATTTTATGAGTTGATTTATCAATCGTTTACTTCCAAATTTATGTTCATGTATTGCCGCATCCCCATTTTGGGATATTACACTCGAATTCGACACATTCATTCGCATGGGAGGAATTGTACCATGAATTTTGGCTTCGATGGAGACTAATGGTTTTAGGAAATAAAAACTTGAAGTAGTACATTTTTATTGTTTCATAGCAACATGTTCATATTTCTGGTATTCAACACAACATGATGGCACCATTACAAGATTCTTGTTCATTCATTTCATTTTCAAGAAAAGAAATCAATTTAGGCCTATTCCCGTCAATATGCATTATACCATGGTATCTCATTAGCATCCAAGACATAATCTAAATCATTTGTTCAAACTCGAAGAAAATCATTTTCCATAGAAATGATATATTTCTTGCAACAACTGCGTAGTTGCGCTTCGGTGAATATTCTATAACAGTTTTTTCCGTAGGCGCTTTGGAAAAAATATTACAAGAGATTAGAGCAGTATTGAGCTTCCGAGTTTTCGAATATGATAATTGAGTAAGACGTATACTCTTAAAAAAATACCTAATTTTCCAAGACTTGTCGTTGAGTTTTAAAGGTCGTTTTGATTTTTCAATGGGGCCTTGCGTATTAGGGCATATTTCAATATTTTTTGCACATTGGTGTCTTTTTATTCATAAAAATGAGATTCTAAAGGAATGTAAGCGTAGAAAAGGTAAAAATACATGGTTTCCTTGAATGACTCAAATTTTCCTTAAAATGAGTTCGGGCATATGTTTTTGTTGCAACATTGGGGCAGCGTGAAGGGTGAAACATGGAAAAAATTGGATTTGATCATAATTTCAAACCGTGCATCCGTTGGGCCTACAATTAGCGTTATGGTACATGGACCGAGGTAGGGGTAAATTAACACACAAAATTTCCAGAAAACTCAATCAAGTTTATTTTTTCAAGAAATTAATCACTTTCACTCTGCTAAATCCATTTCTCATTTTTCTTGAGATCCGTGCACCCATTGTTGGAGATTTTTGTGGGAAGATGCATAATATTACTAGTAACAACCCCCGTAAAAATTTTAGGAGAATCTGATTTAACATTTGAGATAAATTGGAAAAAACAAATATCCTACATGAAAAAAGATACATTTTTCCGTGGCAAGGTCAAAGTGGTGGTCAATGCATCATGTAGTAGAGTACCTAAGCCAAATCAACACCAAATCAATCATTAGATCGTGTTCTTTTTCTCCAATTCCACAGAACTTGATGCAAAATAGCCTTAAACTTTGTAATTTGTTAAAAATTCTAGAAATTTCGATGAAAAGTTATTGTAAACATGTAGTTCCAATTTTTCTCCCATTATGTTTTGTCATTCCCTTTAAATAACCAATCCCACAAGTTATGATTAATTCTTTATCAAAAAAGTCCTACCATCATGTAATCATTCATTTTTTTCCATGGTCATAATGATTTTTTTCATGCTTTCTTACCCACTCTTGTTTAAGTTTTCTTCTCATTAACCATGCTTCCCTTATGGTCCATCAACATGATGTTCTTGAGAAAATAATTATTTTTACAAATAGAAAAACTTGAATTCATGGTACATGTTTGTAGCACAAGGTCAAAAAGTATATGGAGCACTTAAATTATGTGTCATATTTCTCTCATCCTCATATTTTTAATGGAAACTAAGAAATGAAGAGTACACAAGCAAATACAAGAAGAAGATTGCAACAAGGCTTTTGTTCACACACCCTTTAAATCACTGGAAGCATATTTAGTCATTGACAACTTGTATAACTCTCAACAACAACTCTATTTTGTGTTATGCAACTCCATATTATCAAAGCTTCACATTGGGAAGTATTCTTTATTCATTAGTTTGTGAGTTCTTGAAGAAACTATTCGATAACATGGTTGAAATAAGTGATTGGTTAAGTGTATGGATGATAAGAAGACAATAATTATAAGTTGAAATATACATCATTTGCAGCAATACTAATGGGATGAACTTCACAATGATGGAAATAACATTTGTGATGAGTAAAGTCCTGATGTGTTCTTCCCCAATACAGATTCTACCAAGGCTTGAACAATTTGAGCACAATTAAATTAGGTGAGAATTACTTCGATATGCTACTATGTGGGCATCCTTTATTTTCACAAGTTGCATATAATAAATAGTGAAGGGTTGTTTTATTAAGAAAATAAAAAATCACTGTGCATGCTTTCTACCTCTATAGCATCCTCGAGCAACCTCGTATGTGAATAATTCAGGTTGTTTGGCTTTCAAAGGAGGATAAAGGCACCTTCTTTCTTACCTAATGATACAAAAAACTGCTAGAAACAAAGAGTTATGCTACCACATTAGTAATCTTGAAAAACAAAGAGAGAAAAGCATCTTATTGAGATAGAGGGTCAATGTTGCTCTCTATAGTTTCTTTGGTCAAGGATTTAGTTGAAATTAAGGTATAGTGAAATACAAGGAAATCACTGGATTATAAACTTTTAATGATTTGTTTGCATGAGGACATGCAAAATCTTGTGGGGGAATGTTGGCCTCAAGTTGTCATAATTTTGTTGATGAAACCATCCATTTTCACATCATTCCATTCACCCATTGTCATCATTTTTAACCATATTTCTTCATAAACACACATTAAATTACACATACATGTTTACATGGTTTATTATTATTATTTATTTTATTTTTAATGAATTAAAGATAATTATGCATGGTTTTACTAAGGATACTGACTGCTCAGTTTCTTAGTACTCGGCATTAGATCTCCATGGTTGAGGTAGTAGCACTCACTCTAGAATGAAATACAACACATGGAAATTGTTTTCTAGAAGCTACGATATGGATTCTGTTGGTAAAAATCTACACCAAGCTTGCACATGGGGACCCTCAGGCAAAGATCAAGGAAAAATCATGCAGGTTTTGACCAATGAACTTCAGACATGTTATGAGCAAACGAAAGGGAATCACTGCAAAAATAAAATGGGGTTTTGTTCTTCACAGACGCACCAATTAAACTCTTCTTGAGCATGTTTCCCCAATTAATTACCATTTGGGAGATATTTTGAGGTTCAGTTTGGAGACCCTATTTTGTAGTTGTGTGAGGGAAACATGTATGCCCATGTGTCAATAAACACCCATAGAAGAAAAAAGAGGTTGGAATGGACTCGTGCTTTTCATCAAAATTTCATGGAAAATAGGTGTCCATTAAGTCTCACGATATATTTAGCCATATGAATCTCCAAGAAGTTACATTTTAACCCCTATATAAACACTTCATTGCAAATAGGAGGAGAGGTTAATTTATGAAGCATATGTGCTGAATCTGTTAGACTCAGTCGTTCTAGCATATATATTTAATGAAGAAGTAGCTTTCGAAGATTTGATGCATAGTTGACTCTTCATGTGAAGCTGATACCACTCTATTTTGGAGGGCTCTGCCTTGCAAACAATGAAGGTTGCTAAACAATTTATGTTTTTAATATAGTTCTTTTCATGCTTTCATTTTATCATTTGATGTAGTTATTTTTCATAATTCCAATTGATATTTGTCAGAGTTGTTTCTAGAATTCCATTTTTCCATTTTTGAAGTAGAGAGTGTTTCCATAGTTTTCCTTATCATAGTTTCAGTTATTCTTCTTCAAATTATCAAATTGCAGAGAGTGATTCATAAGTTTACTTTCACTACAAAAGATCCTCCGCGGGATTTTTTTCGAGGAACCCTTATAAAAATAGGCCGTATATCCATTTGTAGTGGAGGTTTCTAGAGGAGGTTGTGTGGATGTCTTTTACGATGTTTTTTTTCGCTGTGTATTTCTCATCCTACACCGCAACGGCATTCAACTGTAAAAGAATTCGTGTACTACAATCGGGGGCACACCGAGACACCGTGATCTCCGTACAAACCTACCTGGTGTGTCTCATTACTATAGTGCGCCAGTGCGCTATGCATAAATAGGCTTGGTGTGTCTCAAAAACATGTGCACTGCTTGGTGCATCTCAAAAACCCGTGCATCTAAACAGGGTTAAATAAAAAAAATTACCGTACTAAAAAACCGCATTTTCACTTCTTCAGTGCTCCAAACCTCTCAAGCACCAGTGCAAATTTCTCTTGTGTGAGGCGCCCTGCCATCGGTGCTCCCATTGCACACACTGTTGCCGTCCATTGCCCACCTTGTGGAGTTTGAATTTTGGAAAACGGTGGGAAAATTTTGTTTCTCCAATTCCTCAACAAATATGCCTCCTCGATGTGCAAATGTACATTTATTTTACTTGTTTATCAATAACTAAATGTTTTAGCAGATTAGAATTATAAAAAACCTTAAAATTTACCAATTTTTAATTGAAGTTAATTAATTAATTAATTTACTTATTTATTTTTCTGCATAGTGCGCTTGAGCCATTTGGCTCGCACCATTTGCGGTGCTACCTGTAAATTTACATGCCGCACCATGAACGGTGCTAACGAAAACCGCATTGGGGCCTGGTGCGGTACTAAAAAAGCGCACCATGCTTTTTTTTTTAAATTTACATGATGGTTCGGTTTTTTAAATGACCACACCATTGACTATGCATCAATGTCGGGAGGGCGGTGCATTGACCAAACTATGCACCCCGGGGCGGATAGTTAGGTCAGCGCACCGCCCTCCTCACATCAGTACATAGTCAACGGTGCAGTCGTTTATGTGACTGCACCGTTGACCATGTACTAATGTTAGGAGGGTGGTGCACTGACCTAATTATCCGCTCTAGGGTGAATATTTTGGTCAACGCACCACCCTCCCAAACTGGTACATAGTCAATGGTGTAGTCATTTAAACGACCGCACTGTTGGCCATGAATTATTGTTGGGTGGTGCGTTGACTGAACTATCTGCCTCGGGGCGGATATTTTCGTCAACGCACCACAAAAAAAGTACAAATTATTTTTTTTAGTGCACGAACAATTTCCATACGCACTGAGAGTGGTGCATAGTAAAAAAGTACACACCGGTACCGATGCATGACTATTTTTGTGGGTGTACCGACTGCTTATATATATATATATATATAATTTTGAAATACATGTCTCATTTAATAAAAATATGTATTCAATATGTCAATCATTCAATGTCGTCAACGGAGAGAACAAAGGGAACAAAAAGAACATATGGAGGACCAATATAACATGATTCACCTGTGGAAGGCACAAGAGATGGAGAGACTTATGTACCCTCACCCTATTACGGCAACCACCCGGTTTCTCTTAAGGTAAGTAGGCATCCTCAAGTTCTATGAGGAGGCTACATCCTTGAAGGGCCATAGTGGGTTATTGGGACAACTCATCTTCAGGTGGAATTCCCACCAACAGGCTTTCTGGGTTGGTCTTGACCAGTGGTATGTGCCCACTGAGGAGGGCATATATTTTATTACTAGACTATCTAGGAGAGGGAAGGATTTTCCCCAGTCCCCAGATGTCCCCATCGACTATGCAGCAGGGAGTCAGTTGGCGTACTCCCAGAGATACATTAGGGATGATATAGTTTCTCCTGCAGATTTTTAGGTGCTAGGTGGTCAGATACGTATTGTTTTGTTTGGTGCAGAGGAGGTGAGGTGCCTCTCACTACTGTTGACAACCATTGCACACTATACCAGCGACGAGAAACACATTAGTTTCTCGCTTTTATTTTATGTTGATTCTTTATTCCAGGCGCCACGACTTGTGAGAGGGTTTGTGATTTTTTTGCGGTATTTTTGTACCATCATGAGGGTAGTGATCATCATTCTAGTACTCCACCTCCTCCTACTTCACCTCAACTGGCATCGTATGAAAAATATTCACCATCTCAGCAGACGCCTAGTCCTGAGCAAGCAGGTGCATCTGAGGAGGCAGGTCCATCATCATAGGCCGCACCATCCACGTCTGAGCAGGCTACTCCATTGACGAGTCATAATCATAAGGCAGTTCTTGAGCAGACTACACCATCGACTAATCAGCAGCCACCTCCAGAGCATACATGCCCCTTATCTGAGCATGAGGCTCCACCATCAACTGAGCAAGCCTCGACTAGTACTAGTATTGATGTACCATCAAATCTTTGACATTTATATGTAGTTTATATATTACAATTTTATATTTTTGACATTATATATATATATATATATATATATATATATATATATATATATATATATATATATATATATGGTCCATGTATTTTATGTTCATGTTGATGTACTTAATTTACATGTTGGTGTTCATCATGATGTGTATATTGTTAGGTCATGTTAGATATGTTCCTTTAATGTGCTTGTAGATAGATGTGTATGTGATAGCAATTATTTGACCTGAGATGTATATTTGATGTTTGTGTTGTGATGATGTTATACAATGTTTGTGTTTTGTTAGATGATCATGATCACGATGATTAGATGATTGAATGTGTATTTTAGTCGAATATGATGTTTGTACGATGGTTATCATGATTGTGATGTTTATTTTTAATATTAAATCATGATATTTATTAAATATTATGTTGTAATTGTAATTGTAATTTCAATTTTAATTGTATGTAAAATTGTAAAATTGTATTTGTAATTTTAGTTTTAGTTGTAATTGTGATTTTAATTTGTACTTGTAATTGTAATTAGTAATTGTAATTGTAATTTGTAATTTGTAATTTGTAATTGTAATTGTAATTGTATGTGAAATTGTGAAATTGTAAAATTGTAATTGTATGTAAAATTGTAATTTTAGTTGTATGTAAAATATTTGTGAAATTGTAATTGTAATTGTATGTAAAATATTTGTAAAATTGTAATTGTAATTGTAATTGTATTGTGAAATTGTAATTGTAATTGTAATTCGTAATTGTAACTTTAATTTTAATTGTAATTGTAATTTTAATTTTAATTTGTAATTGTAATTGTAATTTTAATTGTAGTTGTATGTGAAATTGTAAAATTGTAATTGTAATTGTATCGTATGAAAAATTGTAATTGTAATTGTAATTGTATGCAAAATTGTAATTGTAATTGTAATTGTATGTAAAATATTTGTAAAATTGTAATTGTATTGTGAAATTGCAAAATTGTAATTGTATGTATTGTCATCATTCAATTTTATTAAAATTTTTAAATTTGTAAATTTGTAAATTTGTAAATTAATTGTCAATTTTGAACCATAATTACTACCGTAAGAAAAATGTATACTGTAAATATTGTTAAATTACCATAATTGTAAATTTGTATGAATATAAATAATTGTAAAATAATAAATCTACATTAATAATATGAATTTTTGTAACATAATAAAGTTTAGAAAATAATGAAAATAAATTCATGTTTAAAATTATCATTATTTTATTACGATCTTACATACCAAAAATAACAGTATACATTTTGAAGATATCATTCACACACATTTAAAGAAATCAAGTAGTTGTATTATTTTAGGAATTGACATTATAAAAAAAGAAATTTATACAGCACGCCATTGTTTTCGAGATGAACATAATTGCAAATTATCAAGTGAAATGATTTTAACGTTAACACAATGCAAGCCAATTAATTCAAAATACATATTATAATGTTTTGAAAAAAAGTGTCTTAGGTATAAGGTAATTAAGTCCTCTTCTTTATAAAAACCCATCTTAAAAAAATATAAATGATGAAATAACACATGTACCATATCACTCTCGGTTCTCATGATCACCCTCATTATCTTCCATCTCGCTTGGCATGATAACACTATTTTTCTCAAAAATATGTTTTTATCTAGGGTCATGTCTCAATACGAACCACCAATCCCTATCCAACACATCTGGGTAAAAAAACACCTGGTTGCAGTGTTTGGGGAAAACATAGGGCTCCTTAACTTCATCCCACATCTTTTTAGAGTTGATACATATTAGCCTACTATTGCGATCTTCCTTTAGATTACTCAGATCAAAGGTGTCCCACCGCTTGCACCTAAAAATAACACATTGGAAAGAAGATAAATCCACTTCAATGTTCTCTTGTATCTTTCCAATGTAACCTAACATCCCTCATACTAGGTTTTGATCACGGTGGCTAGATCGACTAGATTGATCGAACTCGACTTCCACTCCACAATATTTTTTCATGTGTCCATCATCGGCATTTTTTGTGCGAAAATGGTGTCCATATGCCCACATAGATGGGAACAAATTGACCTATAAAAAATTAAAAAATTAGTGTCATGTGTCTTATAATAAACCAACTGTTAAAATATTAAATATAGATATAATTACATTTCAAAGGTGCATTATTAATATTAAAATGTACATAAATAGATTATTACAGAGTGGTTTCACTTAATCCCTACGTTTAGCGCATCCTCTTCAGCACGCAGGTAACAACCGGTTGCACCGTATTTCTCTCTGACTTGGTCAACAACCCAACTGTTGGAGCTTATTTTTGGCATATTTTCTTTTAAATGATTGAGATAAGGCACACTTTTACCATTCAACCGTCTGAATTCTTTCTGTCACTATCCCATTTCATCTTCTTTTGTTCGTACAATGTGACTCACGGTTGTGTCACTTTGGAATTGTAAAGAAAGAATTTATTGATTGCTTCAATTTCTGCATTTGTTGATGAAATAAAACCGACATATAGTACATATGAGATCAAAATATACATTATATCGAAGTTCAACATGAATATTTACTTTGTGTAAATTTGAAAAATTATAAGTTGCTTACTCTTTATCAAGCGCCTTTTTCCATTTGTTTGGAGCAGCTCCCCTTCTCTTTTGTCTTCATCCCTTTCATCATCCCAAATCACCACACCGGGCATGTTGTTTATATGCTTGATGTACTCACTGGCATAATAGAAAGACTCATACGATATGCGCCCCTCTACCATAGACCCCTCGGGTTTTTCCCTTTGTCGAACAAAACCTTTCAATTTCTTCATGTACCTCTCTAAGAAGAACATCCAACGACAAGAAACCACCCCAACTAATTCAACCTCATCTACTAGGTGGAATAGAAGATGAAACTGCAAGCACATGAAACTCGTGGCAGTTCCTTCTCAAACATACAAACAATATCAACTATCTCTTGACGCCATCGTGGAATGCTAGCCACATGAATCTCCTTTGACGAGATCCAATGTACAAATGCAAATAATTTGGATATGGAACGTCCTAGGTCTTGGGGGAATTCATTTTTAACACACCCACGCATGAACAAAGGATAATGACACTACAAAGTTATAAACACATGAAATAATATACAAAATTAGTTATGTTTTATGATCCCCGCATGGGATAAAAATTATTAATATAAAAAATAATAAAATCATGCTTTTGACATTATATGTACTCTTAGAAGACTCAAATGGTCATGTGATTTCAACCCCGACAAGTGGTCATCCACGGTGAAGTAGCGCCGTAGTGAAGACTCATATGAAGATGGCACCGTCACACCCATTATAACTTCCTTTGCTAAACAAAGATCATATTTTTTAAAAATCCATGGGACATCATCTTCTTTGAAATACCATGAATTAGAGGGACCAATGCCTGCCTTTGATCCTGTACCTTCTAGTCATCTTGGCCAATGTTTCTTTTTAGTTTTTGAAGTAATAAATATCTTTCCTAACAGCCAATATGTCACTTTGTTTCGATGATATGTGCCTCCATAAAGGAGATGAAACATTTTTAAATATATTCATGGGATATAATAAGTGGGTAATATTAAGATGATCCCAATATGGGAGGTTATAAAAGATATATTTCCTTTTCATCCCAATGGGAAATTTCTCAACATAGGTGTCGAAGAATTCTGGATCATCGAACATAGGCTCCCCATTTGAATCAAACATTTCTATGAACTCATTCTCCTTCTCTCTCTCATATGCTCTAAGCCATTCAGCTGGTGTCATTATTGGAGGCCTTTGGGTTCTATCTCGTTTACCATTGAAATTGGATATTTCTCTTCTGTAAGGGTGTTATTTTGGGAGGAATACCCTGGAGCAGTCATACACTGGCTTTCATAGGTCATTGGACCATCTAGATTTCAGAGAAGGTCCACAACATTTACATCCAAAATACCCTTTTGTTATAAGACATGCGAAATTATTGAATACAATATATATGCATGGCATGTTAAATAATATCACAAAGATCAGAAGAATTACAACGAATTAAATAACTAATATGTGGAAGAATATTGTTACGTATATAAACAAATCAATAAACATGTAATTTACCAGAAAAAAATCCTAAGCCTGGATAATCATGTGTCATGTAAGCACATATGCCATACAACGTAAAACTCCTCTCTACTATGATGGGTCTTGATACATCATATACATTTATCCCATCCCATAATTCCTTCAATTCATCTACTAGTGGTTGTAAGTAGACACCCGTATTCTTCACTTCTCTTCTACTAGGGACTATGAGAGCCAACATAAGATGTTCATTATTTATGGACAACCATGGTGGGATATTGTTATTGATCACTACTACAGGCCAGACATAATATTTGGTGTTTTGGAGGGAATATGGTTTGACACCATCCATGGCTATGTTGAGTCGTAGACTTCATACTTCATCCTTGAATTTTTCGGGCCATGTATCCTCTATATGCTTCATGGATATTGAATCTATTGGGATTCTCATAACTCCCAACTCACTTCTGTGTGAGGCATGCCATCCTTGCAACATAGCTAATTCTGTGCAACGAAAGAGCCTTTGAATCCTTGGGATTATAGGCATGTGCCTCAGTATCTTAAAAGGAGGACCATGTGATTTACCCTTATTTTTTGATTTATCATACTTGTCATGCCCACATTTCGAACATATCTCTTTGTCTGCATATTCTCCTCTATATATAATACAATCATTTGGACATGCATGATATGATATATACTCAACACCCAACATTTTCAACAATTTCCTTGCCTCTTCGCAACTATCGGGTAAAACATTATCACTTGGAAGAACCTTATCTTTGAATAACATGTAATTCGTCATGGACAATATGAAATGTACATTAATGCTGATATAATTATTAACATTCATAAAATTGACCATTTGTAATGTTCATTGTGTGATTATATTTATCAAAATATAAGGGAGGACTTGATTGTCAATTACCTCAAAATTTTCGAGAAACATGCATTTGACAAGGCAAAATTTAATTTCAAGTTGTATAGTAACATCGTTGTCCCCAACTGGGTAGACTTTGACTGACCGCTAGGTCCAAAGAGAGGGGTGGTGGAAGAAAATTTAAGGCTTTCGAAAAATGTATCAATGATATGAGAATTATCCCCTAGCTAATCATCGTTCTGGAATGAATCTAACAAAATTGTCTCCATGGAAGTCGTATCCCTTAAGTAATCATCCATACCAACCTCTATTTGATTTCCTCCATTGCCAGCTTGTGAAGAACTACTATTTTTGCAGTCATTCGTAATCGGTGAATCTGGACGTAGTGGGAATTGAATAGGTGGTTGATTCAACCATTCTTGGTATCGTTCGTCTGCGAGTTTTTATCTTAATTCAACCTTCTCTCGATTAGACATTGTCGTGGGGTGAAATGGAAGATGGTAGGTAGGTCACTCATCGTCACTAGAATCCTAATAATTTCAAAAAATATATTTGAACATGACTATTAAAAAATATATGATATCAATTAGTAAGCACGTCGACAATGCAAGATTAACTCGTTTGATGTTGAAATAATTACATTAATATACCAAGAAATTATTATTACCATCATTGTCCCAGTATTGCAGCTAGAAGATGCAATGTAACAATTGGCAGGGTGAGGATGTGGTAATAAATTGATGAGAATTTCGATGAAAACGCTCTGCAACTCTCTGGGCTAGGGTTTCTAGCCTTCTTGCAATGACGTCACCCTGTTGCAAAAAACCTTTCCATCATCCCCTACGCAAGCCCCTCTAATCTCCATTGCATCTGTTGTTTTTCCTTTAATGGACCCGTCACAGGGGGGGGGGGGCGCAAAAAGCCTCCCCCAATGTCAACCCTATGACAAACCAGAAGCCTCCTCCTGACATAACTCATCCCTCCTCTAGCAATGCACATTTCTCTGTCACGAGAAAAGAACCACTGGACAATACTGCACAAAATCCATCTTCTGGAAAAGCACCGGATGGGAAAATAGACAAAAATGTGGATCCGTTGGACACCACGACTGCGCCCAAAGCTACCTCTGCTACCTGCAGGCCGATTGCTACAAAACACCCCAAGATTGAGCTCCCAAGCCATCGTATCAACGCCCAGATCCAGCACATGAGAGACCACGCGTTGATTGGCAAATTTGTGGGTTTCTGGCCCACTGAAAAAGCCCTTCATGGCTGGATCAAGTCCAAATGGAAGCCGAAAGGGCAGGTCACCCTCCAACTCGGACCTAAACGGTTTTTCACAGCCATTTTCAATTGCCTTGAGGATAGGAACCGTGTCATGGATGAGGGTCCCTATTATTTTAACTCCTCAGGCCTCTACTTGCGAGACTGGATTGAAAGATTCAACCTAGACAAGGAAGACTTCAACTGGGCACCAGTCTAGATCAAGCTTTACTCTCTGCCTCTGGAGTATTGGGATGAAGAATCCCTAAGGGACATTGGAAATGGCCTAGGAGAATTCATAAAGATCGCAGAGGAAACCAAGCTCAGGCGGTACACCTCTTACGCCCGAATCTGCGTCTTCATGCATCTTGCACAAGCTGTTCCAGATTCGGTAAGTATCTATCATGATGACTATGAATGGGTGCAGACCATTGATTATGAACATGTGCCTTTCAGATGCCAGAAATTCCATACTCATGGCCACCTCTTCCACGACTGTCCTCTCAATCCGCCTTCCAGTAAGTCCTCTACTTCTCCTTCCCCCCCTGATGCAGAGGGTTTCACTAAGGTCTAGAATCAGAAGCGCCACAATAATAAAGACCCCCCTTTGATTCCCAAATCTTCCTCTCAAGCTCAGGATTTCCCCTCCTCCAGTAACAGCTTTGAAATCCTAGCCAATCTAGTTCAGCCTTACTCTGAAACCCCTCAACTGACCGTCAATCCACTTCCCTTGTCAAACTCAGAGCCTACTCCGGTCCCCTCCGGCTCCTCTGACCCCCCCCTGCTCTCCTCTGACGCTTCCCTCTTGCCTCCCAAATCTTCCCCTATTTCAGAACCTGACATTGGACCTTCCAATAACATGGAGGTCGACAATTCTAGGATGAATGCAAGCCAGGTCAGTCTAATGGAAGATGAATCGGAAGCAGTTGATATGGGAGAACTAGACATTTTCACCCTGGAACAGGCATGCAAGAAAAAGGACTATGATCAGATCTTTGAGAAACAGATCGAAAACCTGGCTGTGGCCCTCACCCAGGCTCAACAACATCAAAAATCCCTAGGAATTCAACTGGGAAGCCCATGGGATGGGAAGAAGCTCTTCAAAGACTCCAAAAAAAGAGGAAGGAAAACGGATCTACAAAGGAATATCATCATTGGAGAGATGATAATGGAATTTGGTAGGTATCCCAAACTTACCAAGTTATTTCAACCCCTTGAAGACAATTTCCAATGAAACTCATCTCTTGGAATATAAGGGGTTTAAATAGCTCCACAAAACTCTGTATGCTCAAGAACTTGATACAGTTGGAAAGACCTCAAGTCTTTTTCCTGCAGGAGACTAAATGCACCAGCACTACCCTAGGTCCCATTCTCTCAAGGGCCTGGTCGGGTTGCCATTCCCTGGTGGTCGACGCCTCGAGAGCTTCAGGAGGGCTTGCCATTGCCTGGGATCTGCAGGCTGTCTCAATAAGCGACACACATGAAGCTCACAACTTGATTCAAGCTTCATTCCACATACTTGGAACTAACTTGCATGGACATCTTTCCAATGTTTACTTCCCACAGGAGGTGGCTAGGAAAATAGATCTGCTACATACAGTAGCACTACTCAACTCCAACAGAACCCATCCCCTCTGGATCATGGGCGGAGACTTTAACATGATAACAAATTTGGACGAGAAAAAGGGTGGCCACGCAAAGCTAGAGGCGGACAGTACCCACTTCAAAGACTTCATTCAACAAAACTGGCTGATATATCTTCCCTTTGCTAATGGCACTCACACCTGGAACAATAAGAAATCTAGCTCACAACAGATCGCATCCAGATTAGATCGCTTCCTCCTTTCAAACAATGCTATAGATATCGGGGGAGATTTTCAGACCTCAATCTTGCCTTTCTCAGGATCTGATCATTGGCCCATCTCTCTCTAATGGTCCAGACCAGGAGACACCACCAAAAGACCTTTTTGCTTCGAAGCTTTCTGGCTCACTCACCCAGGCTTCAAGGAAATGGTCCACTCTGCTTGGAATGCCTTCATCCCGCCTCCAGGCTCTAAAATGTTCCAGTTTCAGCAGCACCTCAGGGATCTTAAGGCACGCATCAAAGGTTGGAATCAATCCACATTCGGCAACATCCTTCTTCAACAAAAGCTTCTTGAAAAATAAATGGCAGATCTCCAGCTTCATATCATCCAAGAGGGCCACAATGAGATACTGGCCACGAAAGAGCAAAGCCTAATCAAACAGCTGGAGGAAAGAAGGCAGCAAGAAGAAATATTCTGGAGACAAAAATCTCGAATTAGATGGTTAAAGGAAGGGGAGAGGAACACCAAATTCTTTCATCGTTCCACTATCCAGCGTAGGATGTACAACAACATTGGCTTTCTCCATAACCAGAGAGGAGAAAGACTGGAAGAACATCAGGCCACAGAAGCGGAACTTGTTAATCACTTCAAATCGGTGCTGCAGGAGGACCAAATTAACATGCAACCAACAATTAACCAGGTTTTGCAACACATTCAAAAACTCATCACGGAGGAGCACAATCAAATATTACTCCGTATAGTCACGCTTTTAGAAGTGGAACAGGCCGTAGCCCAAAATACAGAAGGTAAGGCACCAGGACCAGATGGCTTCACCTCTAACTTCTTCCATCACTTTTGGGACCTGATAAAAAATGATGTTTGGCATTTAGTCGAGGAATCCAGATCCATGCACTGGCTTCTTCCGTCTGTCAATGCCACCTTCATAAATCTTGTCCCTAAGGAAGACCAAGTTGCCACTCCTGAAAAATTCTGACCTATTTCCCTCTGTAACGTCATCTACAAAATCATCTCCAAGGTCATCGCCAACAGGCTCAAGCCGTTGCTTCCTCTGCTCATCTCACCGGTGCAAACAGGGTATGTGGAGGGTCGCCAGATCCTAGACGGTATCATCCTCACTCATGAGGTCATTCACTCACTGAAGCATACCAAAAAGCTAGGTATGCTCTTGAAAATTGACTTATATAAATCTTTCGACAAACTTAGCTGGCATTACATACATCAAATGTTGGGAGCTTATGGTTTCAGTCCCCCTTGGATCAGATGGGTCATGAGTTTAATCTCTTCTTCCTTCTTCTCCATTCTGGTTAATGGCATTCCCTCTCATCCCTTCTCTCCCTCTCATGGCATTCGTCAAGGTGACCCTTTGTCTCCCTTCCTCTTTGTGCTTATGGCTGAAGGTTTAGGCTGCTCCATTAATCATGCTCTCCACTTACAGTGCCTCCGGGGAATTTCTGTTCATAGAGCCTTTGCTATCACCTACCAGCAATTCATGGATGATAACATGCTCTTCAGACACCCCTCTGTGCAAGAAGCCTCTACTTTCAAAGCCATCCTGGATACGTTTGCTGAAGCCTCGGGTACGATGGTCAACGCCTCCAAATCGCAGATATTTTTCTTCAACACTGCTCTCCAAATCCAAAATCGTATTGCCAGGATCCTTGGGTTCACCATAGCCAAGCTGCCTGCTAAATACCTTGGGGCTCTCTTGATTGATTCTGCCCTCAAGCACTCTTCCTGGCAAAATCTCCTCGACAAGCTCGAGGCTCGACTAACCTCCTGGACTTTTCGGTCTCTTAACCTCCCAAGCAGACTTAATCTGGTCAAGTCAGTCTTACATTCCATGCCCCTTTACCTCTTCTCTGTTATAGCCACCCCCAAGTGGGTTCTCAAGCAAATCAAAACCCTTCAGCGCAACTTCCTCTAGGGAGCCTCGGGCCAAAACAAAAAATGGGCTCTAGTGAAATGGACGAATATTTGCAAGCCTAAAAATACAGGTGGCTTAGGACTTCACAATCCTCAGCACAACAACGCCATTATGGGAGCTAAGATCTGGTGGCAATGGTTAACCTCGCCCCATAGCCCATGAGCGAGGCTATGGAATTCCAAATATGCCAAACATAGACCCACTACAAAGCTCATCCGACTGATTGTAGCGGAGGCAGGTTCACAGATCTGGAACGCAGCTAAATAACACTGCCTCTTAATCCAAGAGCACAGCTTTTGGGAGGTTTGCGATGGTCGCACAGCCCGCTTCTGGATGGACTCCTGGCAACAATGATCCCAACTACTTACTACCCTTAACCCGCCACTTCAGCCTAATTTGATCACTCCTCTTGAAGCTACGATTCATCAGTTTTGGGAGGAGAACCACATCCAAGTTTACAGGCACTGGAAACTGGCAGCCCGCTGCCTGAACCATCAGCAGGAATAGGCTCAATCAGCTCTGGAAGCAGAATTGACAAGCAGGCGAATTAGATACTCAGAGAAGCAGGACATCCTTTGATGGGGTCACACCCCAAAAGGAAAATTCACCACTCAGGAATCATATACTCTAATAACCCAGGATCTGGACCCCATTGACCCCATCTGGAAGGATCTTTGGTCTCCGCACATGTGGCCGAAGGTCTCCACATTCATGTGGCTCCTTTGTCATAAGAAAATTCTTACCTGGGACAATCTAATTAAGATGGGTTTTACTGGGCCTTCTAGATGTCCCAACTGTAGCATCCAGGAGGAAACCATTCAGCATGTCATGACTACCTGCCCTCTGGAAAACTTTATTTGGGACAATCTAAGCTTCAGATGCATAAGGGAAGGTAGAAGTTCAGGGGATTTAAATTCTATCATCCGCAACTGGCCTGCTGCTCCCTATAAATGAACTCTCCTCAACTCACTTTGGAGGCTCATTCCTGGGCTCACCTGCTGGACTATCTAGAAAGAGCGGAATAAACGGATATTCAAGAATCAATGTACCCCTCAAGAAATCCTCTGGAGAAATCTTTGTGGAAACCTACAGGAAACCATGGCGCTTCAGCAATGGCATCAGGATGACCTCCCAACACTGCCCATCGAAAAAAAAATATGGGAGACTTGGCAATTTAAGCTCAACCTTGATCCTTTGCCAACTCACATTCGTGGGCCTCAGCAGGGTATGCAAGTCAACTGCCCCCCCCCCCTCTCAATGGGCTTCACGAAGCTCAACTTTGATGAAGCCTCCAAGGGCAATCCGGGAGTAGCAGGGTTTGGAGGAATCTTCCGTGATCACAGAGGTCTCCCTCTGCTCATTTACTACGGATCTATAGGATGGGACACCAATAATTCTGCGGAGCTGGAGGGATTATGGCAGGGAATGCAGTTAGCCCAGCATCACAATTTCTTCCCTATTGAAATTCAAGGAGACTCTCAAATTCTTATCAACATCATCCATAAGCTCCTCACGGGCTCTCCTCCCTCACGAGTCGCAGACAACTGGAGACTTATGGCCAGAATAGAGCTCATTGCTAGATGGCTGCAAGAACACAGAGCCATTTGTCTCAAGCATATAAGAAGGACAGGAAACAAGGTGGCTAATCTTCTAGCCAACAAGGGTGTTATGAGTGGCCAAAATCTTACAACAGGGCCCCTTTCCAGTATCAATGATAGTAAACTCCTACAGGAATGCACTCAGTTGGTGCACCAGGACTGCAACACCCCAGATGCAGGTGGAAATTATTGACGGGATGGTGGTTTGCCTGCGGGACAACGCGTGGCATGGCCACATGCCCACCCGCAGGCTGCAGTTAATTCACAGCAGTAATTTTAATATCACAGGCTGTCACCCTGCGCCACATTTATGCCGGTGGGGAGGCCGAGGAGGTAGGCAGTTCAATATGATTTCTCATGGCTCTTCGTTTCTATCATTCAGTTCGGCTTCAAGGTTCTTGGTTTGGTTTGGGGTCTGGCTGCTCTCCGGAGGCAGACTCGCCTAGCTTCCGCACCTCCCTAGGGAGGCGTTGCTATCTGGGTTGCTGTATCAATTTCACCCCAGGCTACCATTTCTCACACAGTCCCTTCTGTTCCCTGCATTTTGCTTCTCCTATTGGTTTGAATTCACCCTCTCCACCACTGTTGTCTCCTGTCCATTCATCTCTCCCCCTTCGTCTCAGTGCAACCATGCCGAGGCTTAGGCACTGGTTAAGATGCATGCGGGGCAGCTCCAGGGCTCATACCTCCAGCCAGTATCGCTCCCCTTCCTCCAGCCCTTCGTCGCCTTCGTCTGAGAGTCTCTAGGGTCGCTTTCCACCTACTCGAAGTCAACGAGGGAGAGGCCGTGGGCGTCGACTCCCCTCCTCCCCCGAGCATGGCGTCTCTGCTTCTCCTTCACCTTCAGAACCCCATCCTCCTGTCTTTTCTTCCCTCCATAATCTGTCCACCGCCATCTTCCACTTTCAGTGCAATTCAAATTGGCCCTTAGTCATTGCGACGATCTCTGTTTCTTTTAAGGGAATCCCTGGAGCTATTCCTGAACCCCCCCTCTTGCGCATCCTCTTAACCCGTTGGCCTCTCCTAATGTTGCGCAAGCCTCTCAGCCTGTAGACAAAGGTCCCCCACGCAAAGCTGGCAAGTGCAGTTTGAGCATCCTCCAGGACATTGGCTTGCAAGATGGAGGTAGCGAAGCAGGTTTTGTAGCAGCTCAAAGGCGCCCTGTTCCTGACGAAGATGATGGTTGCTGGTGCAGGATTGAAGAAGAACCAGCCTTGGAGGATTATGGTCTCTAGTGCTATCAACTTTTCCCAAGTAACTATGTTCAGTTCGTATGTCATTTTTGTTGTTTCTGGTTGTAAAAAGTTTTGGTAGGGCATAGCTAGTTTCCTCGGTAGAGGCAGCTTAAAAACGTTGCTCGGGCTTTTCCCCTTGTGGGCAGCTCAATTTTTGCTATCTTGTTGAATTTATGTCGCCTCTGTAGGCCATGAAATCGCTGTAATATATGTTTCATTAATAGATTTAAACTTACTTAGAAAAAAAAAAACAATTGGTAAGGTGAAGCGTCTATCCATTTTCATCTACCAAATGCACCTTGCGGTATGTTGCTCCTGATAAGAGCTTTCGACGTTTTGGAGCTATTTGAATAATTTGTGCATCTAAACCTGATTCTGAATCTGCATGAACTTGCAATTTGTATACATGAATTTTGTTTAGCTGATTGACATGGATAAAGAAAAAAAAATCAATTAGATAATGAAAATATAAATAAAACTTGAATTAAATATTACGTCTCGAGATGGATAGGGAGAACTCCATGATGGACTTTGAGAAATATTATGAAACGAGTTGGATTTTGAAGAATTTTCCATTCGATATAATTATGACATTTTCTCCCTGCATTTGAGCAAAAGCAACAATAAATTTTGGTGTACATGCCTAAAAGTAATTTTGGTGCCTTAAAAATGGAATTATTGTTATCGGTTCTAATGTACAGTTAACCACACCGGTGCGTTTTAGTTACTGTGCACCGGTGCTGTGTTATTAATTGACACACCGGTGCATAACGAGCGCACTGAATAGCTGCAAATTAAAAAAGGCGAAAGTTTATTTTTTTAAAGTGAAAAAAAGCAATAAATTGAAAAATGGGCGAAAAATTATTTTCGAAAATCTAATTTCATAAAAAAAATTCTTTAAATATTAAAAACTATTCATTATTTCATTATTTTTGCAAAAAACTTCAAGGAGAGATTTGCACGAGAGACATACCTGGAGCAAGAGAGCACAAGAGCACTGTGGAGTAGTGAAATACTTTCGCACAACAACACTCTTCAAAGAATCAAAATTTCAAACATCTGGTGATTCAAAACCTGTAGTATAGTAAAAATGTTAAATTTTATTATAATAACTCTTTTTTTTATAGTTTCTGTTTGATTTAATACATGTTAAGTAAAATTTTTAAATTTTGCTGTTCATTTTTAGAAAAAAAACAAAAAAAATCCATTCTTACGCTAAATCCTTGATTCTTTTTGTTTCTGCCCTTGCTTCTTCTTGTTTTTGTGACTTTAGAATTAGGGATTTTCATTTTATATTCATCAGGTTTGTATTTATATATATAGGCCTATGACATCTAACCCGCGTGATGACTTGCAGAGTCAAATCCCAATCCATGTCGTCCCTTACATGATTTTTTTTTTTTTTAAAGTTTTTTTTTAATCGATGCACCCTGTGTAAAATAGCGTACCGCACACGTATTGTTTGATAAAAATAATTTAAAAAAATTTTTTTAATCGATGCACCCTATGTAAAATAGCACACTGGTGCACTATTTTATTACAGTGCACCGCGCATGTACTGTTTGATAAAAACTTTTTTTTATTAATTTATGTCTGTGTTAATTAGTGCACCAGTTAACATATAATGCATCAGGTCTCCTTGTTGACATAGAGCACCGTATGGTGGTGTTGTGCTATACAACACCCCCCATTTGTTTTAATAAATGAGGACCCTTTAGAAATAAATATGATTTTTTTGTTAGCTTTAAAAACAAAAAAACTTAGAAAATAAAAGTTTTCTTTGAGTTTTCCGCTTTATTCCTTTAACGCATCGCAAACCGCATAGCTTACAACTTAAAAAAAACTTACAATCTTCTAAGTTACCTGGGCTACGAAATGCACTAACCTTTTTCAAAGTTATGTTTTAAAAACTTGCAAACACTTCAATTATCATTATACCTTCTTTATCACATCGCACCTCATTTAAAACAACCAACTTATAAAGCAATTCAATATAAGTGTGATTTCACGGACCTGATGAGCCAACAAAGTAATAAAAATAAATCTCTAAAGTCCTATTAAGAGCGGCCGCTTGAATTTTTAAATGAAAAATTTGCATTTCGCATGAATTAACCGAAAACAAATTCATTATCGCATAAGAGTTGCGATGTGCGATTTGCATAGATCGCATTTCGATGAAATTATGTGAAACATCACAAATGGTAAATGTTATATGTTACGATGTGAAAACTAAAAACATTTAATTACTCAATCATGCGAAATGACTTATGTCGTATCAAACCAAAATTTGAGATCTAATGGCTTAAAGTTGATTGATAGATATTTCGTGTGAAGGTGTAAGAGATTTTATTTTGAAATAATTATTTATTGATATTATATTTGAAAGATTCATATCTATTCATGCATGTTTGATATAGCCAATGGATTTGAATCTGATTTCTCTATACTTTTAATTCTCTCCCTGTTTACTTGAAATCAGGAAACCATTTAATGGATTAAGGAAGATTGAAATGAGAAAAAAGGGCAAAGAGATTTCTCAAGCGCTGCCTACTGAAGACTCAAACATGTCTCCCTTATTTTTCAGATACCATCTGCAATAAGGATTGCAACAGTTCATCATGGGAAGCAATGTATAAACTGTTCGAAGATGAAAATCCAGAGGTAATAACCAAAGTATCTACAAAAGGCACGACATCTACTTTAGACACGACTTATTTGACGTTGCATGTTCCTTCGTCCACAAGGTAGCCGCAAGGCCAAAACTTCTCCCTTACACAGTTATGGTTAAGTGGGAAATTAACCACTTAAACATAAAAGACAAAAATTTTAAGGATTCAAGAAACAAGAATATTGGTTCTTTCAAGGCAGATGATTTAAAAGCAATGTACCACTTATCAGAATCGCAACAAAACTATGGCAAAGCTTTTCTACAAAGCTTTAGAGCAAACAACCCAGATTTAACAAAAGTCATAAAATAATGGAAGAAAGACCAAGGAAAGTTGAAAAGAGATAAAATCGGTATGTAATCTATTGTCCAACTTCCTCACCCTTATTTTTATGCTGCCGATATGTTGTGTAGATTGTTTTCCAAACCTGATACCACTAGGTTTTCACTAGATTGGGTTCCATTGATTGACACAATCGTCAATTCCTCAATTCTGAATTGGGCAAATATCCTATCTGACAGTTTCGCGAAACACATCACAAAATAAGGAATAAAAGGAACGTTTCATATAGAGAAATACCTCTCTTTTATATGTCTTCCTATGTCATTGACACAATCTTCTTTTCTTCTATTTTTCCTACCATGGGATGGAAATGGACTACCCAAGACCTTACCCCAATCCACATTTACCACAGAGCCCTTTGGGATTCAGACTTCCACCTGCATTTTTATAAAAATTTTCATGGAGTCATGTTGCCTATGCACCAAATGATATTAAATAAGAAGGCCCCTCGGGTTTCTGAAGAGGCTAGTGCAAATATTCTTTCTATGGCTAGGTGGTTTGCAGAGGAGAATTTCACATATGTCAGAGTATTTGGGAGTTATTCTTCTCCCCACGTCCTACCATATTATGTTCCTAATAATTTTCTTGCACGAGAGATAGCTTACCAACTTGTTAATGGTATCACTAAACAACTGAAAGATCCTAAGAAGGCCGTTTAGCCTAATTTCCCTGTACAGTGCAGCACTTTTGCACTTTTTGATATTGGCCATACCTATAAGGAGGTTTCAAAGATTAATCTATTGAAATTGGCATTAATGCCAAAGAGGTTGTATGATCCAAATGATGTAATTAAAAATTACACTACATAGCTCAAAATGAAGCCTTTTGTAAAGGAAATAGATGGATTTGATGATCTCTTCCAAGGCATAGAAAATTTTTCAAATATAATCAATTTTCCATCTAGCCAACTGGGCCAAGATGATGTGGAATCATTCCAAATATATAGAAATAAGAGACTAGAGAGAGTTCCTCTCAACTTGTTAACTATTGAAGATGTCAACAGACCTACTCCAAGTATCAGTTTGGATAATGAAGCAAAAGACATGTCTGAGGATGAATCAGGTCAATCAGAGCATCAATCTCACAATTCAGATCACTTTGAAAATGAATCCGAATCCAAAAAGGATAGCCCAGAAAAGATAATTGATCAGGTAATCCTATAAATAGATATGCAGGAGCGAAAATAAAGTAATGGAACATAGTCAACTTCTCAAGAAGTTCAGCACAGTCTCTACGACTACCACCTGGGCGGTCCGATAGGCATTGCATGCACCCACACGATTTTTATTTAACATGTTGGTGCATTTTTATAAATTGATGACTTGGTGCAATATATCACCTACAGGGCTCGGTGCGGTTTTACAACTTAACAACCTAGTGCATGCACCTTCCACCAGCCTGGTGCGACTTTCTGGGTGACACGCATAGAGTCATTGCTAAACACCCTAGGGCGTTCGAAATTTGTTTTCCGTCCTGGTGCTTGGTAGGTTTACGGTTTACTATAGTCACGATGTCCTGACATAACCGGGTACGTTGTGGTGATTAGTGCATTGATAAGAAAAACATCTGTAGAAAACCTTAGCAAACTAGTTTTTATAGTTGTCTTTAGGAACTTCGTTGACTTGGCAAAACCTCGGGTCTTGAAAACAAATGTTGTAGAAAATGTTTTTTTGACAATTTTGGCCAATTTTATAACGCTAGAGGGTCTTTTCCTTGTAGTGGGGTCCAATTTCAAGATGGGCGTCGATTTTGATGAGAATGATCAATGAAGTCTTTACAGAAATTCACCAAACTAAACCTAGTTGCAGGCACCTCTAGTCTCTGTCAATAGAAATATCTCTCTCCTATCTTTCCAATGCCTATCTCGATGCCCAATTCAGGCCTCGGATGACCAAGTTACACCTGAAAGAAAAATTGCCTCTCTCTTACAGAAATCTGAATACAAGCCTTCAAAATCACTCTTTTCTTCATCATGAGAAATGGAGTATATTTATAATGAAATGCAGGTTCAATCTTGAACTCCCTGGGCCTATTCATGTAAAATGGTTGAATGAATTAGGTGTGATTAGGTTCTTGATCATATAAGAATGTAACACCTAGTGGAGTTATTACATGGTGGATATATTTAAACTACGCTTATTTAATTTCAAAACCCATAATAAACCATAGGATAAAAATACATGCTGATGGTCTTGGCTATCGGTGAAGGTTGAACTAACTTCCATGTGACTGTCAGGCGGTATAACCACTATTTTCCACATCGGTTATTTGTCTTGGCGGTTCCGGCATGCTGGCAGCCAACTTTCCATGTGATAACTTCATATCCCAGTGGCTAACTCTGCGGTCTTCCCAGCGGTTAGGTCTAACCGTTGCATTAACATTTTCGTCTACTCACATTTCATTGCAACTGTGGCTAACTTTGCCCTCTGTGCGGTCTAGCTCCATGTTGTTAGACTGTTATGTTTTATAATATGGGTTTTATTACATAGTTTTTACATAGTCCGAAAGCACATTACATGGGTTTAAAAACTTTGATACATAACATTTGTGCTAGGTATCCACCATAGGTTTAGGACTTAGAATTAAGACCATGGTTAGGAATTATGTCTTAGCATAGGTTTTACCACTTATGATTTTGACCTTAGGGTTTACCACTTAGCATTACATCCACCATTTAACATTCATCATATAACGATTTACATTTCCAACACCATGAAGTCACTTGCCATTTCTTTGCACCATATAATAAGTCGAAGACTTCCTCTTTCATCCGGAACACTAGAGAAACTAAAGATGATACTGGACTTCCCTGTCGATTTGAATTGATGCAAGATCCTCCTGGATCACTATTACAATGTCTTTCTTCAATCCTTAAGCACACCCTATACTGTAAACCTATTCTCTTGCTCACTGTCTTGATCTTGCCTACACATGGCCAATTCAAGGCTCTATATTCCTCATATTTCCTTGCACAATCCTTGAGGAGATTAGCTCCTAAAATATAGGAATTTCCTTCTATTTTCTTCAACAATTATCCAGAAATGATTCACGTGCATAACTTCCAAGCCTGTACGCTAAACTAATATACAATTGATGATTACAATGTGCCTTTTCCTCCACTCCGACTAGGAAATTTAAATTCAATGCATGTATGGGCTATTTTTAGATGATTGATTAGTCTAACTAAGATATCATTGAGTTAACAACAATTCCACTGCTCAACTGACCTTCAACTGACTCAACTAGTTACTTGAGCTCAATTAACTGAGTGAAACTGAAAATAGATGAACTAGATTGCTAAATTTTAGCAATCACTACATGCACAACTCTACTTCTATCCTATAACTCAAATTTACTTAGTAAAATAGTAGACAAATCCATGTCACACAAGTTAACTACAATCCAATTCATTCGACCGATATGGAAAATCGAATTACTAAATTTGACTAATGCACAAGTCAAATTGAGCCTTTCTTTCTATAATTTCTAATAGGAATTTGCAATTTGAATTTTGATGGAGTCTCCAAAGTTAGTCCAGGTTCTGCAAGATATGGTGGTGTTGTGAAGGACCATTTAGGAGAACCTAAATATATCTATTTAGGGCCATTAGGGCATAACCATAATAATTTTTTTGAATTGAAAGTTTTATAATAAGGAATTCAAATTGCACAATCCTAGGGCTAAACCGAATTTTTGGTGGAAGAAGACTCTCAATTGGTAATGAATATGATCTCCAAGATTCTCAATAGTACCTGCTTGAGCAAAATTTCTCGAATTCGGTGCCTTTAGAACCTTTTGGACAAATTGACTACTCTCCTTCCTTCCACTCCGATGATCATACCTTCTCATGTCTGCAAGGAAGGAAACACGATTGAAGATAGGCTTGCCAATAAGGGATGCTATTCTCAGGATTCAACGATACCCTCCTTTATTCTCCCCTAAAACAAGAATGTTGGGATCTATCTCATAATGAATCTTCCTCCCAGGATGGGGATGTCTATAGAGAGATAGGTGGGGAGGCAAGTTGTCGCCATCCCACCAATTTTAATGGCAGGGGGACATGGCAACGTGTCCCAGCGAAGTGATTAATGACCTTTATTTTTTTTGTGAGGTTTAACATGGGAATTTACCACCCTCTAATGGTGAAATTTAATTCTTATAATGCAAAGTTAATTTGAGGCATCGAAAGTAGATCTATCAAATATTGGGAAGAAATGATGAATAATAAGTAGCAGTGGTATGAGCTAGTTAGAATTGATTTTCTTATGAATGTTGGCTATTATTGGAGGTAGGTAGTTTGCACTCTTATCAATGTCACCATCTTGCGTATATCAAAATTTGATGAGGCTCTACAATTGGATTCGCTCTAAAATTTAAATTCTCGAAGGAAGGAAATTAATATATTCCTTTGGATTTGCTCCCAATCTTGCACTTGTTCATTGTGATTACTCTTATGGTGGATGAATTAGGGTCCTACAATCTCTCAAGCTCTCTAATTTTTTCAAAAAATAGGTTTGTTGATTCCCCCTCATGATCGCACAGATAGGGCTGGCCTGGCTAGGATTTTTCCATTACTTCTACTTTTCTTCTGTCATTGTCTTTAATTTTGTGTCTCATTGGGTTTCTTGGGCCCATCCTGTGTCCAGGGATCCTTTTTAGACCCAAGTCCCTAGTCTCCTACATGTTTGTTTATGTTTGGCCCCTTATTGTTTCATTTTCCCTTCTTATTTTTCTTCGTCTAGCCCTTGCAATATGAAGTGGTTTTCAGGTTGTGTCCACACAAAATCATGTTCTACTTGAGTCATAATACCTCTTCAAAGATATAGTGTTGGGCATGGATCAATGTATTATTAAGAGTGTGGCACTCTTGGGCTCAATTTTGTGCAAAGATATTGATCTCCAAGTATCATGAGATCACCCCTAGTTGGTCTAAGAAGAAATACACCAGGTGAAACGAGAGTTGGATGATGAGAGGAAAATTATAAAAGATTCAAAATTATTGGGTGAAATGGAAAACTACGTCTCAAATATGGTTCACAATAGGGGACACTACAACCAATACATGTATGGGGTGGATATTTGTTGACATCTAAAATTACTGCTCATGAAGGTCTTGATAAAAGAAAATGAAGATGAGGAGATCCATTTAATGCTATATGACATGTAGCAACACATGGATTACATGTATTACAAGCTTGGAAGCATAGAGAAACAAATAATAATCCCCCCCTAACCTAGGTTTCTCTCTTGGTAGCAACAAGGAGCCCATTTTAGTGGAAGCCTCTAAATCCAATAAGACTAGATGATAGTTCTTAGGTTTTTTTATTTCTTTATTTCTATCTATATTTTTTATTGCTTTCTGGTTAAGAATGGCCCTAGAGACCTATTTTTGCTGCTATAACACCCTACAAAATTTTGGCCTACATCCAAATTTTGGAGCCTACTTTGAATTTGCATCTTGTCGTCGCAAGTATTAAGGGTCATCACATGTGCTTTCTCTAGGTGTTCTTGTCCCATTCAGAAGAAACTCAAAGCGTCGTCTTTTAGCACGACAAGAATCACTCATCATACATAGGTAGTTTTGGTTTGTTTCAAGGGGTAACCTTGGTGTTAATGAGTCATTATTATAATGTAGACATGAATCAAACTCATTCCCAAAGTTTCAAGAACTGTCACAAAAGTGTTGTCATTGTCATCACAAAGTGTACCTTTAGTGTCACACTTGGGGAAAGTTGTCACAATGTCGTCATGTATAAATTTATCAATACAACGATGTATTTACAAACTCTCCTGATCTAAAAATTTTAATCTACTATTAAATACAAAATACTTCCACTTAATTCTTTGTGGAAATTAAATCGCCAATTGCAAACACATGAAGAAAATCAATCGCACATAACAAGATGTTTTACCGGGAAAGCTTAAAGCTAAAAACCCCAACTATCATATATTAAGTATACCAATTTATCATGAAACAATCTCATACAAAGCTTATATCATAGAGATCTCAGTACAATATACAATAGTCTCACACTGCCATGCATAAATTTGCATATCTATGCACCAATTTTTTGCCTCCTGATAGCCTGTCTCCACTGCGCAATCCCTGTTGAAGAAGATCCCCAAATGAATGCAATATTTCCTTCCTTGACTACGCAATCCTCATTGGAATATCCAATGTGTGTGTAGATGCATTGAATGCATCACTATAGTCACAATTGATAGTCAATCACACCCTTTCACCTATCTCTCCACTGGGTCTCCACTGGATCTGACATGAAAGTAGCTAACTATTGTATTTCTTCAGTTTCATGTGAGACACTACTTGTGAATTAATTAAATAATTAATTCACTGATCTCTCACTAGTGTATCATGAGTGACAACTAGCACAACTGAGTTAAACTAGATAACAACTCCCATAACTACTCTTCCAACTCTGTTACAACTTTGCCATAATCAGTTATAACGAAGTCCACCATGCATGAGTCACCAACCACCCTAGGAATTGCATAATTCCTTTAGTTATTTGATGTGCCACATATACTCACTGAAATAAAGTGCTCCAAGAGAATAAGTTATTATTTATTATCTGATTATTATTAAGGGCTAATAATAATCGACATGCATTCTATTTTTAGATATGCGATCTTTAAATAGACTTCACCCATATCTCTAAAAATATAAATTCATCTAAAGATAGAATTTGCTCAACCATCTAGAATCAACATCCTGCTAATTTTATAATATGTGCACCATTCTAAAAATAGACATACACCTAAAAATTGCCTACAGGCCCCACCTAGTGAAGGTGCTTAATTTTTACTAGGATCATCATCTTGTTGAATCTCAACACTCCCTCTCAACAAGAAAGGGATTATCCTTCACCCTGATCCTGTCTCTATGGTATTCGAATTTTCTCTTGGTGAGCACCTTTGTCAGAATATCTGCATCTTGATCTTCTGTAGGAATATACTGAAGCAACATGATCTTCTGCTACACACAATATCTGATATGATGATACCAGATATCTATATGCTTATATCTATCATGAAACACATGATTAATTGAGAGTTTAATGAAACTCTGATTATCACAATGAATCCTTGTGATCCTTGTGGGTTCTAAATTTTAGATCTGAACAAACCAACCAAGATCTTCCTCATCCAGATAGCCTCACATGAAGCTTGAATTGCTGCCATGTATTCTGCTTCCGTTGAACTGAGTGCCATGGATATTTTTTTCCTATTTTACCAAGAAACTGCTGTAGATCCAATACTGAAAACCCCTCTTGATGTGCTCTTTCTGTCCTTTGGGATGCCTACCCAATTTGCATCCATGAAGCCATGCAACTTCATCTCATCCGTCTGTCTGTACCATAAGCCATACTCAGATGTGCCCCTGAGATACCTTAGGACATGCTTGCCTGCCTTCCAAAAGAGCTTGGTAGGCTTAACCATCGCTTGTGAAAGCTGGTTCACCGCATAGCATATGTCCGGTCTTGTATTAAATAAATACATGAGTGAACCCACCAACTGCTGATTATCACAATGAATCACTAGGAGCGGGTTGTGGAGGGCGGGGAGAAGGGTGCGGACTAGCCGAGGCAAGCCGTTTATGGGCAGCCTGAGACGATTGCATCATGCAAACATTCGACAAGCTGGGATCAGTAATTGGAGGGGGAGGAAGGTGAGGAAAAGTACCCAGCAGGGTGGAATCTTTATAGACGCCGGGGGAGACACTGGTCAAGGAATCGACTAGCTTCGTTTGTTGGCTGCGTAAAGAGATGGTGGTCTCTGAGGAGGTCCGAGATGGCGTTCTGCCATGATAAGATAGCTGGTCAATGGTGACTATCTTCCCATTATGTGGAAAAGACATCTTGCGAAAAACCGCGATGGGACAGCAGTACATGGCATAAAAATCACCTTCCAACAGAATGTTGTAGTTCATAGGGGCGCCAATGACTTCGACGTCAACGCAAACGGTCTTACCGGCCAGGGTGATGGGACAGTTACAAAACAGGCCAATGGGTTGGGAGGCATGACCGTCCCACGCTCGAAGGGTGATCGTGGAAGGGGCCAGCTCAGGGGATCCGAGTTGCTTCCAAACCGAAGCGGACATCACACAGGTGGATGCCCCCTCATCAATTATACACCGGGATACAGTGGCGTTCCGGATTTTGACCGGGATTTGGAAAGCAACGGAAGGAGGAAGAGGAGGGTGGTCCGATTGAGTGGCGTCGAAAACAATCATTTGGTCATCAGCAGGATCAACAGCGCCCACGGCAGATAGTAGAGCCTTCCGTTGGGAAGGGCACGACTGGAGGAGTTCCAGTGTGGAAATGGCAGCAGAGGATTGTGCCAAATCATCTACTATACTGTACGATTGGGCGGCTCGACCGGAAGCAGCATTTCGGCGTAATGGACCCTTTGGAATCTTTGGGTGAACTCTCAACTTTAAGGAGGGATGTATTATGACTCGGATGGCTGAAAGAGCCCGAGAACCTGAAGATGGAGGCTCGTGAGCAGATCGAGCAGAGGCATAAACCGTGAGACCGAGCTCAAGGTGAAGGTCGACGGAAGGGGACTCGATCGGAGCGCATCATAATGATCCGTAGTCGAGAGGAACCCGAAATGGATGAGGGTGTGGTCGCATCGTCGTAGGGGGTTGGGTAGTCAATGGTTAGTGCTAAGGGAAAGGATCAGTGAACACAGCTGCCGGGGTAGTGGCCACATTAGGAGGAGCGTGAGGGGAGGCGTGTTGTCCGCGCAATGTGGCTTGAGACTCCCACATCTGTCGCATCTGGGGTAAGAGAGGACAATCGTGAGTGTAGTGACCGTAATCACTGCAACACGAACAGGGCTTGTTTGTGCGAAGCGGCCTGTCCGGCCTGGGCGGGATGCCCTGAGGCTGGCTGCTAGTGTTAGGGTCCATACCAGAATTGGGTCCTCGGTTACCGGGGGCAGATGGGTTCTGGTTGCCTCTCCGCCTTCTTTGAGAAGAAGGGGGAATAAACGCACCCTGCTGTGCAAATACTTGCCCTAGAGGGGGTTGTAAGGGCTGTTGCAGGTGGTGAGGAGGCAAGGGAGGCGGAAGCGCATATGCTGGAGGAGTTGGCGCACCAGGCTGCGGATAAAAGTAAGGGTTGGGTTGGGCAGCATTGAGGTAAGCAGGAGGTTGGGCAAAAGGAGGAGGCATGCCGTATCCTGGATACATGCTGCCGGGAGGGGGAAGATTGCTTGAGGTGCTGGCCCCTCCCTGAGGGAGACCATGGCTCATAGGAGGGTGAGCAGATGGGTGGGAAAGAGATCCAACAATACCGTCGGCGGAATGAGATGCCCCCGGGGCGTTAGCGCCACCGGGTCTGGGGATGTCAGGCAGAACGGTATAAACATAACCCGATTGAGCGTAGATCAGGTCATATTTTAAAGCTATTTGGAGGGCGGCTTCTTCAGATTGAGGAAAGTGAGAGGCGACATCTTTGCCGATGGGAGACGGGAGGGTGCGAAGGAACCAGTCCATGTAAACCCGATATTCAAAGGGAGGGGCTCGACATAAGCTCCGTCTTCGTCGCCATTCCTGAACATGGGCAGAAAGGCGTGTGGAAGAGGATTGCTTAAATGAAGTCAAGAGCTCCGTACCAGTGTCGTATCGGAGAGGGAGCCGGAAGTACGACAAGAAGGCTTGGGCAAGAGTCTCGAACGTGGTATGGGAGGAAGTGGCCTGTTCGACATACCATTTAGAAGCTTCGCCAGTAAGCGTGCGTTGGAACAAACGAAGACGGATGGAGTCATCGGTAATGGAGTTGGAGGAACACCACATGTGGAAAGACGGACGTGACGCTGGATCTTCTATTGCTGGCCTCAACTAGGGATATCGTAGGTAGTCGGGGTGGGCATAAAGGGCTGTAGTATTATGTGAATTAATGTTAATCAACTCTGATGGAAATCTGTGAGGCCGAGGCTCGCAATGTACCGGCAAGAACGCAGGTGGCCGAGTAGTGGTTGTGGACTTGCTCAGAAGTAGGGCCGGCATTGGGGCCGGGAGAACCGCTAGCGTTAGGCCCTGGTCCAAACATGGTGAAGGTAAAAGGGGGAGAACCGGAAGGAGAAGGGGGACCCGATGAATCAGGAGAGGAGTCGGAGTGCGGACTCGAAGGTGGACTGGCTCGACGACGGCGGTGCGGAGCAGGTCGATCAACCGAAAACTGAGGGTGAAGGCCAAGAAGTCTCCGGGAAAGGTGCCTTGGGGGCGCAATGATGACAGGAAGAAGGAAACCGACAAGGGCAGAAGGGGACAGAATCAAGAAAGGTCAAGGGCAGATAAGGTGCAGTGACAATTGATTTTAGAGTCTTTTCCAGGCGGTGTTAACCAGGCGCTTCTTCACTTAGGGTCAGTGTGTGGCGTGCGTTAATTTTAATTTTTAAACCCTTTCCGTTGTTTGAGAGCAAGAAAAAGTGTGCGACGTAGCTGAAAATAAACCTACAGAGAACAAAATAAAATGCTGAAATAACAGAAAAATAACAGCTACGTATGCATCTATCTAAACCAAGAAGGTGGGTCTCTCACAACTATGCTGAAAAGAAAGGGAAAAACTATGGAAACACACACAAAGGAAGCTCGACAGATCCAGGGTCAAAGGGGACAGAGATCTGGAGGATAAAGCTGCAGACAAGGGGTGCAGATCACAGCCAAGAGACAGAGGCAAGGTGGCTGGAAAAAGGGAAATCAGCAAAAAAAACCAGGGGGGGGGGCAAGGCAGAGGCCTCTAGAAGAAGTCCAAACAAACGACAAGAGGTGATTTGAAAGGAAAAGAGGCTGATTTTGATGGATCTGAAAGTGAGGTAACAGATCTGGAAAAAGAGGGGGCTGAAGCTCTGAAACCGACGGCTGAAACAATTTAAACTTTCCACAAAAAGTGGAGGGTACTAAAGCCCTAAGGACCGGTTCCCACTTAGATGAGTAAAAACAGACCGATCTGCCAAGGCGGGCCGAGACAGTAGGCCGGGAAAACCCCGGTGCAGGCCGCAGCTATAACCCGAAAAAATTTCTTTAAAAAAAAATGCCGGAAAATAAAGTGTCGCAAGTTCTCGACTTTGTCCGAGCGGAGAACACAGGAAAGGAAAGCCAAAAGGTGGCCTGTGTCTGTGTTTTGGGCTAAAAGGTGCGCCCCCGTGCTCCTGTTTCGCGTATTTGGTGTTGCTGCCTAGCTTGCGCTGTGTCGCTTACCTGCGCAATAGGGCCAGAAACACACGGAAGTTAGAAATTTTAGGTTTTTAGGGTTTTATGTGAAAAAAATGACATGAAAAGAGAAAAACTAAACAGCTGAAAAGAAGCCCTAGGGCTTGAAGTAGCTGGATATGCAGGAATATGAGAAACGACAGCGGTCGTAATTTAAAACCCGTGTGGAGTCGCCACTTGTTAGTATGAATTCTTCGTCGAAGTGTACGAAAAAGAACCACTTTAGCTACGCATAACTAATAGCCCTAACAACAATAATGGCTGCAAAACATCTTCAGATCTGCAATTAGTAGTTAAAGTGCTGCAACAAAACAGATCTATAAATGGAAAGACATTAAGCAGTAAAGTAAAGAGTTTGCTCCATGCATCCAACAGACAAGACAAGAACACGATTTTTGAATGAATTTTTATATTACAGGGCACCTGAGAGGAAACAAGAAGGTGTATCCAGATCTCCTCAATGGGATGGGTTCTTTGTAGTCCTCAGCACTTCAGATCTAAGCTTTCTCTCTCTTGTAGATGTAGAAAAACCCAATGTAGAAGGTAGAGCTCAATGGGAGCAAAATGGCAGAAATGAGACCAAGTGTATAGATCAAGAGTGATCTAATATGCAACAAAAGGTGAAGAATGAAGGGAAAAACCCTCCTATTTATAACAAAATATTGGGTCATTCTAGATCTTGGTGCATGATTAAAATAATGTTAACCAAATCTAGATCCACCTCTATGGAATATTTTATTATTATTTGTTGGAGGGAAAGGGACTTTGACTTGGATCAAAATCCCTTGATTAGTGAAGAATAAATAAATAAATGATTTATTTATCCTTTTAAGGAAGTGGTTGAGATATAATCAAATAAATAATGATTTATTTAATTAATAGTGGTTGATTTGGTCATATTTAACAAGGAATACTATTTAAATAATTATTCCTAGAAAATAATAAGATAACTATGGGTGTATCTCATTAATTTCTTTGTTTTTGGGTTAAACATGACTGGGAATAATAATTAAATTGTGGTTTAATTAATTATTCCTTTTGGGGTTTCCTTAATTAACATAGTGAAAGCAGTTTTACTTGGGGTAAAACTGGTCTTACATGGTGTACTTGGGTCCATCTAATAATAAAAGGTGAGATGACCAAAAAATGGTGTAACACCACCAACTGTCGATAAACAGTGGCATGCACTACCTCTACCGATGTAGCATCCTTTTTCCTCCAATTTCCTGGAAGATGAGTATCCATGGGTTTGTAGTCCTCCATGTGAAACTTACCAAGTATCTCCCGAGCATACTTTCCTTGAGATACAAACAGTTCACCTTCTCGCTTCCATATCTCCAATCCAAGGAAATAATGAAGGAGGCCCATATCCTTCATCTCAAACTCCTTTGCAAGGTCCTCCTTGCATGAGTGTATCATCTGCTCATCACCAGTCAATATTAAATCATCAACATAAAGAATAATGATTAAAATCTTACCCTCCACCACAATCTAGTATAGGTTTGCATCCGCCTCACTCTTGGTGAAGCCAAGTCCAGTGGAATAGCTGTCGATCCGAGTGTACCAAGCACGAGGTGCTTGCTTTAGCCCATACAACACTATTTTGAGTCTGCACACATGCAACTCGCTGCTGAAGATCTCAAATCCTTCAGGCTGCTCAATGTACACTTTTTCCTCAATGATCCCATTAAGGAACACAGTCTTCACATCCATATGATGAATGTGCCAACTCATCTGTGCTGAGAGAGAAAGGATGGTCCTTATGGAAGAATACCATGGGACAGATGCAAAGGTTTCTTCATAATCAATCCCCTCGATCTGTGAGAAGCCCCAGGCAACAAATATTTCCTTACACTTCTCAACACTCCAATTAGCAGCTTTCTTTACCTTGTAGATCCATCTTGAACCTACCACTGATTTATCAACCGGCCTTGGAACAATTTCCCAAGCATTGTTTCTGACAATGGAGTCATACTCCTCCACCATGGCATCTACCCACGTGGGCTCCTGCGTTGATTCCTGAAAGGAAAATGGTTTTGTCATGATACACTTGCTCATGAGAGCCATGTATCCAGTGAATCGGTCAAGAGACTATCTCTGTTTGCGCTATGAAGTAGGGAATCCTACATTCTGTGCTGCATCAAGCTTCAGCCTCTCAGCTTCTGTGGTACGATTTCTACCTATTCTAATGTTTGGCTCTGTGTGAGTGGACTCCTCCACTCCATGAATCTCCTCTTGTGGCTAATCCACATCTAGAGGCTCATCTTTTTGGAACACATAGTTCCTCTTCTGCATGTAAAGTGTAGCTCCCTCTCAAGTGACAACGTCATGGCTTTCTCTTCATTGAATTTTATATCCTATAGCACCATAGTCATTCGACTGTTTGGAAAATACACACGATAATAATGGGGTGTTTCTGTGTACCCCACAAATATCCCAACTTTTGCAGTCGGCTCCAACTTCTTCCTGGCGTCCTTGGTCACATGAATATAAACAGATGAGCCAAAATTATTTAAATGAGAAACATCTAGCTTCTTACCAGTAAAATATTCTTCAGGTACACTCATGCCAAGTACTCTATGAGGACAACGATTTTTCACTTAAACTACACTGTTGCATGCTTCCACCCACAAGTGCATTGGTAGGCCCTGATCATGCAACATAGCTCATGCAACACCCATGATAGTTATATTCTTCCTTACCACAACCCAATTCTGCTGTGGGTTATGAGGCACTATGAGTTCTCTTCAAATTCCTTCTTTGCTATAGAAGTCTTTGAATTCGTTCAAGATATATTCACCACCATTATCGCTCCGCAGAGCCTTATTTTGCTTCCTTGACTCTTTCTCCACCAATGCTTTAAACTCACAGAACTTTGAGAATGTTTGATCCTTATTTTGCATGAAGAAGATCTAGCATCTACGAGAATAGTCATCAACAAAAATAACATAATACCTATTTTTTGTTGTAGAAGAAACCGAGAATGGTCCACACACGTCTGTGTGAACTCTCTCCAGGATCACCGAAGCATGGTTCTCCTTTTCATGAAAGGTGGCCTTCACAAAATTACCCATTGTACATCACTTGCACTGATCTAACTACACAAGAGTACCCTTGGGAAGTCTAGTAGAAATCTGTTGCAAAATCTTCAGGGCGCCATGGTGAATATGGCCCAATCTCCTGTGCCATTATTTTCCCTCATCTCGGCTCACCACTTATTTTTCTTTTCCCACCATTGCAGTGCAACCATATACCTCCATCTTGTAGAGATTCTTAAGTCAAATCCATATCTTCTTGGTTTGACCCATTGTTTTATGTCGCAGGAAAGCTTTTACATCGCTGAAAACAACATCATAACCTCTGTCCTCCAACATCACGACTGAGACCAAGTTCTTATTTAGACTTGGAACATACCTAACATTTTTCAACAGAAATGGTTTACCTGAATCCCTCTCAAAGGTAATGGTACCAATTTCGGTTGCACTGTATCACCCATCGTCGCCCATCTCTATATGAATTTGGAGATCTTTCTCCTCCAAGTTGCTGAACAACTCCTTATCTCCCTTCATGTGGAAGGAATCACCACTATCAATATACCACGCCAGTCCCATTGCGCTTGAAACCAAGCATGTGATCAAAGAGAAATAAAGTTCAAATTGCGAGGCAAGGGCCTCACCAGATGCAGCTCCAACAACCTTCTTGTTATTCTTTTTCTGTGGGCAGTTAGTGGCGAGATGCCGATGTTCGTGATAGTGAAAACACTTCACTTTGGACAAATCCAGCTTCTTGCCTTTAGCCTCAGATTTTGAGTGGAATTTCTTCCCCTTCAATTTCCTTGCTTTGGAAGCCAAAGCACAATCCTCTTCATCATCATTCTTTTATGAAGAGCCATCCATAGTATTCCGCCTTATCTCCTCCTGCACTAGATTCGACCAAAGTTGCTCCCAATCCAGTAGTTTCTCCCGTCCATTGGCAGAGTCTTCATAACTATGCCAACTCTTCGGAAGCCCAAGGAGATCCAAGCTCACCAAGTCATCATGAACAACTGTAATTCCCACACTTCCCAACTCATCCCTACATTGGAAAAACTTCGTGAGATACTTTGGAATACTTTCGCCCTTCTTCATTTTGATTTTTCTGAGTTTATATTTCAGTGCCAAATTCCTATGGTCACTGCTTCTTTGGAAAAGATCTGTCAAAGCCTTCCACATTGCAAATGGAGTGGCTTTCCCATGAAGTCTTGACACAATATGGTCTTTCACACCTTGCAACAAAATCCTTCTCATCTTCGCTACTTTCTTTTTCCAGGCGTCAAGTAATGCAACATCCGTCGAAGTGGCCTTAGGAATATCACTATCGATGAATTCCTTCAAGCCAATATCTTCAAGCACCGCCTCCATCCTGTCCTTCCAGGCTACGTAGTTATAGCTTCCCTCGATTTCATATTCCAACCGCAACCCATTGAAAGTCGTTTCAATGTTTACTCAACTGTCGCACTAAGAAATTCTTGCAACAAATTCGAATTAGTCCATCACAAAACTCATCACTGCTTCAATATTGCAATCTTCAGTGATTAACATAGCTCCGATGAAATGTAGAAATTTATCAATACAATGATTTATTTCCAGACTTTCTTGATCTAAAAATTTTAATCTACTGTTAAATACAGAATCCTTCCACTTAATTCTTTGCGGAAATTAAATCTTCAATTGCAAACACATGAAGAAAATCAATCGCACATAACAAGATGTTTTTCCAGGAAAGCTTAAAGCTAAAAACCCCAACTATCATATATTATGTATATCAATGGATCATGAAAAAATCTCATACAATGCTCAGCTCATAGAGCTCTTAGTACAATATACAATCATCTCACACTGTCATGCAAAAATTTGCATATCTATGCACCAATTTCTTGCCTCCTGACAACCTGCCTCCACTACGCAATCCCTGCTGAAGAAGATCCTTGAATGAATGAAATACTTCCTTCCTTGACCGCGCAATCCTCATTTTCATATCCAATGTGTGTGTAGATGCATTGAATGCATCACTATAGTCACAGCTGATAGTCAATCACACCCTTTCACCTATCTCTCCACTCAGGGTCTCCACTGGATTTGACATGCAAGTAGTTAACTGTTGTATCTCTTCAGTTGCATTTGAGACATTGCTTGTGAATTAATTAAATAATTAATTCACTGATCTCTCACTAGTGTATCATGAGTGACAACTAGCACAACTAAGTTTAACTCAAACTGAGTTAAACTAGATAACAACTCCCATAACTACTCTTCCAACTCAGTTACAACTCTGCCACAATCAGTTATAACGAATTCCACCTTGCATGAGTCACCAACCACCCTAGAAATTGCGTAATTCCTTTAGCCCACTGATGTGCCACATCTATTCACTGAAATCAAGTGCTCCAAGAGAATAAGTTATTATTTATTGTCTGATTATTATTAAGGGCTAATAATAATTGACATGCATTCTATTTTTATATATGCGATCTATAAATAGACTTCGCCCATATCTCTAAAAATAGAAATTCATCTAAAGACAAAATTTTCTCAACCATCTAAAATCAGCATCCTGCTAATTTTAGAATATGCTCATCATTCTAAAAATAGACAAACAACTAAAAATAGCCTGCGGGCCCCACCTAGTGAAGGTGCTTAGTTTTCACTAGGATCATCATCTTGTTGAATCTCAACACGTCGCATTGAGGAAATTATTTTGTGTAATAAATTGTTCTAAGTGTGTGATCATGCTCAAGTTTTTTCCTTGTTCACTTTGGCATTAATAATCCCATACTTAGCCAAATTTGGAAAAGTTCCTTCCCGAGCAACTTAACCTTCCTCAACCTCCCTGAATTGCGCACTGCATAGTCTCATCCCTCAAGATAAGACCTTGCCTCTTGGAACTGTGCAATGCACAAATTATTCCTTCCATAAATACGCACTGTGCAATCTCAGTGCTCAACATTGACCCTTGCGTTCCTGAACTATGGAACCCTTGCCTTCAACCACTCTCTTCTACGCATTGTGCAGTCTCAAGAAACAAGCCTCAACCTTGACTTATTGAAATGCGAAATCCATTGGCCTTTGTCCCTCCATAATTTAGCAGTGATAAACATCAAGCCTCAAGCCTTCATCCTGACCCCTTGATCCCATCAAATGTGAAGTTTTATTGCCCTAGCCTGCTTGAACTGCACACTGCGCAGTCTCAAGGCTCAGTTTTGGCCCCTGACCTACTTAGGTTGTGCAAATGTGCAATCCCTAAGCCTATCTCCTAGCCAATCACCTAGTTCCAACTCTGTCATTGGTTGTCATGAAACATGTTATACTAGGGATTTATCAAACTCATGTCTTCTTGTCATGAGTGGATTTCAATTGCAAGTATTATATCATGCTATAAGAGGATGACGATGAAGGGTATGGAGAAGGAGAACATGTTAGAAGACACCTTTGTATCTGAAAAGAAAAGTTGATCAATCAAGGAATATAAGGACACTAGGTTGTGAAAACAGCTGGAGACCAGGATCAAATTGAAGACTCCCTACCTCCAAGCCTTATGGAGGAGGAAGAAGAAGAAGATATTCCATATTTTAAGATGACACAAATATAGAAGCATCAAAGAGTGGCTTGAATTTTCCATATCATCATGTAGTCCATGTCATCAATGTCATGTCATGTCTTGTCGCGAGTCATAATTTTCCACATCATTTATGGATCATTATGTAATTTCAATATTTGAGAAATGTAATTTAAAGTGGAAGTCCAAGGGTCATCTATAGAATTTGAAAAGCCATGAAGGAGTCAAAAGGTCATAGAGAAGTCAAACAATCACAAGGGTAGTCCAAGAGTTACAAGGGAAGTGAATGTTCACCCCATTTTTTATATATACACCCTCATATATCTTGAAAAGGACTTTTCACCTTGGCTCCTCCTACTAGACATTAGAGAGGAGAATATTTCTTTTGGAGGAGCAAGTGGTTGCTCTAATGCTCCACTATTGGAGCTTGTCACTGTTCAAAATACTTATGTATCTTGGAACTTTGGCTTAATTTCGAAGCTCGTTGAGCCAACACAATTTCATGCATATGTCGTAAATATTGTAACACTATTATTTGAATGTTTTCAATGTATGTTGTTTTCAACTGTAATAAGGAAATTGAACTATTTCGTTGGATTTGGTACGTAAATTGTTGAATATTTTTTGTATGTGTTTTAAAAATTGTTGCTTCTATGTGAACTATTTTGGTAGTTTCCAACGATTCGTTCATATATATATGCTTCTGTGTCTTTACTAGATTAGTACTATTACTCTTATTTTAAAGGCTCATTTTTTCTCTCCCTTTTGGTAGAAGAACCTTGATACATTCTACAGTTGAACATTCCACAAGGCATACTCACTTGTTCATATGAAAGTACCTTTGTACTACTCCCTTGTGATGACCATCATAGCCAAGGAAAATCTATAAGAACATATGGCAACCTGGCTTTATTTTTGGAAGAATCCCACACCAAATGGTGAAAATTCTAATTGAGAATTTTCATCGAGGAGATCCCCTTACATGTTGGTGGTATCCAACACTGTCAATATTATGGCGCTAGAAAGAGGGAAACCACCTTTTTATGGTTGAAAACTCACCACATGCTAACAAAAAAACTTCCACGGAAGGCAACAACATTCCCATTTACCCTCACAATCATACTCTTGAAAATAAATAAACTATTTAGTATATCTCAGGACAAGACTTTGAGGTTACCTATCACCAAGTCCAGAGTATACGACCCATCAACCATCAGTTTGCGAGAGCTATTAGTTTTCTCCCTCTCGCTGCAATTCTTCCTCATAAGATTATAAAGAAAGAAGTAACTCTTAGTGGCGTATTGATTTTGTCGATGGAAGATTTGGTTATTGAAACCATTAAAGAGTTGGTTGAACCAACATAAAATCGAGGGGAAATTCCACCTATTTAGGTGAATCTAGATAGTGAAGGAGAATATTTTCAGTTTTCTGAGGAGGGGAACCCTAATTACAACGCAAATCCAAATGGAGAGGAAGAATATTCTCCATATTAAGAAGAAGAGGGGGAGGAAAAAGATGAAGACATCGCTAACACAGATTTGGATTGGATGACCCAAGGGCCACTCACTCTTCCGAACAATCTTCACAAGATGCCTAAACATCCAGAAAAGTTGTTGTCAAAGTTTGTTCCAAAAAAGAAGACAAAAGCTAAATACCATACAAACGATGTGGCTTGCAGACTCTTTCCATACAATTTAGAAGGTAGAGTGTCTGTATGGTATCACAATATTCCAACCAATTCAATCTGAAACTAGAGGTAGTTTAGGGAACTATTTCTTGAAAACTTTATTGACGATAAGACTCTTGCCATGTTGTTGAAATAACATGGGCATTTGACAGTAGGGGATAAAGAAATAATTAAATATTTTAAACATAGATTCATGTGAATGTAGAACAAGTTCCCCACTGATGTGGAACCTCGCGATAACATCACGAAGGACTATTACACATTCTCCTTCCCAACTAACATTTTCATTTTTGTTAAAATAGTTGCGAAGGGAACATTGGCCTTAAACTTTGCAGAAGCTCTCTCAGTTGAAAAGGATTTGTGATCTATTAGAGTCATCATAGATGATGATGATACCAAAGACTCCAAATAAGCTGGTAAGAAAATCCAAGCCTCTTCCAACAAAACCAATGGAAAAGACTATTTCGATATGGAAGGCTTGACCAAGTCTCCGAAGCTGCTCATGAATGAAGCATCAAAATTGAAGAGATGGTCAAGAGAGGCATCCACTACACGCAAAAAGTCTTCCAGGCCACCATTCTTTAAAAGGAACAACAATTCAGAACAAGCCAAATATGCTCATAGTTCTGACACAATCTTTAATATTGAAATCTTGGTCATAGATAATTTCTCCACCTTTCATCAAGAAAAACATTCAGAAAAGACATGCCCGTAGTGGAACCACAATATGAACATTATGATGGCTAATCTTGTTGATACTCTATTAATGGAAGAAAATTCCAAGAAGAATGAAGAAACAAGTGAACCTATTGTGACCAAAGATAATTTAGGTCTTGGACATTCAGTGCACATGTTTAGTATCATATGAAATGCTGATAAACAAAGTGCCGATCAACCTTCTGCGAGTGAAGCTCCTCTCAAGAAATCAACTAATTTTTATAATCTGTGTAGCAAGGGACTTGTTTCTGAGTAGGAAATTAAGAAAAAATTGTTGCGAATATTTCTACCACCTTCCAACCCAACTCAGAATTCACAAAACAAGTCTGGAGGTACTCCTTCTTCCAATAACACTTCAAGCAACAACAAGAATGAGTCCATCACTCCCGCTGCAATGGATAAAGTTACACTACATGATCCATCAACAAAAACCATGATGATGGAGAACATTGATTACAACAATGTTCAATATATGAAGAGAGCTCACACTAACATTTCACTTTTTTAGCTCGCAAAGATAACGGGCCAATGTGAACTGATTCTCCAGGCACTCTCATCACACACTCTAGCAGGTAACAAAGTTTTTACTTCTCAGGTAATGTCTGATAACTCTCACGATATAATCAAATCTATTGTAAATTCTATAAATTTAAGTTCTACCACTCTCCTCCCTTCATTTATGTTTGTTGGAAATACAAAGAGGGGGGTGAATCAATATTTCTTACCAATTAGTACTTTTTAATCCTTTTCAGATCATTAGTTATTCTTCAATTATTGTTAATGTTCTTCTTCAACAATTATAAACAATAATCAACAGTAGAAAAAGCCATACAAAAATGAAGAAATATAAAATAGTAGACACATATATTTTTAGGTGGGAAAACCCCTCCGAGTAAAAAACCACCAAACGCTTCTCTAGTAATTGTCTTCATCTGTCTTTAAAAGAAATATTAATTACATCAAGATTTCATCTACAACTGAGGGATGCGTCAACCCTAATTCACAGGCCACAACCTATAGGATGCTACTAAACCCTAATATATTGCTGCAACCATAAGGACACCCCAATGCCCTATAGATTAGACGACAACCTGATGAGTGCCCTAACAACCTATTTACCAACTGTTGTTAGAAAGGATGCTTCCCTGCCCTGTTATTTTATCATCCATAATTAAATGGATGCCACAATTCCCTGTGAAAACCACAAATTTCCCTAGCACCATCCTGCCTCCCTGAAGTGTTCTTAGACCACAACATGAAGGTGACTCCAATCACCTAGAAGATTCTGTAGATCATGTTTCACAATTTTCACACTAGATCCCCTGTACTCTGAATCAATGTAAAATAGTTGTAAGAAATATGTAGAATAAATGTCGAATCTTGGTAGCCATTGATCATTGTTCCCACAAATTGATCACTGTAAAATGATACACATGAAGTTGTCAGTGCTAAACTACACATCAATGTTACTGCACATTGTGTATCACTATCACTACAAATCATTGCACAACTACTAGCTATCACTACATTTCACTGCTCATGAATGAATAGTCATCAATTCACAACCATTGTCATTATTGTATCAGGATTTACTTGATGCTACAACCATTTGGTACTAGTATCAAATAATGGCACATTCTAAGGTGCCTCAGGTCATCTCGATGACCTGCAATCAGTGCTCTCAAGATTTTCCCTCGAAGAGATACCACCATATTTTATTTCACTACCGAGCACTTCTCACATACTATTATCCATTGTTACTTCAATAAAATATAAAACAAGTTGATTTGTCCTTAGAAACCTCTTACCCTTGATGAAACCATTAACTCCTCCTGCAATTCCGCGTTAGTAGCTCCTACAAGATGGCTGAAATCTTAGAAGTGAACCGTACTTGATTACACATTAAAGCACACATGTTGTAGGTATAATAAGTTTCCTTTTATAAGCCTAGAAGGGTCTCCTTTAAAATATAACCATTGGAGATAAATAGGGGCTCCATAAGAAGTTAAAATATTAATACTCAATCAATTCATGCCTTGTGGCAAAGTAAGGAAGGACCGCTAGCCTTGAGGGAATAAACATGGTTTATGTTATGGTTATTAAATGGTGAGAGCCCAATATTATGAGAAAGTAACACTTAAATATCCTATCTTAACATTATAAACCCATCAATAATAATAAATAATGCTTAATACATTTTAAATTAATTTTTTAACGAACCATTAAAAAATTATTTAATATTTGAAATCAATGATTGGCTTAGTGCATATGGTCCTACCTAGTTGTGAAGTCAATGATTGGTTTAGTGCCTTTGATTATTGATATTATTCAACTTATACATGATGATATTACAGTGAGAATCCCTATCATATATTTACAACCATAGGAGGAGGTTTCATGTCACTACGCCCTAGGGTTTTAGCCCACAAAACAAGGTCTTCAATTTCAAACTCAATTTTCTCTCAAACCAAGAGGAACCATGGGGTGTACCACATATCGACAGAAAAATATCTTCAAGGAGAATCTAATGACCTATATCCCCAATACAAACTCAATGGTTTTACCCTTAAAAAACCCTATACAAGGTCGAGGTACATCCCAAGTCTAGGGAACCTAAACCCTAGGACTTGAGTTTTAAACCATCCAAAAGTATAGTTGCCATCTTGATGTAATCTAACAATTACTAGGAAGCATTCATTAACCATTTAACATCAACGACTGGTGTTTTTAGTCAATGTCAAAACCAATCAAATCCATGGGTTGACATCAATGACAACACCATCCAACAACCTCTCCCTTTGTCATTGATGGAAACACATGTACTCCTCCTGCAAGTAAAAATCCCCCTGACATCATGCTTCACATCCTCGATATTTAAACCTCCTTTTTATGTTTTTATCTCCCCATTTGAAATCAATGGAAAATGGTTACTCCCCGTGAGAATTTTATTGTTTCATATGGACCTGTTATTTGTCTATGATCCCCCATACGATAAATTTTTTTTTTAATAGTATGTCAATGATGATCCCTGTGGACCTGTAACCTTCATGTGATACCCTAAAGAGAACCTTCCCTCAAACACTGGAAATCCATGTGGACCTGTAATCCTTTAACTATAATTCTCCCCCAAAACCTGTTATGAATTTGACACATTTGTCTTGAACTTTCCATTCTATCCATGTTGTTTTTTTTTCTATGGTAGACCTATGCCACATACTGCTATATATAATCCCCCTCTTCAAATTTCAAGGAGTTGATGAGTCAAACTGTTCAAAATAGTGTATCATTTAACAAGCCATCTTGACTCAAGCCATTAACTGAAGCAAATGTTGATTCCTTACGACCTGTTATGACTCATGAAAGCATAATTGTTGAAACCTTCTCTCCTCCCTTCTTTTCTTGCTCATCCTATACCTGTTCATCTTGTATATGTTTTCTTTTCCAAACCTTCTTATTCTCATCATCAAGCTTTTCATTCAGGGTTGATTTCATATTGTACATGCAGTAATGAGCTATGTGTCCATGGTTATGACATTTAAAGCATTCACTGTCATCCATAGAAGATTATGTTTGGTATCTATCTCGTGATCTTGCAAACTTTACTCTAAGTTTTTTTAGATAATGATTGTACATGTCAAAAACTTCACAATTGCTAGCCATATGTCCATAGTTAGCACATAAAAATCAATAGCCATTAAATGAATGTGCGTACCTAGATAATTCATTTGGAGATGGTGGTCCTTGACAGTTGTACCTGTCAACAACTTTACAATCCTTAGCCATATGTCCAAAGTTAGCACATGAAAAACAATAAACATTAAATAAATGAACATACCTAGGAGATTTTTCATTCTTATTTAGAGGTGGTGATGTAGTCTATTGTCATCCTTTATCCTTGACTGCTTTGGAACCATTCTTTGGAGTTACACTATTTTTCTTTGGTTCAATCGTCTTCTCAATCTCACTATACGAAGATGTGGAGCTTGTACCTTCATTAATTGAAGCTTTACCTGTTCTTTTTTCCAATTCTTTATCTGTCCTGTCCATAAACTATAAATGGTCCTTTTCTTTAAGCTTGTTGATCTCATTAAGAGCTGCATCAAGTTCTTCTTTCTTTTGAGAAATATATTCTGAAACCATATTTTCAAGATCTCCCTTCTTTTTTCTGCCTCCTCAACTTGTAGTTTGAGAAGAGTGGCCTTCTCTACTTCTCTATTGAGAACCTATATATGTTCCTTATGCTCCTAATTTTTAATCCTAAGCCTACTTAGTTCAACTGAAGAGCTTTCCGATTCCTTTTGATTGTGGTCAACTGTGGATATGGATCTTTGGTAAAATTCCCTTCTTTCAATTTATTCTTCATGAATCTATTGTTTGAGCCTACTAATCTCTGCAAAGGCTTTGTTTAGTTCTTGTTGGATTTCTCTCTTGAGGTCTTGTGTCTCTATATTCTTGACTTCTTCCAATTGAGTTCTAAGACTGCTAATCATCTTCTCAGACTCTTGATTTTCCTTGATGATTTATTTTGTTGTATTCAATTATGCTTCCAAAAGTTGTGTATTTTCCTTTTGACTTTGAGTTCCTTTATCACCTTGATCACTTGTTTTTTAAACTGTGTCCTACTCATTTCTCCAATTTATTCATCATAATCAGAAGGATCCAAATTTTCAATAATATCTTGATCTGATTGCTTTGATGAATATAAATTATGAAGCTTTCCCAAAGAGATTTAGCTTTTGAACATTAACCAACTTTTTTTTCACAGAAATTGGGAAAACATTCAAAATTACCATCATGGCCTTTGAATTGTACCTTTTGGCTTCTTCGGTACATGTGCCTCCAGAAGCTTGGTGGCCTCCCATACTCCATGTGCTTGAAAATTCACTTCCATCCTAGATTCCCATACCCATTAATTATCTGCATCAAAATCAGGGGTTGGTATACAAGATTCAATTTATTCAGATTTTGTTGTACCTATACCTTCCTTTGAAATCATTGCAACCCACTTATTTTACTTTCCAATATCTATTCTCTTAAAACTTCCTTCCAACGGTTAAGTTGTTACTGGATGAACCAAGCTCTGATACTAATTGTTGGAAATACTAAGAGGGGGAGGTGAATCAATATTTATTACCAATTATCACTTTTTAATACTTTTGAGAGAATTAGTTATTATTCAATTATTATTAATGTTCTTCTTCAACAATTATAAACAATAATCAACAGTAGAAAACACCATACAACAATGTAGAAAGATGAAACCATGGAAACATATATTTTTCGGTGGAAAACGCCCTCCGAGTCAAAAACCATCGAACGCTTCTCTAGTAATTGTCTTCATCTCTCTTTAAAATAAATATTAATTACATCAAGATTTCAGCTATAACTGAGGGATGTGTCAACCCCCTATTTCATAGGCCACAACCAGTAGGATGATACTAAATCCTAATATCTTACTGCAACTAGAAGGATGCCATAATACCCTGTAGATCAGGCCACAACCTATAGGATGCTATTAAACCCTAATATCCTACTGCAACTAGAAGGATTCCCCAACGCCTTGTAGATTAGGCAACAACTTGATGAGTACCCCAACACTCTATTTACTAGTTGGTGTCGGAAAGGATGCTTCATTGCCGTGTTAGTTTATCATCCACAACTAAATAGTCACCACAACGCCCTGTGCAAGCCAAAAATTTCCCTAGCACCACCCTGCCACCCTGAAGTGTTCTCATGCCACAACTTGAAGGTGACTCCAAACACCCAAAAGAGTCGGTAGATCACGTTTCACAATTTTCACACTGGATCCTCTCTACTCTGAATCAATGTAGAATATCTGTCAGAAATATGTAGAATAAATGTTGAATCCTAGTAGCCACTGATCATTGTTCCCACAAACTGATCACTGTACAATTCTACACATTAAACTATCACTGTTCAACTGCACATCATTTTTATTGCACACTGTGTATCATTGACATATAGAAGATCACTAGATATAAAAATTAGTAAACAAAATGTCATTCTAAGCTAGATGATAAAGAGAAATCAGTTACGGTGTGCCAAATTTACAGATTCTATAAGCTTTCAAACATAGATTTCCTCTTAATCTTAATATATGCTCTTTCAGGTTCCAATAGCAAATATTTGATCAAAAATATGCTCTTTTCAATATTGAATTGTCTCACTTGATTAAAATCTTACAATGTTTTACCACTTTCTGTTAAGGTGATTGGATTTGCATTTTCCTATCCTCACTTAACTTCTTTTGGGAATTTGGACTTGTTTGTGATAGAGGAGGTTTATTCAAAGTTTTTTTCCAAAATGATAAATTCAAAATTTACCATTGGATGAACTAGTTTAAGGCATAACTATGAAATAGATATATCATTAAAGCTAGTCACTGACATAAAAACTTTACATTTTTTGATAGAAGAGAAGTGGGTATTTTGTTGAGCATTGATTAAATAATTCTTTTAGCTGACATTGAAACTCTAATTCACTATTCAAAGGTACCATGGTGAACTCTTATGGTAGCAACCATGAGCTTTCCTTTATTCAACATGATATTCTACAAGACTTGGATATGTATTTGACCAAGCAGGGGCCTATAAATAAACATAGAAGGATTTTTATGCCTCAGAAAATAGACTCTATTCCCAAAAAGAGGAAAAGGTTGCGAAGTGTGCATTTTATTTTGAGATTGTTTCCTTCCACATATGTTTGGTGCATATTTATTTATCCTCTCATAGATAATTTAATTATGAATGTGTTGATTTGTGCATTATTATATGTCAAGGCATAATGGAGGAGAAGGATTGTTGTCATACATAACTTTCATAATTACCATTAAGTTACTCTAAAAAAATGTCTGATACATAAAAATAAAATAAAAACAAAAACAAAACTCTACATGTACACTTTTGTACCTTCTCTGCTTCAATCAAATAATTTTCAATTTTTCCTTCACGTTGTTCCATCCACATTCTTTGGAAAAATTATGATCTTGCACCATGATGCCTGGGATTCGATCTTAGCTAAGACAAGGAAGTCAACCCCATAAATGGCTATGTCAAATCATTTGACAATAAAGCAATAGCAGTACAATCTTAGGAATGGATGAATGATGAGAAAGGTTACTCTTACATAAAGGAAACTATGGCTCTACCATAGCCCCTAATTTTTTTCATAATAATTTAGGCTCAGTTTATGAGTGCTTAATGAATGTATGAGCTAATAGGTGTTATTGTAGCTATAATGAGAGGGAATTAGACCTTCTTGATGATTCTCAGATACACATTAGACCCTTATGTTTAGATATGCATTCATGACATGTAAATTACATCTTCTCAATATGTTTATGAAATTACTGTCATGGTTAAGCCTGGTCAGGTCAATTCCTTGATCAATTTTTTATGAATAACTTTATACTAATGTTACTTATCATTCTGGAACATCTCACTGAGTTTTTGGAAGTGGTCTGGAGGCTAGCATGAAAAAGTGCCTCAGAATATGGGATCACAGCCTATAAACTTGAGAAATTACGCTGCAACTGCATGGATGCAGTGTTGTGCATGTAGTTGGAGGCTTCCAACCCCATAGATGCCTTGTTTTGGGTGCAGTTGTGTGCACAAGGCTAATAAAATAGGTGTAGCTCAGGGTTTGGCCACCTCAGGTGGTTGTTCAACCTATGAGTGACCTATAGACCCTGTGGGATGTTGTGAGTTGTCATTTTAACATTAGTAGTTGACCCCACTTCCTTAATTGTATCTAAGAGGTTGGGCCAGGTCGTAGTAGCTCTTCCTCTCATGTTCACCTTAGTGGGTTGGTGAAATAGGGTAAATTTGGGAGGGGTGATTACATATTTAGTCTAATACATGGTCATGCATTTATAGAGGAAGGGGGGTTATTTAAATATGAAAACTCGTATTAGATAATTCCCACACAAAAAATATTTTTCATCTTTACATAAAAAGCACATCAACTCATACCACATAGATGTCTTTAACTTCTTGCAAGAGAACCTTGTAGTTGAATTTTAGAAAATGCACTATGAACATGAAGTCATTCCTTATGACTAGATTTATTCAAATTTTTTTTTTATATGACGTACCCAAAGGAAATACCACTAATTTTAGAAAGAAAAAGTATTTTAGGTTCATGGATGAAATAATACAAAAAATAGGGGGTGGATGGGATTCTTGTTTATAACCTATCTCATATAGCTAGTAATGAAAAATCATTAAGCTCCAACCAAATTCATATGTCTAGAGAATGGAAAATGAAGAAGAGTGTTATCTTTATAAGTTATTCACAGTTATTAAGTATAGTTTTTGGAAAAAAATGAAATGTTTCTATTTTGGCTCGTTATCATAGTTCTGACTAAGATTCTCTGCCATACAGACTACACTACACCTCCTATGAACTATAATGGAATCATCTGTAAATAATTCCCAATTCCTTAATATTATTCACATAGGTAATTGGTAGAATTTTCTCATTCTCATTCCTTTTTATAGATGATGAATTTACTATGAGGAGAATGGCTCAATTAGATGACATACCCGAAATGACCAAAATGAATCAAGGTTTTCTCTATTAGGGTACATTTTTATAAAAGGGTTGTTATTCTTATAGTACTTTATAACATTTACATTTTTGTTTCAGATGAGTAAAGGTGTGTAATTGGGAAATTTTATGTTATTGTTTAATTATGGCTCAAATAGTAGGCAAAATTGTCAATATTTCATTTACCTATTACATTTTCCTTTAAAGAGAATTCTATGATGTTGAAGTGTGATTGAAGCCTTTTGTTTTGTGGATTAATGTACTTTTTTTCTTGGATTCCATTTACATAGGTAGTTTATAACCTAGGATTGTTCCATTTTACAAGACTTTAGGTCCTGTTTGTATCATATCGATAGAAGGGAAGCTACTTTCATGCTTAATAAGTGTCGAAATTTAGGGTTTTCCCCTCTATTGGTTATTGTGAATAGATAGTTACAATTAACTAAACTATCAATTCTTTTGATTTTTATTCTATTAGTGCATTCACTAATAGTCGCACTGTGGAATTTAAGGTGTTGTACATAGATTGCAATCTCTTCTGGCGATGCATCATAGTGATTTTCTCATAACAATTGATGGGAAAGAGGTAATTTTATTTCCTAAATCTGGATATATTTTATTCATGAATTTATTGTCGAGTTTCAAGACCATGTTTTTTCATTATGGTATTCTCTTGTTTTTCAGAATGTGGTTTTCTATGGTGTAATTTAGAAAGGATTCTAACCAAAAATTGCATGTCCCACATGCTCTAGAGTATTTTTCCTAAATTATAATGGTGAGAGTCATGGAAACTGGATTAGCCAAGAGTTTGAATACCCAATAAATTTTGGTGTTTTTTCTCAAAAACATTGTGGCAGTGAGGCTATGAGAAATAGTAGAGGCTTTGGTTCTTCTGTCAATTGGGATAAGAAATTTTGTCTCTAGAAACGTGTATCTTTGAACGTTTTGAGTTAGTACTTTTTCCTAACAAATGGTAGTTAGTTGTGTGTTTCAAAGATGATATGCTCTACAAGGTTTGTCCTAAATTATAATGGTAAGAGTCATGGAAACCATCTTAGACAAGAGTTTGAATACTCAACAAATGTTGGCATCTTTTCCCAAAAATATTGTGGCAGTGAGGCTATGAGAAATAATATAGGCTTTGGTTCTTCTTTCAATTGGAATAAGAAATTGTCTCTAGAAAATTGTATCTTTGAACTTTTTGAGTTACTAAGTACATTTTCATAGCAAATGGAAATTAGTTGTGTGTTTCAAACATGCTTGGGTTTACGAGACCCGTTACGTTGTTATATACCTATATAGTTATTGTTTCTATGAGACGATATGATTTCTCTTTACGAGACCCATTAGGCGGTAAATTGGCATGAATTTGCCGGTGACGATTAATGAGACGATTGTATATTGTGTTGAGAACTCTTGGATTAGAGTTTTGTATGAGATTGTTTCATCATCCATGATATATACATAATATATGATAGTGGGGTTTTTAGCTTTATGCTTTCTCGATAAAAACATATGTGTTATGTGTGATTGATATTTCTTCATGATATTTTAATTGGCGATCATGTTTTAAATTTCGTAAAGATTTTTGTAGAAGAAATTCTGTATTTAACAGTGGAATATAATTTTTAGATCAGGAAAATCCAGGCAATACATAATTTGTATTAAAATTTCTACATGGTATCAGAGCATAGGAGATTGCAATTGTGAAGCAAGAGTTGAGTTTGTTGGTGGAAAGAATTTGAATTTGCAGAAAGGCTTTCTTAGCGCTATAGTTGATTCAAGGTCGAAATCGCTTTCAATGGCTTGAGGTTAGAGTATGCACTTGAGGGCATCTTGAACTACATTTCTTGGAAGGACAGGATGGAGGTAGTACTCGAAGACAATGGCTTGAAGGGATTCATTGAAAAATATGTTCATAAACTAGATGTTGCAGATGCTACAAATCTTGATGCATGGCGAAATAAAGTAGCAAGGGCGAGGAGGATATTGTTGGAGGGAGTACGAGACCACATTGTCTCAAGAGTCCATGGGAAAGCCACACCATATGCTATGTGGAAGGCTTTGAAAAATATATTCCAAAGCAGCAACGACCATAGGAAATTGGCGCTCCAAGATAAACTCAGGAAGATCAAGATGGAAAAGAATGACACTATTCCAGTATACTTAACAAAGTTTGCCCAATGTCAGGATGAACTTGGGAGTGTAGGAATAAGTGTTGTTGATGATGATTTGGTGAGTTTGGCTCTCTTGGGACTTCCTAAGAGTTGGCACAGGTATGAAGACTCTATCAACATACAGGAAAAACTGCCAGATTGGGAATTACTGTGGTCAGATCTAGTGTAGGAGGAGTTCAGGCGGAACACCAGAGACGATTCTTCATCAAAGCATGATGATGAAGAGGATTGTGATTTGGCTGCCAAGGTAAAGAATGGGAAGGGGAAGAAATTCCATTCTAAATATGAGGCTGGTGAAGATGGAAAGGAGCACAACATGTCCAAAGTGAAGTGTTTTCACTGTCACGAGCATGGAAATATTGCCACAAATTGTCCACAAAAGAAGAATAACAAGATGGTTGTTGGAGCTGCAACTAGTGAGGCCCTTGCCACGCAATTTGAGCTTGACTTCTCATTTATCGCATGCATGTTGTCAAGTGCATTGGGATTAGGGTGGTACTTGGATAGCGGTGCTTCCTTTCACATGACAGGAGATAAGAGACTTTTCAGTGACTTGGAGGAGAAAGATCTCCATATGCATATTGAGTTGGGCGACAATGGACGATACAGTGTGACTGGAATTGATACCATTACCTTTCAGAGGGAATCATGTAAACTCTTTCATTTAAAATATGTAATGCATGTACCAGGTTTGAAGAAAATTTTAGTCTCAGTCGCAATGTTAGAGGATAGAGGCTATGATGTTGTCTTTAGTGAAGGAAAAGTTTTCTTGCGACACAAAGCAACAGGGCAAGCCAAGAAGGTTAGGATTCGAGTTAAGAATCTCTATAGAATTGATGTATATGGGATTTCTACAGAGCTTCCTACTGTTGGGAAGTGTGAGAAAGCCATGCAATTGACCCTTGAGAGGGAGCTGGATCTGCATGCAGGTAAGAGTGAACCTCTGGATGTGGAGAAACCACAAGATGAGGATCATGGAGTGGGAGCAACCAATTACGTAGAGAAATTTCGTGCCAGATGGGCAGAGGGAGTTTATGTAGCTATACCACCAGGTGAGAGGTGGGGGGACATGCATGAGTAATCCCAAGAAGAAATTTCTGGGCAGGATTCATTGAGATGGTGTGGACCTAATGAATCGAACCTGGCTACGAGGAGCCCATAGAGCAACAGTAATAGGATCAATTGGATTGATGCAATCAGATCTCGTGAGGACATGAAATCAAAGTGACAGTGTCAGATACTGGAGTGTGGATCAGAGTTGACAGCAAGTGCATAGTGCATGGATGCAGAGGTCAACAACACAGTGGATATAGAAGACATGTGCAGTTGGTACTAGCAGAAGTCAGAAGACTTTGATGACAGATGCATTATACTGATTCAGTTGTTTGGAGGCTATTCAGTTTTGGAAGTGTTGCATGTGCGAGAAACACTAGAGAAGTGTTGCATGCAAAGGTTGTAGGGTGCATGCATGGATTTTCATGGCGCATGCAAAGACATTCCTTTCTTGTTGAGAGGGAGTGTTGAAGGTTGCAACAAGAAACATTGAAATTGGCATCCGGAAACAACATCCTTGATCCTAGTCAAAATTAAGCATCTAGACTAGGTGGGACCCACACAGGCTATTTTTAGGTGGAGGTCTATTTATAGATGCATGAGAAAATTCTATTTATAGATGAGGTCTATTTATAGATGTATGTGTGAGTTCTAACTATAGATCGCATGTCTACTTATAGATGCATGTAGACTACAATTATCCCTTAATATTAGTTGGAGAATAAACAATAATCTATTCTCAATGAGCACTTGGAAATAATTAACTGAAGTGGCAAATCAGTTAGCTAAATGAATTTCGAGAAAAAAGAGGTTGGTTGGTCAGACATGCAAGTAGACTTGAGTTGTAACAGAGTGATTCTAGTTGTAACATAGTTGGAAGTGTAGTTATGAAAGTTGTAAAGTAGTTTAACTTAGTTAAGTGAGTTAAACTCAATTGTGCTAGTTGTAATTGAAGATACACTAGTAAGAGATCAAGTGAATTAATTTTTAATTAATTCACAATCAATTGCCTCACATGCAACTGAAGATTTACTACTATTAACTACATCCATGTCAGATCCAGTGGAGACCCAGTTGAGATGTAGGTGAAAGGGACATATTGACTATTAGTTGTGACGTTATCGGTTGCACACATGCAACAACACACACATTGGATGTGCCTATGAGTATTGCGCAGTCAAAGCAGACAAGTATCATTCATTTAGAGGTTCTTGACCATTAGGGATTGCCTAGTGGAGGCAGGCTGTCTGGAGGCAGTAAATTGGCACATGAATTTGCCAATTTTTGTATGACAGTGTGAGGCGATTGTATATTGTACTGAGAGCTCTTGGATTAGAGTTTTGTATGAGATTGTTTCATGATCCATGATATATACATAATATATGATAGTGGGGTTTTTTGCTTTATGCTTTCCTGGTAAAAACATTTGTGTTATGTGTGATTGATCTTTCTTCATGATATTGTAATTAACGATCGCATTTTAAATTCCGCAAAGATTTTTGTAGAAGTGATTCTATATTTAACAATGTCATATAATTGTTAGATCAGGAGAATCCAGGCAATACATAATTTGTATTAAAATTTCTACATTATTGAAGTGTTGTGTTCTATGTTTATGATGTCTGGCATTGTTGAAGTTTATAGTACATTATATTTTCGTTATATAGGACGGTCTGACATGCTATCATCACTGAATTATTACCCATTAACCATGTTGATCAATTACACTTGTTATTGCTTATTTATGTTTGGCGAATTGAATCTCATAAAGGATGAATGACACATTCCCTTGGGCTTCGAAGCCATGGTGGTGGTAGCAGGCATATGTCACCACCTTAAAAATGCCAAACTCTAATGTATATATTAGAAATCGAGATTTTGTACGACATCCAAACAAATGCACCAACCTATATACTACATGTCACTAGAAAATACCAAAATAATAAATAATCTTAGAAATATATAATATTTTAATTTTACATTTCAATAATTTAAAATTATATATAATATATAAATGGAAAAATGAAAATATAAAAAAATTCTTCCAAAATCGTGTATTGAGGTTTATCATAAATAGTTATTTAATATTTATTATATATGACATGAAAACAAAAGTACAAATATGCTACACGTAGGATAAATACATTGAATGTAATATCTCCTAAAAAGATGTATTAGGATAAAATGTCACTGTCCATGCTGATTATAGTTTTAATATTGGTGATATAATGAAAATTATTATAATAATATTGAAAAGAATACAATAAAACTTAAATTTTATCATTAATATTTATTTACTAAAATTCAATAATTAAAATTTAATTAAAAAATTAACTGTATTAATATTTTGTTATAAAAATCTAGATATAAAAAATGAATTCACAATGTTAATTTTAGCCACTAACATTTAATAAAAGGCATTTTGCAAAACATGTTCCATCCCAAATCATGTAACCGTGTAGGTATTTAAATGATTAGCTGGCGTTCAAAGAGTCGCATCGTAATAATTTGTTTGTTAATTTACCGAAGTATTAATTTCGATCAACCATATCAAAATATAGAAACGTTAGGTCTTCCTTACATTTTAAAATTCGTGAAAATAGTATCATCTTTATTACCTACAAAAATATATATTTTTCTATCATGCCTCCAAATAAAAATAATAATTTCTTAGTTAATCATGTGTAATTATTATCAACTCAACTATACATTGATTTTTCTTAAAGGATCAAACCTATGTTAAAAATATCAATTACACTTTATGTTGTTTCCGAATGTTTCTGGACATACACTCTATATCGGAGTTTGAAACTTGTACATGTAATTTATCTTAAAAATAATATAAAACATTATAAAAAAAATATTATTTAAAAAAATTGCAAAATTTAAAAAAAATAATAATACAAAATATTATAAATAATGTAAAAAATTTCATTATTAAATATTAATGATAATATTACAACATTTATAATTAATATAGACATTATGATAAATGTTCAATTTTATAAAATAAAATTAAAAAATGAAATAAATGTTAATAACATTATTTATATATTTTACTATCACTATATCATCATTAAAATATTCAATTTTATAAATTTGTTAAAAAAATTAAATCATAAAAACTTGTAAGTTATTTTACTTCACAATACTATTATTAAACAAAAACAGTAGAGACAAAATATTGGGCTATGCATTTTGAATATAAAAACTTGAATTTTCACAAATAATTTTATTTTCTTGAATATTGAGAAATATATATATATTTTAATGGATAAAACTTCTTAACATAATGAAAAGTCCATTTGACCAATTTATAATTGTCAGATCTCTCGTGGTGTCATGCATCCAGAATTAGAAAACACGTCCATCGACATCTCTTGTGGTGGGTTCGATCAAACAACGATCCGCTAAAATGTTGATATAAGTTTTCTGAGTTGTTTTTAGTGAGACTTTTTGGAAGTTTTCTAGTCTAATTTCTCTAAAATCCGGCAAGAATTTATTGAAATAACAAGCTTGATGGGTAACCCCTGCACAATCGAAGTGCCCTACGGGTATTTTAGGGTGTTGAATCCATATATACAGTCAAAAACCCAGTTTTAATAACACAAATCAAGGTTTCACCTCAAATGTTTCAGCCAACCGAAAAGTCCAAAAAGTCGCACTAAAGACAACTCCTAAGTTTTCACAATCTCGAATGCGTTGTCATAGCATAGCTGATTTGGAAACTTCTTCCCTGCAAGGAGCCCTTTCCCTATCTATAGAAGTTATATAATCTCTATACCAATGGATTCAATCTGAATCATGTAATGTACTAAAACAAGATATTGAATCCTTCTACTATATTTGCGGAATATAAAACATGATCGCTCAATCACATGCAAGTAAGAGAAAGGAAATTATCAATCACACAACACAATATGTATCTGGGGAAAGCACCTACTCAAAACCCCTCTATCATAAATTGTACATATTCAAAGAATCATGAAACAATACAATTCTTTCTCGCACTGAGAAAAACATGCACTCTATCGATCGTCTCACCATGATCCTGCTCAAAGCTCAGTAGCAATTCTTAGGAAAAATTGACCAACACTTAGCCAATTCTCAGCCCCTGCTTAGCCCAGCTTTGCTCACGAAATCCATAGGAAATTGATCCATATTAAATAGGATAATAAACCTTCCTTGATTGCGCAATCCATCATGAGCCTTCCTGTGACTTTATAATTGTGCTTGAGCAATTCTCTAATAGTACAATTGATAGTTAACTTTCCTTTAACCTCTGTCTCAACCGGGTCATCATCAAAATTGACATGCATGTAGCTATTAATAGTGAATCATCAACTACTTGGTAGATCACTAATTGTGAATTAAATCTAATTTAATTCACTTGACCTCTTGGTAGCTCATCACTCAGTTAGAACTAGTTAAACTGATTTTAACTCAATTAATTTGAGTAAATTGATTACACTCACACCACACGACTGCATTAACTACAACTGGACCCTGAAAATAATAGAATCACTCTACACGCCTCGCCTTTGACCCTCAACTCAGAATTATTGAGCTAACTAAGTCTATCTCACTTAGTTAATTGATACAAGTTGTTATGAGATGAAATTACAAATTACTTTCAATTTAATTAAGGGATAATTAAATCAAAATCCTCACATGGTAGCCATTTCTGGGTGCCATTTTTTGGATTTTGTTTCTGGATGCCAATTTTATTGTTTCTTGTTGCAAATTTCAACACTCCCTCTCAACAAGAAAGGAATCAATTTTTCCCGATCCAATACCTTTGGATTGTTCTTGCATGCAACACTTCTCTAGTGTTGTTAGCACATGAAAATCTCCTCAAACTGAATATCCCTAAAACAACTGAATTAGCACTATGAATCTGTCATCAGAACATTCTCACTGCTGCTAGCTACTACACATGTCTACTGGACTCTCTGCATTGTTGTTGACATCTGCATCTATGCCCTCTGCACTACTGCCAACTTTGTTCTACGCTCTAGTATCCGACATATGTCACTCTGATTTTTGTCTTCCTGACATTTTACTACATCAATCTAACTGATCCTTCCTACTACTGCTGTACTGTGGGCTCCTCGTAGCCAGGTTCAATCCATGAGAGACACCATCTCAATGGATCCTACCCAAATTTCTTATTTGGATTAATATGCACATCTCCCCACCTCACACCTGCAGGTATAGTTGCTTGTACTCCCTCTGCCCATCTGGCTCGAAATTTGCCCCTCCTGGAGGTCTCTGCTTGAGCGAACTCTTCCACTCGGTCTCCTCTCTGATTCTCTAATTGTGGTTGCTCCATAACCTTCTGAGGCTGCTTCTGAGGCTTCATGTTGAGAGATAATTGCTCGCTCTCAACCACTAAGTCATTAACCACCACTTTGCTCCTCAAATCCTTGAATGCATTCTAAACCTCGAGAGCATACATGTTCTTGACTCTTGAACCAATTTGCTTCACTTGTCCCATGGATATGTGTTTAAGGAACACCTTTCCTTTTCTAAACATCACCTCATAACCATGGTCTTCCAATACCTCTATGGAGACAAGATTCTTCCTTAGGCCTGGAACATACAAAACATCTGTTATTCTGAGAGGGGAGCCAGACTCCCTCTAGAAGGTGACTGTACCTATTCCAGTCACACTGTACCTCCCGTCATCTGAAAACTCTATGTTTTGTTGGAGGTCCTTCTCCTCCAAGTCACTGAAGAGATATTTATTCCCTGTCATATGGAACAAGTCACTGATGTCTAGATACCACACGAATCCCATTACAGTGTTGGCCATGCATGAAATGAGAGTAAAATCAAGATCAAACTGTGAAGCCAATGCTTCACCCATTGAGACTGGAGGCTCCTTCTTGCTTGCCTTCTTCTGTGGAAAATTCGAAGCATAGTACTCATGCTCGTGACAATGAAAACATCTGATCTTGGAAAAGTATCTCTTTCCCTCTTCACCTTGGGATTTCTTTCCCTTGGCCTTCTTTTTTTTTCTCACTAATGCACAATATTCTTCTTTATTGGTGTTGGAGGTCCCGTCTCTAGTGCTCCGCCTTATCTCTTCTATTACCAAATCCGACCATAGTCGCTCCCAATCTAGTAACTTCTCCCTCCCATTCACAAACTCCTGATAAATACGCAAGCTCTTGGGAAGGCGTAGATGTGTTAGGCTCACCAAGTCATCATCGACTACGGTCACACCAACACTTCCAAGCTCATCTCGACATTGAGTTAACTTTGCCAAGTATGTTGGTATCGTCTCGCCCTCCTCCTTCTTGATCTTTTTGAGCTTTTCCTTCAGCGCCAACTTCTTTTGGTCACTGCTATTCTGAAATAGATCTATCAAGACCTTCCACATAGCCTATGGAGTCGCCTTCCCATGGAGACTTGAGACAATATGATCTCGAACTCCCTCTAACAAGATCCTTATCGCCTTTCCTACCTTCTTCTGCCATGCATCAAGAAGTTGGGAATCTACTATTGAAGGCTTGAGAACATCAGTATCTATGAATTCCTTCAACCTGTTGTCCTTCGACATTGCCTCCATCATGTCCTTCCATGCAATATAATTCAAATTTCCTTCGAGTGCATATTCAAGTCTCAAGCCATTGAAAGACATCTTGATATGATGATAGACCGTGAAGAATAAATCCACAAATTTGAAATTTCTCAAGACAAACTCAATTTACTCTCTTCTATTGTGATTCCTGGTGCTCTGATACCATGTAGAAAATATATAACATAGCTCTGATACCATGTAGAAACTATATATAAACTTTGTACCAATGGATTCAATCCGATCATGTAATGTACTAAAAAAAAGATACTGAATCCTTCTACTATATTTGCAGAATATAAAACATGATCGCTCAATCACATGCAAGTAAGAGAAAGGAAATTATCAATCACACAACACAATATGTATCTGGGGAAAGCACCTACTCAAAACCCCTTTATAATATATTGTACATAGTCAAAGTATCATGAACAATACAATGCTTTCTCGCATTGAGAAAATCCTGCACTCTACCGATCGTCTCACCCTGATCCTACTCAAAACTGACTAGCAATTCTTAGGAAAAATTGACCAACACTTAGCCAATTCTTAGCCCCTTATTAGCCCAGCCTTGCTCATGCAATCCCCTGGAAATTAATCCCTATTAAAAGGATAATCAACCTTCCTTGAATACGCATTCCATCATGAGCCTTCTTGTGAATTTATAATTGCGCCAGGGAAATTCGCCAATAATACAACTAATAGTTAACTTCCCTTTAACATTTGTCTCAACTGGGTCATCATCAGAATTGACATGCATGCAGCTATTAATAGTTAATCATCAATTACTTGGTAGATCACTACTTTTGAATTAATTCTAATTTAATTCACTTGACCTCTCACTAGCTCATCACTCAGTTAGAATTAGTTAAACTGATTTTAACTCAATTAATTTGGGTTAACTAACTACACTCACACAACACTAGTGCATTAACTACAGCTGGACCCTGAAAATAATAGAGTCAATCTACATGCCTCACCTTTGACCCTCAACTCGAAATTCTTGAGCTAAATAAGTCTATCTCACTTAGTTAACTGATACAAATTGTTATGAGATGAAATTACAATTTAATTTCAATTTAATTAAGGGATAATTAAATCAAAAGCCTCACATGGTAACCATTTATGGGTGCCACTTTCTGGATTTTGTTTCTGGATGCCAATTTCATAGTTTCTTATTGCAAATTTCAACACTATCCAGAAGTGCACCACCTCCCTTGTGTTCAGAACAATTTGGTCTTCTAAGAAGGTACCCAAATATAAAAAACACAACTATAGATTGACATTGAAGCAAGTAGCTAGTGTGTCGTAGCTCAGAATTAGACAATCATAGAGATATGATTGTTGATATTGGCTATGGACATTTGGAATCCTATGAATTGTCACTTCGTATTCATTTGAATGAAAAATTCCTGCTATTTCCTTGACTACCACTTTTAATGCTAGGGGAAGCCCACCACATCTGGAACACAACAGCTTGGTTGTTTTCTCATCTACGTTTGCTGGCAGAAATATATTATTATACAAAAAATAATGAATAGAAAACAACTGCCAACTCTTTTTTTTTTTCAAATCCTTCATTTCCATTATGGAAGTCTCTAACAATGCTCTAGGATTCCTTGAACTCACAATAACTTTTGAAATTGAGTGTTCCTTTAGCTGCAGCAATGCCAAATCCTCTAACAATGTGGCTCCCTCTTCCCATACATAATCTATAAATAAGGCAAACCTCTTACTTTTAGTCTCACATTCAACCATATTTATATATCATATTGGCTTGTAGTTACAAGGATATTTACCTTTGTGTGCATGGTCATTTGTGAGAAAAGTTCATTCCTAAGAGTTGCAATGGATGGACTGCATGAAACAGTGAGCCAAAAATTATTTTTAGTCTCACATTCAACCATATTTTTATATCATATTGGCTTGTAGTTACAAGAATATTTGTCTTTGTGTGCATGGTCATTTGTGAAAAAATTTCATTCCTAAGAGTTGCAATGGATGGAGTGCGTGAATAGTGAGCCATAGAAATAAATGATCAGGGAAATAATTCCTTATGTGTTGATTATTGAATACTCTCATGAGGAGTATATTTTTTCTTGATACACCCTTTCCAACTACTCCAATCTTAAAGAAACATTATTTTTCTATATCCATCATAAATTTGTCGAGTTTTACATAAGCTTATTCTTTTATGACTATAAGGGATTCGTCGATGAAGAAGACCGTGGTTGGAACTTTCAAGGAAGAGGTTGTAGAAGAATCTTGGATGCTTTATCTCTGCATGCACTGCCCAAGTAGGAGCTCCTCAACTTGCGAAAACTGAATCAAAGGAAGAAATTGCAAATGTTTGTGGATATCTGAAATCAAACAAGTGATCTTTGTGCTAATTTGATAACGAGAAATAACACCTTGCCTTGGTAATGTGCACTAGTGCACCACTTCATATGCTAGTTATGGTGTAATGCCAGTATGATTTTTAATTTTGATTTTGCTAAATCTATCTAGGTGTAGTTAGCAATATCCATTGTTTCCACTCACAATTTAAAGACTCTTACAATGATAGAAAACACGCTTTAAATGGAATACTGATTTCATTAAATTAGAGGTAAAAGAAAATCTATTTCTGAATATGTGATAAAAAAACTTCACTTAATAAGTTTCCTTGTGCACTTCCAATCCCAAACTCTCACTAGCCATGCCATTGCACCAACACAACAATAGCAACAACGCCATGACAACTACATACAATCTGATCTCCATCTCCATAAAACAAAAAAATAAATCCTCTAGTAGATTAGGCCCTTGTTTGCTTCCCCGCAAACCATATAGGCATAGAATGTAAAAAATTACCTTGTTCGTGTATAGGAAAATGTGAAAAAATCATTTTTCCTACATTTGCAAAACCCTAAGAGATTGAAGATTTTCCTTTGGAAAATCTTGTTCAAAACATGCAGACTAAAATTTCTCTTCTATGTAAAATATGATATCCGCTACAATTTAATTGTTGAGTTCATTGTTGGCTCTAGAACGGAAAAAAAAATATCCATAGTCTTAAACTTGGGGAATAAGAATATGGTAAGGAGGAGGTAAAATGTACATTCGATATCGAGCCAGGATTCAGTTTATTCATGACCTGGAAAACAATCCTTTCATTACTTAAGCATTCTGGCTCGTCAGATACATTTTGTCATTTACTATGGTGGACATGCCATTGAGCCAAGCCGCTACATCACTCCTTCCTGTAGCTATATCACGCAAATATGACCACAAGTTATTGGCGCAATGATAAGAAGAGAGGTGTTACACAAATAAAAGTAAAAGAAGTAGTTTCTCAAAGAATAACTCTTGTCCTAACTCCATTCATCGCAAAAAACTGAACCGTATCTCCATTATGGAAAGACGTGAATTTTAAAAATAAAAAATACCTCTAGAAATTATCACTTGAAAGCAAAAGCAGAACTAAGAAACTTTAGTATATGGCCAAAGTTGCAATTAAAATTTAAAAAGTAATACAATGACCATACCAATCCCTATAAGAGAAACTGTTACACCATTTTTTGGTCATCTAACCTATTACTATTAGATGAACCTAAGTACACCATGTAAGACCAATTTTACCCTAAGTAAAATTGCTTTCACTATGAAAAATAACCTAGTAAACCACCTTTATTAAGTTGTTTATGGTCTAAACAAGAAACCCCACGAAGAAATATTAAATAAATCTACATTTGTTTGAAAAAAATGGTTTGATTAATATTCCTGGTCATATTTAACCCAAAACAGGAAAATTAATTAGATAAATCATTATTTATCTTATTATTTTCGAGGAATAATTATTTAAACCTTATTTAAATAATATTCCTTGTTAAATTTGACTATATCACCCTTAAATAATTAAATAAATCATTATTTATTTGATTATTACTCAAACACATCCTTAAAATGATAAATAAATCATTTATTTATTTATTATTTACAAATAAAAGGATTTGACCCAAGTCAAATTCTTTTCCCCTCCAAGAAATATAATAAAATATTCCATAAAAGTTGGATCTTGATTTGGTTAATAATATTTTAATTATCCACCAATATGTAGACTAAGTCAATATTTTGTTATAAATAGAAGGGTTTTTCCATTCATTCATCACCTTTTGTTGCCTAAAGATCACTCTGGATCTATACTTTTGGTTTGACTTTGATCCACCATCATTGTCAAATTTTTCTATCTTTTTGCTTGTGAGCTCCCTTTGAGTTTCATTTTTGTCTAGGTTTTCTACACCATCAATAAAGAGAAATTTTAGATCTAAAGTGCTGAGGACTTACAAGAACCCATCCCATTGAGGAGAACTGGTAACATCCTTCTATATTTTCCTCCCAAGTACCCTTAATATAAAATTCATTCAACATATTCTTGTCTTGTCTATTGGATGCATGGAGTAAATCTCATTTTTATTTACTGATTAATGTCTTTTGATGCACAGATCTATATTTTTGCAACATTTATCTTGATCACCTAATTTCAGATTTGAAGATATTGGAAGCCAACTTTGTTGTTAGGGTTGTTTTTTATGCACAGCTAAAGTGGTCTTTTTTCGTACGCTTGCGATTAAGATTCATACTAACAACTGGCGACTCCACATGGGTTTATGATTACTACCGCTGTCGTTTTTCAGATCCCTGCATATCCAGTTGCTTCAAACCCTGGATTTCTCTTCATCTTCTTGTTTTTCTTTTCTTGATGTTTTTTTTAACCTATAAAACCCTAAAACATTAAAAATTCTAACCTCTTGGTGTTTTCATACCTATTGCGTAGGTGACCGACATCAGCAGCAGCCGAGACGACACATTCTACTGATACTTGCTCCCAAGAGCGCCGGAAGTGCAGGTTGCACTTTTTGGCCCTAAACCTGCGACTTGGAGCTTCAGGACGTGGATATCTGCCCAAAAACTGCAACCTCAACAAGAAACAGGTCAGAAACTGCGACATGGACTTTTTGCGAGAGTTTTTCTGAAAGTTTTCTGGGTTTGTCTAAGCCTTTGTTCAACGTTTTCTAACCTCCATCTCCACCCATTTTGGACCTGTACTTGTTCTTTTTTACTCATCTAAGTGGGAACTTAGTCCCCTAGGGCTTCAGTACCCTGCACACTTTGTGGAAGAGCTTTAGCTGCTGCAGGTCGTCTGAAATTTTCAAAGTGTTCAGCCATTTTTCAGATCTGATACCTTACCTTCAGATCCACTTCAAATTTTCTATTTATCCATCCAAATCACCTCCTTTTAGTTTATTTTGGGTTTTCCTCTAGGGTCCCCTCCGCTTCCCTCCAAGTTATAGCCTTTCGCCACCTCATTTACATCAATTTTTCCTCTGATTTTTTGTTGTTTGTCTGTGCCTATTTCCAGCAGATCTGACCTTTAGATCCCTGTCCCTCCCGACCTTAGATCTATTGGCTATTTTGGTGTATTTTGACTAGATTTTTTCCCACCTACAGACTACTTGTTGAGAGGCTTGCCTCCTTGGGTTTAGATTATTGCATTATTAGCTGTTTATTTTCTGTTATTTCAGTTTCATATATTATTATCTACAGGTTTATTTACAGTTATACATCACACTTTTTCTTTTTCTCTACAAACGTCTGGGTTTAAAAATTAAAATTTACACACTTTACACATACACCCTAAGTGAAGAATAGCTTGGCTAACACCGCCAAGCAAATACTTTAAAACATTGAAATCAATTGATTCTGCACCTCTCTGCCCTTGTTTCGACATTGTAATCAGTTGATCCTGCACCTCTCTACCCTTGTTGGTCTCTCTTCCCTTTGTGCCGTGTTTGTGTCGTCATCATTGTGCCACCAAGGCGTTTATCTCGGAGACTTCTCGGCCTTCATCCTCAGTTTCCGGTAGGAAGACTTACTCCTCCATGTTGGATTTGAGTTAGTCCTCCACCGAGTCCGCACTCTGACTTTCTTCTGGTTCATTGGGTTCTCCTTCTGGTTCTGCTCCCGGTTCTCCTCCTGTCACCTTCACCATGTCTGGTTCAGGGCCTAACACTAGTGGTAACCCCGGCCCTAATGTTGGGAATACTACTAGTGGGACCACAACAAGAACTACTCCGGCTGCTCCCTTGCTCCCCTATATGGCAGGCCTCAGTATTCCTAATTTTAACTAGTTGATCAATGAACCTATACACCATGATGCTAGTTGGCCTGATATGCTAACCAAGCTCCCTTCGGACATCCCCAAGTTTGAAGGCCTTGCTGGAGAAGATCCTACAAATCATGTTCGATCTTTCCACATGTGGTGTTCGTCTGACTCCATTACCGATGACTCTATCCTTCTTTGGTTGTTCCAATGTACACTTACATGTGAATCTTCTAAGTGGTATGTTGATCAAGCCTCATCCTCTCATTCCACCTTTGGGACTCTTGCTCAGGATTTTTTGTCTTACTTCCAGCTTCCCCTTCGTTATGACACTGGTATCGAACTCTTGACTTCTTTCTGTCAATCGTCTGTGACCCGCCTATCCGATCATGTCCAGGAATGGCAGAGAATAAAGAGCCTATGTCGAGCCCCTACCTTCTAAGATCATGTCTACATGAACTGGTTCCTTAGATCTCTCTTTCCTGCTATCGGCAAAGATTTCGCATTGCATTTCCCTCAAACCGAAGAAGCCGCTCTCCAAATTGCGTTAAAATATGACCTGATCTACTCTCAGTCAGGTTATGTTTATACCGTTCTACCTGATCTTCCTAGACCCGGTGGTGCCAATGCACCGGGGGCATCTCATGCCACAAACGGTATCATTGGAGCTCTCTCTCACCCATATGCTCAGCCTACCATGGGCTATGGTTTTCCTCAGGGGGGAACTAGAACCTCCTGCACTTATCCCCCTTCCGGTAGCATGTATCCAGGATACGGCCTACCTCCTCCTTTTGCCTAACCTCCTATTTACCACAATGTTATCCAACCTCCTTATTATCTGTATCCGCAACCTGGTGCTCCAGCTCCTCCAACATTAGCACCTCTGCCTCCCTTGCCTTCTCAACCCCCACAACAACAACCACTGCCCCCTCAGGGGCAGGTGTATGCACAGTAGGGCATGACTAGTCCTCCTCTGAAAAAGAAGAGGAAATGCACTCAAAATCAATATTCGCCCAGTAATCCTGGACCTAATCCTCAAAATAATGCACCTAACACTGCTAACCAACAATAGGCCACTCAGCCCAAGCCGACCAGGATTGTTCGTATGAACTAACCTTGTTCTTGTTGTGGTGTTTATGGTCATTACATGCATGATTGTCCTCTTTTACCACATATGAAGCAGATTTGGGAGTCTCAAGCAACATTGCGAGGACAACAAGCCTCCCCTTACATCCCTGCCAGTGCTGCGCCAAGTTAACTGGCTATGTTTACTAATCGTTTCCCTCAGCAAGGATTTGTGGCTACCCAACCACCTAAAGGTCAGGTGGCCACTCAACCTCTTCCATCTGTTACCCCCGATTACCAGATTCTCATGATGAATTATGACCAACCTATAACCAAAAATATCAATCTTCAGACTTGGTCCCGTCAGTACAACAAGCATACCGCTACGTCTGTCCCCGAGTCACCTCCTTCAGTCTCTACAGAGCCTCTTTCGACCTAATGGTCCCTTGCATATCCCTCATCCTAAGGAAGAGGTTCATACCAAGATCCCTACGGGACCACTATGCCAAAATGCTGCTTTTGGTAAAGTTTCCCATTCGTATAGTATAGTAGATGATTTGGCACAATCTCTTGTTGCCATTTCAACATTGGAACTCCTCCAGTCATGCCCTTCATAATGAAAAGCTCTACTATATTCCATGGGCTTTGTATATCCTTTTGATGATCGATTGATTGTCTTCGATGTTGATCGGTCACAACATCCTCCTATCTCTGCTTCCACCGCCTTCCAAATCCCAGTCAAGGTCCGGAACGCCAACGTTTCCTGGTGCATCATTGATGAGGGGGCATCCACCTATGTGATGTCCACTTTGGTTTGGAAGCAACTCGGATCACCTGAGTTGGCTCCTTCCATGATCACTCTCCAAGCGTGGGAAGGCCACACCTCCCAGCCCATTGGCTTATTCCGGAATTGTCCTATTACTCTTGCAGGAAAGACTGTTTGCGTTGACATAGAAGTCATAGATGCCCCATTAGATTAAAACATTCTATTGGGTCATAGCTACACCTATGCAATGTCTGGTGTCCCATCTGTGGTTCACTGCAAGATTTCCTTCCCTCATAATGGAAAGATAGTCACCATTGACCAGTTGACATATTACGAACCGAAGTCTCAGACCTCCCCTGAGTCCATCATCTCTTCAATGGCCAATAAGCAAACCGTCAATCCTTTGACTAGTGTCTCACCCGGTGTCTACAAAGACTCCTCATTGCTTGGTACATTCCCTGGTCTTCCTCCTCTGGTCTTTGATCCTAGCTCATCGAATGTTTGCATGATGCAATCGTATCGGGCTGCCCTCAAGCGGCCCACTTCGGCTAGCTAGCAGCCTCCTCGCCCTCCGCAGCCTACTCCTAGCCCTTTGATTCAGCCTTCTAGACCTCCTCCTCCTAGCCCTTCACATAAAACTGGTGTTCATGAGCCACTTTACCCTCCTGGAATGGTTCCTCCGGGCCTTAACCATCTTGGAGCCGTCCCACCTGGCCATTACCCCTCAGGTCAGATACCGTTCCTAGCTCCCCCTCCTGGAGTGTATTCGGTACCTATCATGGCTACCCTCTCTCTTCCTAACCTGACCTTGGGGAATCCCATCTGGTACCTTGATCCCCTAGCCGCTACCACACCTGGTCAACCTAAATCTTATCTTGATTTTACCCCAGTTCAACTGGTCCCTATGACTTCTCCCGCTATTACAGTACCTCGGCCACCTCAAAAGGAACCATCTCCTATTGTGACCACTTCGGGGAAGAAGGAAAAGCTCGCAAGCGAGCATCAAAAGACAAGGCTACCTCGGCTGACCTTGCTCCTCCTCCGCCTCCAAAGCCTTGTGCTTTGTGTGATTTCGTCGTCCATGCCACCCATAACTATCCTGAAATGCCCCATATCAAGCCCATGGTTAATGGTACGTTCCCTGAGTCTACGATCCCTGAAGCCTCTATTTTTTCCTCGACTGCAGCTAAGAACCCTAAGACTATTCACACCAATAAACCTTGTGCATTGTGTGATCTCCATGGCCATTATTCCCACCAGTGTCCCCGCCTTACGCATTACCGCGCCTCTTTGGAGGTAGTTCGGGAGTACGAGGTTGAACATAACCAATCCACCTCTCTCATACTTGTGCAATATGCTGCGGGCCAGCTTGAGGATTTACCCGCTCCCATTGACATTCCCCCTCCTGATGTTGAGATGACGGAGCCTGCGGCCACCATCCTCTACCTATCATCATCCATGAGACCCTTGGTGGAAGTTTTTGTTTCACTCGACCTCCCTTCAGCGATCACCCTGGGCTCAACATCGGTAGATCCCTTATCTACTTATTCTTCCGTCATCCCCTGTGACGATGTGCATGTGAACCTTTCTTCTCGTGATGACAAGTCAGGTAGCTTCGTCGCGTCATGTGGTCTCCCTTCCTCCATTCACTCCATCTTCTATTGTGATGATGACATCATGGAAGCCTTGTCCACCCCTAACTTCATCTTTCCCGCCCATAAGTGGGATGGCACCATCCGTGTCTATGGTGACTTTCACAGCCTGAGCTCAAGCTACACCTCCAGTAGCTCTCACACACCACCTAACCGTCGGCGTGTGAGTAGTAGACATCCTACCCAGATCACTCCCTCTCATGGTGTGTGTTCGATTTATACTTTGCGCTCAGGTTGCCAGCATTGTTCATCATCCTCCCATTTATTGTCTTGTGGCACCTTTCAGATGGACCTCCTGTCCATACCTTATATCGGTTATGCCGATGGTGCAAGTCGCTACTCCCAGAATCTAGCCTCGATAGGTTGGGCCATCTTTACCCCCTTGCATTTGCTTGTTCTCTCAAATGGTGTATGCATTGGTATTGCCAGCAATAATCAAGCCGAATATGATGCAGTGCGAGGTTTATTAGCCGATGCCCTTTCAAATCACATCCTCCACCTTCATGTTGGTTTAGATTCCCTGCTTCTTGTCATGCAATTGAATGGTGTTTATCGTGTGCACAATCCTACCCTTTTTAGAATATATTTATGAGTGAGGCTTTTGATGTGTGAATTTGAAATCATTACATTCAGTCATGTACCTAGAGCACAAAATCACTATATAGATAGAATTGCAAACAATATTCTAGATTGGCATTTAGCACACGCATTTAACACAAGATAATAACATAAAACCATTAAAACGATGCATATCCATAATATGTGTCGTATAATTTTTTTTTAGAGTCCATCAACTCTGATACACATGACATGCCCGTAGCATGTTACAAAAACTCAAAATTGTGGGCACCACCTTCCCCTACACACTAATCACTATCTAGACGATCCCGAGCCAATGGCTCTACTCCTACAGCTCGTAGATCGCGCATCCCCTGTTCGGCCATCACCATGCGCTGCATGACCCCTCGCCATTCCGAGGGTATGCCAATACATGGCTCTATGTACTGGTCATCTAAGTCTTGCCAGCCATGCTCTAAAACATCGGTCAGTAGCCTCTCACATCTACGATGGATGTCCTCCATGAGGGTTGCTACATCCTCATTTTGCAGCGCTCTCGATCCACTAGGTTCGACAGTTCCTGATACTGCAGGCTGTCCCATATACCCAGCCGGTTTTACCAGTGCTATATATGCATACCAAAAAAGGATGAATCAGTACCATATACAATATTCTAAAACTTTACAATGCACATAAAATATTAGCAATTTTCCACTTACCATCAGGCCCCCATACTCAACTAGGCGGTAGTGGAAAATCCGGGTCCCCACGATAACTCATCCCACTATAGGGATAGTCGTCTATGTACAATGGCATCTGATCCCAATGAGAAAAGAACTCGGGTTGGAACACCCATCCGACTGCCCCACCTCCTTCTCTGCACAGTAGTCGCCTCCACCGACACATCCTGGGCTCTCTTGGGCCCCCATCCTGGAGTTTTATACGAGTTCGAAGTGTCGAGATCTTCTCAAAGAAGAGCGAGCACAAAACCATACCATATGCATAGTCATGGTTCACTTGTCGCTTGCATAGTGACAACTGTCATTTCAATGACGATAGCATCATTTGGGCCCACCCATAGTAGGTCCCACTCAACGCACTCTCCACAAGCATCATCTGCCCTCCAGTGATGTGGTATAGTGCCTGGTTGCCTAGGATCCACAGCACTGCTGCGGCCATAGCACGGGTCTCTAACCTCTCTAGATCCCTGATGGGTATCCATGTCCCTTTGACATGGAGACCTAGTCGAAAATGTCACTCTACAAACTCCATGATGTTCTGCCCTCGCGGTAACACTGGCTGAGTATTCCCAACCATCCCAAGTGGTGGGAGACTAGTTAGGAAATATATATCCTAGACCGTCAACTCGATCTGGTGCCCCTGCACTATAAATACCTCATGTTCCGGGTCCCAATAGATGACAATCCGGGCCAATAAGGGCTCTATAGCTCTCATCAAAGGGTTCTCCACAAATTTCAGAACCCCAAACCTGGCCAATGCACTGTGGACACCCTGTTCCTCCCATATCTCTAACTGTAATGTGCCCAGGTCTCTCTCTCTCTCTAGTTGATCTGTAATTCTGCTATATCTGCACAAAACCATTATATTTGTCAGTGTACATATAGGAAAGACTGTATCCAAACATAAAAACCAAGTTCTCAACCAAAAAACAACACAAAATCACCCCTCTCTGTCAGGTCGCATTTTTCAGGCCCAATCCTGGGACAGGTTGCAGTTTTCTTCCCAAAACTTTCTACCCAGGTCGCATTTTTTGCCCCAAAAAGTGCGACCTGACCGTGAAGAGGAGCAGGGGTCTGTTACTGAGCTCTGGGGACCTAACCTGAATTTTCAATCCACTGAATTGAAAGAGTAGGGTTAGGTATCTTACCTGCAACTAACGAATCTCAATTCCAATGGTCGGTTTATCTGCTACGATCGCCACAAGATTTAGGGCCTTCTCTCCTCTCTACAATCACCACAACTCCACATGCAAATGAGTGAATTTGAAGGGAAAATGCCTTATTAAAAGAGAAACCCCTGATTTTTCTTTCACCTGCTGCGGCCAAACCGTAGCTCAGTTTTACAAACTGTCTGTACCGTTGGAAATCTCTCACTGAGCTCTCAAATGGGTATCTATTAGTTTTTTCTGATTTGATACTTCACCAGGACACATTTCGTCCAAGAAGGGTCACTTCACCACTCCTCAAAATCGAATTTCTTCACCTGCAACACTTGTACTTGGGGCACCACTTTTCCTTCATAATTTTCCATGCTCGAGTCGATTTTTGTCATGAGTAACCATCATGTACTCATGTTTTTATGGTCCCCATTGGAACTTTTCTGTGTGGTAGCATCATCGAGTCACCCTTTTTTAGAGAATCCGAGTTGAGTCATTATTACATTCATGGAATCTATCCCGAGTCCCTTTGTATCCCGCTATAGTCCTCCATTCTTCATTGCTTGGTTCCTCTCTCGCGTCGCACATTATGGCCTCCAGTCCTACTTTCCCCTATCCCTCATGATATTGTGTCATTCACTGCCAGGTCATCCATGCCCTTTATTCTCTAACAAGGGAAGTTGTTCGTCCGCTACTCAGTACCCCCCATTTCATCATCATCCCTAGTGTCAGTCTGTCAGTCACTCTACTATTTTCTCTCATGCCTTAGTTGAGGATCCCTTACTGCCTCACCTATGGCGGACCTCCTTCTGTCGACATCAGACCATTCATTCTAGAAGATAGGTCTAAAGGGCGATGTACCTTGGTTCCAACATTCAATCTTGTTTGGTGCCTTGGATCAGGCAAAGGGAATCCTTATTTCCCTTTGACTTGATTGTTTCTCAACTCCAGCTCCTTTCATCATGATTGAGATCCATATACTTGATGGTTCAGTGATGCAGCAGCTGATACCGGTGATTCCCGGGTGTGTGTGAGATGTTTTCAGCCCTCATGAAGGGGTGGCCCTACAGGTAGCCCCCCACATGCATGGATGACCTCTTCATTATAGCCTTTGATGTAGCTCCATATATTTGATGATGTTGGCCTTAGCCGCTTGCAGCTCCTTTTTGTTTGCATGTATCAGTCAGATTTTCAGAGCCCTTTCCTGTTTACAGAGGAATTTGTGTTGTATTTGTATCTCATGTACTCAAATATTATTGTATAAGTCCTGGCTGTTATACCAGGCACAGTATGTATGTGGGATTCATTATCATGTTTTTACCTGGCTCATGTTTATGCCAACATGTACTATATTGTTCAGTCCCTTGTTTACTGGACGCATTATTCTTTGTACTTTGTCTCAACGGGCATAGGTATGCCTCCCCCGCCGCCTATAGCAGAGGTACTCACTCATAAAAGAGACTTGTCGCACCTGTAAGTCTCACCTCCTCAGGGTCTAGTCCTTTAGCGTTTCAGTCTATCTTATATTTCTCTCTCTTTGAATTTCCCTTCGGTGTCTAGTGATTGAGTTCTTACAACATACTTCGGTCATACGATTAGCTCCTAACGCTTGCACACTGGGGGGAAATCTGTTACACCATTTTTTGGTCATCTAACCTATTACTATTAGATGGACCTAAGTACACCATGTAAGACCAATTTTACCCTAAGTAAAATTGCTTTCACTATGAAAAATAACTTAGTAAACCACCTTTATTAAGTTGTTTATGGTCTAAACAGGAAGCCCCATGAGGAAATATTAAATAAATCTACATTTGTTTGATTTTCCTCAAGGAATAATTAGTTAAACAACAGTGTAATTAATATTCCTGGTCATATTTAACCCAAAACAAGAAAATTAATTAGATAAATCATTATTTATCCTATTATTTTCTAGGAATAATTATTTAAACCTTATTTAAATAATATTCCTTGTTAAATTTTACTAAATCATTCTTAAATAATTAAATAAATCATTATTTATTTGATTAATACTCAACCACATCCTTAAAATGATAAATAAATCATTTATTTATTTATTATTTACAAATAAAGGGATTTGACCCAAGTCAAATTCTTTTTCCCTCCAACAAATATAATAAAATATTTCATAAAAGTTGGAACTTGATTTGGTTAATAATATTTTAATTATGCACCAATATCTAGACTAACTCAATATTTTGTTATAAATAGAAGGGTTTTTCCATTCATTCATCACCTTTTGTTATCACTCTGGATCTGTACTTTTGGTCTGACTTTGATCCCCCATCATTGTCATATTTTTCTATCTTTTTGCTTGTGAGCTCCCTTTGAGTTCCATTTTTGTCTGGGTTTTCTACACCATCAAGAGAGAGGAATTTTAGATCTAAAGTGCTGAGGACTTACAAGAACCCATCCCATTGAGGAGAACTGGTAACATCCTTCTATGTTTTCCTCCCAGGTGCCTTTAATATAAAATTCATTCAACATATTCTTGTCTTGTCTATTGGATGCATGGAGTAAATCTCGTTTTTATTTACTTCTTAATGTATTTTGATGCATAGATCTAGAATTTTGTAACATTTATCTTGATCACCTAATTGCAGATCTGTAGATATTGGTAGCCATCTTTGGTACTAGGGTTGTTTGTTATGCACAGCTAAAGTGGTCTTTTTTCGTACACTTGCGATTAGGATTCATACTAACAAAAACACTCTTCTGGAGAACCAATAGGGGAATAAGCCTTTGCCTTAAGCCATCAAGAAACCATTCAAAAAGAAGCAGTTGTTTGATTACTTTTTGAACTTTCCCATTACATGCCATAACTATTATTTTTCCCTTAACTATTAACTACTATTAATTTGACATCGTAAAAATATTCAATCATCTAAAATTCCATCCAATGGTGCAGAATGGTACACAGTGACATCTAGAAGAGTTATTCTCAAAGGGGAAAAGTAAAAATATTTTTGTACATCTGTTTTAGGAGTTGTTATCAAAGGGGAAAGACATACAAATATTTCTTCTATGTTATTGGCATTGTTACATTGGGAGGTGCCCTTTCTTTAATGCAATGACGGGATGTGAATAAGACAAGGTATTTAAACAAAACAAAAAGGTTATAATATTATTGAACAATTTCGTCTCTTTCAATAACATTGTGTGACTAAATGTGCCCTTTATTCGCTGAGACTATGAGATGTGAGGTGGTCACAAAAATTAAAAGGGCATAATCTTCATGATGTTGAAGAGCTCCAAAAACTTTTGTGATATTTCCTATTTTCTTTGCGATCTCTCTGGGGAATAATAATAGGCAATGAGTAAATTTATAATTATACCCAAGGTTTTCTTTAAGAGTGTGTCGATACTGAATCCAAGGGAGACATGTATGTTCAAATCCAATTAGACTACGCTTGTAAGGTGTTCAACGTTTGAGGTAATGTTTTTGTTGAGTGTTTGCGGGAGTAGAGTAGATTCAACTGTAGCCATGGCTGATGACATAAGGATCTTGGAGAGAATCCACTCTCAAAGCTTTTTTGTAATATATTCCCCCCTAACTAAAAATTTGTAATGTTGTAACATGTTTATAGAAAATGATATTCCCAGGAATACAAAAATAGAGTAATATTTTAGTTTGGATTTTATCTGGTCACTATCCTAGAGAAAAAATACATATACAACTGCCCTAATGAAAAAGAAATAGATAGGTTGAATTTCTCCAAAACTTAAGGTTCCTGCTCTTTTAAATTTTTATCTACCAGTTCTCGCTATACATACGTGTTAAAAAAAATTTAGTAGAGGAGAATTATTCCTCAACACAATGAGTTGTAGAGAGAGGTCTTAATCAAGACAATATAGTTGCGGAGATTAAATCATATGAGACTTTATTTTAATACAGAGTGGCAGAGATTAAAACATGTTGACTTGCACAACTATAATGGAGCAAAAATTTCGAAGAAATTTACTCATAGTGAAACAAAGTAAAATAAAGTTGTTGCAGTAAAACTCATGCGTGAAATTTTCATAACCAAATAGCAACAAACCAAACTATATATTATGATTCCAAAACATGAGAAGTAATTGATATGGAGATTGTGAATCCTTCACCAGTAAAAATAAGGGTTCTTATTGAGATTTACATTTACCTGGAGTTGTGGAATAACTCACTATAAAACTTGTAACTATTTGTTTTCACGTGCCCATCAAAATTTGCTCCACAATTTTCACCTCTTATCTTAACAAACTTACTTCCGCCACCATGCATAATGATTCTACATGATTTTTAATTCAAATAATACATTCCTAATAAATTAATACATGACAATACTAACATTTAAAACATAGTATGGGCGAAGATTATTTTCTAAACTTTGCGGACATTAAATAACAATTGCGGAATGGGTAATTGTCCTCATGTTCAAAACTTCATTTAATCCATGTCCTTGCCTGCAAACTCAATCCAAAACCTGCAAAATGTTTACTTGAGGTATAGATATTATCATTAAATTTAACGTGGTGGATGAGATTAATTTTCTAACAACCCCCCTTAATCGCAACTGCCGCCATTGATTAATCCCAAACAATCTCTGAGGTAAACAAAATTTCCAAGTGCCAATGGATTTTTGAAGATGTCTAAAAATTGTTCTTCTGACCTATAGTGCTACAACACAATCTCACCATTGTTAACTAATTTTCCTATTAAATGATATTTATCATCAATGTGCTTTGTCCTCTTGTGAAAAAAATAAGCTTTGATAGTGCGATTGCAAAATTGTTGTTGCAGAAAATAATGGTTGTTCCCTCTTGTTCATGGCATAAATCCCTCAACGTCCTTCTCATCTAAACTGCTTGAAATGTTGTTGTTGTTGCGGTGACATATTCAAATTTTGTTGTTGACAATGACATTATCGGCTGCTACTTGGAGGTCCATTAAATGGCTCCCAAACCTAAATGAAAAACATATCTTGACATGTTCTTTCTATCATCAACACTTCCTGCACAATCAATGTCAGCATAACCAACTATCCTAAAATCATCTGTTGTGGTGTACAAAATACCATGTTCCTTTGTCCCATTGACATACTTTAAAATAATTTTCGCTGCTTGCCAATGTGTCTCTTTGGGTGTCTCCATGAACCTTGATACCAAACTCATTGAATACATTATGTCGAGCCTAGTTACGGTCAAATGAATTAGGCTTCCCACCATACTTTTGTATAATGTCAACTTTACATTGTTGCTGCAATCTTCTTTGCTCAACTTCAACCCCATGACAGTTGGATTTCGTGTTGGCTTGTTGTTTTTCACATTAAACCTCTCCAAAATTTCGACTACATACCTTGCTTGGGAAATGAAAATACCATTTTATGTTTGCTTCACTTGTATGCCCAAAAATATCTTAACAACCCCAAGTCAGTCATTTCAAACTCACTTTTCATGAATTCTTTGAAATCAGTGAACAAGAAATCATCACTCCCTGTAAAAATCAAATCATCTACATACAAAACAAAAATAAGAAGCTTACAAACACTTTATTTGATGTAGAGAGTAGGCTCACCGTCACATTTTTCGAACCCGTTTTCCATTAAGTATGTGTCTATTCCACTATACCATGCACACAGTGCTTGCTTCAGCCCATAAAGAGATTTCTGTAACCTATACACCTTTTCTTCTTGGCCTTCTATCTCATATCCAGGTGGTTGTGCAACATATACCTCCTCTTTTAGCACTCCATTCAAGAACGTTGATTTTACGTCCATTTGATACACTATCCATATATGTTGCGCGGCAATTGACAACACTGAACGCATTATCTCCATCCTCGCGACTGGTGCAAATGTCTCTGCATAGTCTTTTCCATGTTTCTGCTTGTATCCTTTGACAACTAGCCTTGCTTTATGCTTTTCAATCTTTCATTCAATGTTGGTATTGGTCTTATAGACCCACTTCACTCCAATGAATTATTTTCCTTGTAGAAGGTTCACTAACTCCCATGTGTCATTCTTTTATATTGCTTCTATTTATTCATTCATTGCCACAACCCATTTTTATTCTTTGATCGCATCCTAAAAATGTATTGGGTCATCTACATGAAAAAATAAGGCAAATAAGGAATTCATACCAATGCTACTATCAACTTAATTTTGCTCATATATTTCACTTAAATTTATGAATTTGTGTCCTCTTATGCTTGTGGAATATGGGCTTGAAATTTTACTTGGTGTTGTGCTTGAATTAGATGGTGTTGCTTATCTTTATGGTGTGCTTGGAGAAGCACTTTCATGAATTCATGACTTTATCCTATTATTTGTTTGCGGTGTCACATGTTGACTGTGTTGTTGAAATTGTGTAGGTGTAGAAGGAGTCATTGTTGAGAAATTACTTGTTGCGGTCAATTCCTCTTTGTCTTCATGTGGTGTACATGTTTTGACATTGACTGCCTTCTCTAAAATTCCATCCCATGCTTCCTCTTTTAGGAACTGCACATATCTACTGATTATGAATTTCTTGGTTGATGGATTGCAGAGCTTGTATGCCTTGGATTCATCATTGTATCCAACAAATATACGTTTCTCCCCCCTGCTATCCAACTTCTTCCTCAACTCATCTGGGACATGTGCATTAGCCAAACATCCAAACACTCTCATGTGAGTGACATTATTCTTTCTTCCACTCCATGCCTCTTCAGAAACTATATTCATAACACTTTTGGTTGGACACCTATTAATGATTTATGCTGCAAAAGTGATATCTTCAGCCCAATAATCATTTGAAAAATGATTTTCCTTCAACATACTCCTTTCCATTTTCATAATGGTCACATTATTCCTTTCCACGACACCATTTTGCTAAGGTGTATACCTTGTTGTAAATTGCTTGTGAATTCCATGTTCCCTGCAAAAATGTAGGAAGTCATTTTTGATGTATTCGCCACCTTTGTTAGTCTTCAACACTTTGATGTAGTGTCAAATTTGCTTCTTAACAAGAGTTTTGTATTGGCGGAAGCACTCAAACATTTCACTTATCTGTTATAGAAAGTATACCCATGTATTCCTTGTACAATCATCTAAGAAAGTCAAAATGTAATACTTTCCCCCAATTGATGGTGTTTGCATTGGTCCACATAAATCTGAATGGACTATAGAAATTAAATGCACTAAGCATGCATGTGTCCAAGATCCACCTGATCTCACACTATTTAACTTTATGCAAGATACTGAATCTCTTCCACTTGTTAATCTTTTGCGGAAAAATTAATTGCACACACATGTGAAGCATAAACAAAAATATTCAATCTCACATAACACAGTTTTTAACTGGGAAAGCCTGAAGCTGAAAACCCAAACTATATATTGTGTAACATGGAGATCATATGAAAATCTCATACAAACATACAAAGCTTATCACAAGCTCTCAGTATAGTACAATCGTCATACACTAATCGGGCCTAATCTTGCAAATCCATGCACCGATCTTTGCCACCTGCTAGCCTGCTTCCACTGCGCAATCCCTACTGAAGAATAGCTTTGAATGAATTCAAATTAATCCATCCTTGACTAAAAAATCCTCATTGGCATATCCATTGAGTGTGTGATGCAATCAATGCATCATTATAGTCACAACAGATAGTCTATCTTGCCCTTTCACCTATCTCTCCACTGAAACTGCCATGCACTGTAGTTAACTGCTGTATTGTTCAGTTGATTAATGAGTTATTATTTGTGAATTAATTAACTAATTAATTCACTCCACTCTCACTAGTGTATCAATCATTTAGACTAGATACAACTAGCTCAACTGAGTCTAATTGAGTTAAACTAAATACAACTCCATAACTACTTCTTCCAACTGTGTCATAACTCTGCCACTTGAGTTCTAACTGAGTCCTCCATGCATTAGCTCTAGTAAACCCTTAGGAATAGCGTAATTCCTTCTGTCAGCTGTTGTGCCACATCTGTGCACTGAACTGAAGTGCTCCAAGAGAATAAGTTGTTGTTTAGAGTCTGATTATTATTAAGAGCTAATAATAATCGACATGCATCTATTTTTAGATTGACGATCTATAAATAGACTTCGCCAAATATTCTAAAAATAGAATTTCATCTATTTTTCCAAATTGATCAACCATCCACAAATAGCATCCTGCAACTTTTGAAATATGATCATCATGTCTAAAAATAGACATAGTCTAAAAATAGACTTGCGCCAAAAATACCCTGTGGGCCCACTTAGTGAAGGCGACTCTTTTCACTAAGCTCATCATCTTGTTGAATCTCAACACTCCCTCTCAACAAGATAGGGATTATCCTTCACCCCGATCCTACCTCTATGGTATTCGAATTTTCTCCTGGTGAGCGCCTTTGTCAGTATATCTGCATCCTGATCCTCCGTAGGAATGTATTGAAGAAACATGATCTTCTGCTGCACACAATCTCTGATATGATGATACCAAATATCAATATGTTTAGATCTATCATGAAACACAGGATTAACCGAGAGTTTAATGCAACTCTGATTATCACAATGAATCACCATGGGATCTAAATGTGAACCGAACAAACCAACCAGAATCTTCCTCATCCAAATAGCCTCACATGCGGCGAAACTTGCTGCCATGTAATCTACTTCCTAGCCAGGCCCCGAGTGCACCCTGGTCTTTGTTTCTTTCTTCCATGCCAAGCTGCCTTAGTCAGATACGCACAGAAAATCCCTCCCAGATGTGCTCTTTACGTAAATTTGGGCTTCCTGCCCAATACGCATCCATGAAGCCATGAAACTTTAAAATCATCCATACATACGTCCACACAATCATACTCGGATATTGCCCACACAAGGATATCTCAAGACATGCTTGCCCACCTTCCAAAAGAGCTTGGTAGGCTTAACCATCACTTGTGTTTGGTTCAACGCACATAGCATATGTCCGGTCTTGTATTGACTAAACACATGAGCGAACCCGCAATTGTCGATAAATAGTGGCATCCACTACCTTTGTCGATGTAGCATCCTCTTTCCTCCAATTTCTTGGAAGAGGAGTGTCGATAGGCTTGCAGCCTTGCATGCGGAACTTCTCCAGTATCTCTCGGGCATACTTGCCTTGAGACACAAACAATTCACTTTCCCCCTGCCATATTTCCAATCCAAGGAAATAATGGAGGCCCAAATATTTCATCTCAAACTCCTTTGCAAGATTTGCTTTGCATGAGTGTATCAACTGTTCATCACCCGTTAGTATTAAATCATCAACATAAAGAACAATGATTAAAAGCTTACCCTCCACCACAATTTGGTACAGGTTTGCATTCGCCTCACTCTTGGTGAAGCCAAGTCCAGTGAAATAGTTGTCGATCCGTGTGTACCAAGCACGTGGTGCTTGCTTCAGCCCATACAATGCTCTTTTGAGCCTGCACACATGCGACTCGCTGCTGAAGATCTCAAATCCTTCAGGTTGCTCAATGTACACCTCTTCCTCAATGATCCCATTAAGGAACGTAGTCTTCACATCCATCTGATGAATGTGCAAACCCATCTGCTTATTTGAGGAGCAAGGATGGTTCATATGAAAAGAATACGGGCAGAACGGTGCAAGGTTTCTTCATAGTCAATCCCCTCAATCTGTGAAGCCTAGGCGAAAAATCTTGCCTTATACTTCTCGACACTCCCATCGGCAACTTGCTTTACCTTGTAGATCCATCTTTATCCTACAAGCGGATTTTCCCCACCGTATGGGACAATCTCCCATGCACTGTTTTTGACAATCGAATCATACTCTTCCACCATGGCATCTACCCATGTGGGATCCTCCACAGCTTCCTCGAAAGAATATGGCTCTATCACAATACACTTGCTCATCAGAGCCATGCATCCAGTAAATCGGTAAGGTGAGTGTCTATGTCTGTGCTATGATGTAGGAGCTCCTACATTCTGCGCTACATCAAGATTCAGTCGCTCAACTTCTGTAGTGCGCTTCCGCCCTCTGATGTTAGGCGCTGCATGAGTGGTTTCTTCCACTCCATGAACCTCCTCTTATGGTTGATCCACATCTTGAGGCTCATCTTTAGGAACAAGTAGCTCCTCATCTACATGCAAGTGTAGCTCCCTCTCAAGCGACAACATCATGGCTTTCTCCTCATGAAATTTGATATCCCATCACACGACAGTCATCCGACTGTCTAGAAAATACACATGATAATTGTGGAGTGTTTCTGTGTACCCCACAAATATCCCAACCTCTGCAGTCGGCTCCAGCTTCTTCCTAGCATCCTTCATCACATGAATGTAAACAAGTGAGCCAAAAATCTTCAAATGATAAATATCAGGCTTCTTACCAGTAAAAGCTTCTTTAGGTGTACTCATGCCAAGTACTCTATGAGGACAACGGTTTTGCACATAAACCACAGTGTTGCATGCTTCCGCCGACAAGTGCATCGGTAGGCCCTGGTCATGCAGCATCGCTCGTGCAGCACCACATCATTTTGATTAACTTTCTCTCAGCATTGTCTGTTGTGGGTTGGGCGCTATGAGTTCTCTTCAAATTCATTCTTTGCTACAGAAGTCTTTGAATTTTCTCGAGATGTATTCACCACCATTATCGCTCCTTATAGCTTTCACCTGCTTCCCCGACTCCTTCTCCACCAATGCCTTGAACTCACAGAACTTTAAGAACATTTCACTCTTCTTCTACATGAAGAAGATCCAACATCTATGAGAAAAGTCATCAACAAATATCACATAATACCTATGTTTTTCTATTGAAGAAACCGAGAATTGTCCACACACGTCTGTGTGAATTCTTTCTAGGATCACCGAAGCACGGTTCTCCTTCTCATGAAAGGTGGTCTTCACAAAATTACGCATTGTACATCCCTTGCACTGATCTAATTGCACAAGAATACCCTTGGGAAGTCCAGTAGAAATTTGCTACAAAATCTTCAATCGCCATGGTGAAGATGGCCCAATCTCCCGTGCCATAATTCTCATCCCGGCTCACCACTTCTTCTGCTTTGCCCACCATTGCAGCGCAGCCATCTACCTCTAGCTTGTAGAGATTCTTAATTCGAACCCCTATCTTCCTGGTTTGACTCGTTGTTTTATGTCGAAGGAAAGCTTTTCCCTCACTGAAAACAACATCATAACCCTTGTCTTCCAGCATTGCGACTGAGACCAAGTTCTTCTTCAGACCTAGAACATGCATGAAATTCTTCAAAAAGAATGGATTACCGAATTCCCTCTCAAAGGTAATGGTCCCAGTGCCAGTCGCACTGTACCGACCATCATCGCCCATCTCTATATGCATCTGGAGGTCCTTCTCCTCCAAGTCACTAAACAACTCTTTGTCTCCTGTCCTATGGAAAGATACACCACTGTCAAGATACCACACTGATCCCATGCAAATTGAAACCAAGCATGCGATCAAGGAAAAATCCAGATCAAATTTTGAGGCTAAGGCCTCTCCAGCTGCAGATCTAGCAGCCTGGTTATTCTTCTTCTTCTGTGGATAGTTAGTGGCGAAATGTCCATGCTCGTGACAGTGAAAACACTTCACTTTGGACAAATCCTACTTCTTGCCTTTAGCACCAAATTTTGAAGAAGATTTCTTCCCCTTCCCTTTCCTTGCTTTGGCAGCCAAAGCGCAATTCTCTTCATCTTCATTCTTTGATGAAGATCCATCCCTGGTACCCCGCCATATCTCCTCTTGCACAAGATCCGACCAAAGTCGCTCCCATCCTGGTAGTTTCTCTCGTGTCTTCGTAGCTATGCCAACTCTTCAGAAGCCCAAGGAGATCCAAGCTCACCAAGTATTCTTCATCAACAGTAACCCCCACACTTCCCAGTTCTTTCTTTCAGTGGACAAACTTCGTGAGGTGTTTTGGAATATTGTCGCCTTTCTCCATTTTTATTTTTTTGAGCTTGTCTTTAAGCGCCAACTTCCTCTGGTCACTTCTACTTTGGAAAAAATCTGTCAAAGCCTTCCATATTAAGAATGGAGTGGCTTTCCCGTGAAGGCTGGACACAATATGTTCCTTCACACCTTCCAACAGAATCCTCCTCGTCTTTGCAGTCTTCTTTTTCCATGCATCAAGTAATGCAGCATCGCTAGATCCCGTCTTAGGAACATCGCTATCGATGAGCTCCTTCAGCCCATTATCCTCCAGCACCGCCTCCATCCTGTCCTTCCAGGCTATGTAATTCGAGCTCCCATCAAGGGCATACTCCAATCTCAACCCGTTGAAAGACATTTCAATGTATACTCGATTTCTACACCAAGAATCTTCTGTAGCAAATTCGAATTGTTCACCAACACAAACTCACTTTACAATTGCAATCTTCAATCAACAATGCTCCGATACCATGTAGAAATTATATGCACTAAGCATGCATATGTCCAAGATCCACCTGATCTCACACTATTAAATTTATGTAATATACTGAATCTATTCCACTTGTTAATCTTTTGCGGAAAAATTAATTGCACACACATGTGAAGCATAAAAAAAATATTCAATCACACATAACACAGTTTTAACCGGGAAAGCCTGAAGCTGAAAACCCCAACTATATATTATGTAACATGGAGATCATATGACAATCTCATACAAACATACAAAGCTTATCACAAGCTCTCAGTACAGTACAATCGTCATACACTAATCAGGCCTAATCTTGCAAATCCATGCCATAGTCTTTGCCACCTAGCATCACCTCCCGCTAGCACGATCCTGTTGAAGAATAGCTATGAATGAATTTGAATTACCCTTGCCTTGACTGCGCAATCCTCATTGGAAACTCCAATGTGTGTGTGATGCAATCAATGCATCACTATAGTCACAACAGATAGTCTATCTTGCCCTTTCACCTATCTCTCCACTGGGTCTCCACTGAAACTACCATGCACTGTAGTTAGTTGTTGTATTGTTCAGTTGATTAATGAGTTATTATTTGTGAATTAATTAACTAATTAATTCACTCCCCTCTCACTAGTGTATCAATCAGTTAGACTAGATACAACTAGCTCAACTGAGTCTAACTGAGTTAAACTAAATACAACTCCATAACTACTTCTTCCAACTGTGTCATAACTTTGCCACTTGAGTTCTAACTGAGTCCTCCATGCATTAGCTCTAGTAAACCCTTAGGAATAGCTTAATTCCTTAAATAAATTTCTTTGATATACATCGTACCTTCGAACTAAAGTGCTCCAAGAGAATAAATTGTTTAGAGTCTGATTATTAAGAGCTAATAATAATCGACATGCATCTATTTTTAGATTGACGATCTATAAATAGACTTTGCCCAATATTCTAAAAATAGAATTTCATATATTTTTCCAACTTGATCAACCATCCATAAATATCATCCTGCAACTTCTAAAATATGATCATCATGTCTAAAAATATACATAGTCTAAAAATAGACTTGCGCCAAAAATATCCTACGGGCCCACTTAGTGAAGGCAACTCTTTTCACTAAGCTCATCATCTTGTTGAATCTCAACATGGACAATATCCAAGGATGCCTTTTCCCTTATTGAATTTCTTGCTAGAAACAATTCACTATGTTGTTTGCACAAGATGCATCCTTCATGTAGGTTGTCTGGTTTTTCTATGAGTGGTAATCCCTTCACCATGCCTTTCCTATGCAACAAATTCAAACCTCCAAAATTGAGATTACCAAATCTCAAATGCCATAACCAATTTTCATTTTTAATTTCTGCTTCAAAGTTTTCTTGTGTGACAATTGTAACTTTTCTTTCATTATATTGTGAATTCATTAATAGTTGTGCTTCAACACCTTCTTTCTTAAAATCTTATTTTAACTTGAAAGGAAACATTCTATTGTTTTTCTTCTAAACTTTGAAATCAATTGTCTTCTTGGAGGCTTCACACGTCATTTTTGAAAAAGACATTGTAGCCCTTTTTCATGATATGTCCAATTCTTATGAGGTTATGCTTCAAACCCGGGAAAAAATAAACATCTGAAATGTATTTCTTATCTCCCTTGTTTGTTATAATGTTGACTATTCCTTTGCCCATGACCGAGACTTTTCCATCAGTCCCTAATGTCACTTCAGATTTCAAACTTTCATCTAAATTGGAAAAAATTTCTATATTCCCAGTCATGTGGTTGCTACACCCTAAATCTAAAAAACATACATCCCTTTGTTTTTCTTGTGCTACATTACAAGCTAAAAAAATGCTATCATCGTTCTCATTTTCCTTACTTATGTTATGTTTCTTCTTTCTACATTCATTTGCATAATGACCATAATTCTTACAGTAATGACATTGAAATTGAGATTTTTCATACCTCTGATCTTGTGCTTGGTTTTGGCTTGGACCTTGACTTGAATTTTGATTACTGCACCTTCCACTTGAACTTGAAGGGCTGCTTCTTCCACCTCTATGTGGGCTTCTGCCTCTTCCTCTATAATTTGTTCTTCCTCGACCTCTACCTTGACCAAATGAAACTTGTGTCTTGAAAGCATTCTCCAATGAGGATTTTGATGCTCTATTTAGTCTATGTTCATGAGAAATCAGTGATGCATGAAGCTCATCCACTAAAAATTATGAGAAATCTTTTGTCTCTTCTATGGCCACCACAATGGCATTAAATATTGTTAGAAGGCTTCTCAAAACTTTCTCAACTATTCTCCTTTCCTCAAGTGTCTCACCAGGAGACCTGATTTGAGTAACCAACCCAATTACATGTGTAAAAAATGAGTCTACATTCTCGGAATATTTCATACAAATTTTCTCAAAATATCTTCTCAAAATTTGTAGTTTTGTTGTCTTCACTTTTGCCATGCCTTGGTAGGTTGTCTGGAGGGTATCCCATGCTTTCTTGGACTTTGTTGCTACTGCAATCCTTTGGAAGATACTTCCATGAACTGCTTGAAAAATGTAGAAGAGGGCTTTTGAGTCCTTCTTCATGTTGTCCCTCAACAAATCATTTTATGCTTGTGTCAAAGCATTGTATGCTACTGCAATATGTTGCTTCTTTGAAACCATTCTCCACCATTGCTGGAAATAGTGAGAAGGGGGGCTGAATCAATATTTCTTTTCAACTGTAATTTTTACCAGTTAGACCGCTTATATTTAGAACAAAAAAATGAACAATAAGAATAAATGCTTTTATTAATTTCTTCTTTACAATAAATCAAGTACAATATATGTAGGGCTCCAACCCTAGAGGAAGACATTGATCTTCAATCTCCTAGGTTCCAACCTGTATTTTCCAAGAACTGACTTGGAATTCCAAGGCTCCAACCTTGTCAATTTTGAGACACCAACCTCAAAGGTCTCCAACCCTGTTTTTGGTTCAGGTTCCGACCTATTTTCTTGAGGAATCCAATCCTCTAGGGCTCCAACCCTATTCTCCAAGGCACCAACCTTGTCTTTTTTAGGCTCCAACCCTTGAATTCGTCAATATATATTTGGTTATACTTCACGAATCCCAATGTATTCTTCAACTATCCCTGGAAATCTTCAGTTATCCCCTCACTTAGTCTCCATGTTACATCATCAATGAAAGCATTGATCTTTTCATATGAAGGTGTCTCCGCTGTCCTTCATGATACCCAATCAAAATCTCCAAGGTCACTTCATGATGGCTTCAACGCATCATGGTCTCCACTAATGTCCCCAAGGCAGCTTCTACAAGTCCTCCAAATATCTTCAAGTATCCTTCAATGATTTAAATGGAATGTATTAGTTTTGATGTGCTAAGTATCCAAACAGTAATTAAATTTTGTGCATAAGGTTCATTGAGTTTACATGTGAAACAAATGGTTTTAACTTAGTTAAAAATATTTCCGTGTGAGGTTAAAGCATGTAAATTAGCTTGTATAACCCTATGCAACAGTAAATAACATAGAATAAAGCATCACATATGACAATACTCAGCAATTTGATGAAGAAATTCACCCCTCCTGGGCTACATCTACTGGTCCAGCTCCCAATGGCATGTCCCTCATATCTTATTGCTCAAAAATGGTAAGTACATGTGATAAAAAGCCTCAAATGGATGTGCTCTCTATAAAAATATCTTTAGAATGCTTGAATTAGTTAGGAATGACTGTTCATTTGTAGAAAATAGAGAATTGATGCTCAATACACTGAAAACACCCTAGTGGCTCATTCACCTCTCCCGAAGCTAAACCTGCACAAGATGACCTCTGATGGCTCTGAAACCTCTACCAATGTGTTCAGAATTTCGAATTTAGTCTAGGTAGACTCTTTTTTCACCAAAATTTGTCGAAAATTGACTTCTCCATGTATTTTCCCCCATGACACCTAGGAAAACTCCACTAAATGTGGAGAATATCAGTTAACTAGAGCTAAATTTAATTCAAACCCCAAATTTAGGGAACACGCTCCAAAATTCTCAGCAGTCAGGTGTTGGCATTAAATGTAATGGCTAGAGTGGTCACATAAAACATCCGTTGAAACCGTCGGAGTTTAAATCATGATTTTAAATGCTGTTGTAACTGCCAGAAGGCTCTGGCCACATGTCCCTTCAAAACCGTGCGGATAAACTGTTGTGGTAACCGCCAGAAGGCTCTTAGCATTGGTCGTGGGAGTGTGGGTCATATGATGGGGGCTGGACCCCTTTTCCGCCTTTACATTTCATATGGGACTTGAAATTAAAACTCGCCGGTAATATGGTTAAGTACCACCACTAGCCCGAATGGTCGGGTGCTCTGCACGCGGATGAGAGGTCACACGTTCAATACCCACCGACTTCAAAAAAAAATTTCCATACCACTTAACCTCTGGCCTGGGGCCTTGTGGTAGCCTTTGGGAAGGCCACATTGTGCTCGCTGATAGATCCACAAAACTTTAATATACAAATTATAATTTTTTTTCAAAATTTTTTATATAAATTAAAAATGTGTCAAAGATCCAATTTTTGGAGTTTACTGGGCTTTTCAAACCTTCATAACTTCTGCATACGACCTTTATTTTACAAACCATTTGCGGTGCCAGAATCATAGCGACGAGACCTTTCTGGTCCTCGGGTTTCAAACATTTTTTAGCACTTTCATTTTTGAGCATTTTTGAACAATGGACATGATCTCCTGATCACACCTCCCCACTAGGGAGCTTTTGGACCCCAAAAGCTCTCTGGACTACTAAACATGAAGATGAGGAGACCGTGTCCCCACTCTTCCAATCTTTATCTATTGAAATTTCCCTGATTTCATTAATTGGAGCTTTTCATGAAACGACAATTTTTTCCTTGATCCCATTGACCAACCGTTGCTTACTTTGACCTTTTCATGCTACAAATTTTCGAAACTTGCAGAACAGAAACTCAAATTTGTAGTAAACATATTTTTTCTTCATTGGTCTATAATCAAAGGAAACTGAAAATTACTTTCACCTTGCATCCTGTCCTTATGGCAATTTTTTGCTGAATTTGCTTTGAACTTGTGTCGATTCCTAACCAAGTTTCCTTGGCATTGTACCCTGCCTTTCTGAAACCAGCAATGAACATTGTTGAATCTTGTTCCTTCTTTTTCAAGTTTCTTTTCCCTCTCTTAGACCTTTGCAACTTCTTTCACTTACACTTTGTTTTCAGCGCCATTCGACACCAAAGACGATTGCTACAATTGCTTGTCATCTTCTTTGAAAGACAACCTACTTTCAAACTGAAAAAACTAATTGTTTACATCAACATTACATGAAAAGGATAATATAAAACTTGTCTTTGCTTAATCATCATCAATGTCAAGTTTTTACTTTCATTGACGAGGCTCTTCATCTGCCCTGCGTTCACTAAAGAAGAGTCTAGTTTTTTGCGATGAGCTCTCACAATGTACTCCTTGTCATATTTGAATAAATGGTACTTGTTCTCATGGCGATGGAAGATACCTTTCTTGTCATACAAATAAGGACTGCCCAACACCATACCTGTTATATCAAGCGGAACAACATCTAATTCAACCATGTCAATGAAATGTGCAGTTATTGCAAAGTGCAACATGCATTTCTTTGAAACCTGTAAATTTGCATCCTTACAAATCCAACCAAGTGGATATGGTTTCGAATGTGGAATGGTATCAACATTAAGTTTCTTGAATAAGTATTTAGAAATAAGGTTCGCTTGCGACCCACTGTCAAATAGTGTGTCAACCTTCGTATGTTTGGAAATGACCCTCACTTGAAACATTTCAATTCTTTTTTCTTCACTTGGAGCATCTATGTGACAATTAGAAATACTAGAACTGGGTTCATTTACAATTTCTTTCCCCTTCAAGTTCTTTAGTGCCATAGCTATGATTTTTGTTTCATCTCTTGAATCTGACCCTAGGTCTTGTTCAGCTACTGCAACCATCTTTCCTTTCTCCTTGGCTTTATCTTTCGCTTTAAAAATTTTTGGTTTCAACTGTGGATGAAGTTTCCAACAATGGTCCTCATCATGGCTAGTTTTGGAACAATGTTTGCAGAAGAATTTTCCCTTCTCTTTTCTAGTATTTTTATTTCTCTTTTTCTTCCATTTTACTTTAAACTCACTTTCCTCATTCCCATCTAAGTTTTGTTTTCCTCTTGCCTCTAAATGTGTGGCTTGAAAACAAACCTCATCTAAGCTTGTAGGGTTAAACATGAGAATGGTATGTCTTAGGTAAGTATGTAAACCTCCTATATACGTGAGTAAAGTGTCTTGGCTATGAAAATATACTCCTAGTAAAAGAGCTCTTCTTCTAAATTCTTGGGTATAAACTTGAACATTTTGTCCTCTCAATTGTTAAAAAATTTTCCAGTCCATTATGGATTTCTGCATGTGAGCTAATGGATAAAACTGTTGTTTTATTGCAGAAATGAAATCAGCCCATGATAAGATAATCTTACCATATTCCTTGATCTCCTCCTTTGTCTTGGCTTCCCACCAAACAAGAGTTGCACCTTCCATTCTCAATGAAGCTAGTTGGATTTTGGTGTCATCATCATGAAAATTTTGAATTCTCAAATAGATCTCTAACTGCCTAATCCAATTATCTAGATTTTCTACATTAACTTCACCATCAAACATTGGAAATTTAAACTTAACATAAATTTTTATAAAATGACTTTTGCCAATGTTCTTTGACTTGTGTGACTGGTGTACTGAATATGAAGTAGAGGTTGATGAAGATGAAGATGAAGATGAGGGTGATGATGGCGAATTTCCACTGTCTCCATTTCCTCCATTACCCTTCTTGGATTTATCTTCATCATTGTGGCCTCCTGAGGATCCTTGTCCTTCCTAGTGAAGTTTGGATCCTTCTCCTTCTAGTATTTCATTCCTTTCTTGATAAAGGACTCTCACCATTTCAGTCATGTCTAGGAATGCTTTCTTGAACACTCTTTCTTCGTCCTTGGGATCAAATTATTCATGGATTTCTCCTTCTCTTGAAGACATGCTTATGGCTTCTTCTGCTTCTCTTTGAGGTAAAATTGAAGGTGGAAATAATGGCACTCTTACACTCCTTGGCTGAGGATTACTTTGAGCTTTCACCAATTGACCTTCTCCTCTCTTAAACTTCAACCTAGTAAGCATTGCAATTCTTGCAAACTGTTAAAAAAATATTTGCACAGAGGATTAAACAAAGAAAATAATCTAGCTTAACTCAATGGTCAACCTGAGCTCTGATACCAACTTGATCTGAATGGAATGTATTAGTTTTGTTGTGCTAAGTATCCAAACAGTAATTAAATTGTGTGCATAAGGTTCACTGAAGTTTGCAGGTGAAACAAATGGTTTTAACTTAGTTAAACATATTTCTGTGTGAGGTTAAAGCATGTAAATTAGCTTGTATAACACTGTGAAGCAATAAATAACAGAGAATAAAGCATCACATAAGACAATACTCAGCAGTCTGATGAAGCAGTTCACCTCTCCTAGGCTACATCTGTTGGTCCATCTCCCAATGGCATGTCCCTCATATCTTATTGCTCAAAAATGGTAATTACATGTGATAAAAAGCCTCAAATGGCTATTCTCTCTGTAAAAACAGCTTCAGAATGCTTGAATTAGTCACGAATGACTATTCATTTGCAGAAAACAGAGAATGGATGCTCAATACACTAAAAACACCTTAGTGGCTCCTTCACCTCTCCTGAAGCTAAACCTGTACAATATGACCTTTGATGGAGCTGAAACCTCTGCCAATGTGTTCAGAATGTCAAAATTAGTCTAGGTAGACTCTTGTTTCACCAAAATTGGTAGAAAATTGACTTCTCCATGCATTTTTCCCCATGACACCTAGGAAAACTCCACTAAATGTGGAGACTGTCAGTTAACTGGAGCTAAATTTAATGCAAACCCAAAATTTAGGGAGTGCGCTCCAAAATTTTTGGTGTTCAGGTGGTGGCATTAAATGTAATGGCTAGAGTGGTCACATAAAACATCTGCCGAAACCGTCAGAGTTTAAACCGTGATGTTAAATGTTGTTGTAACCGCCGGAAGGCTCTTAGCATTGGTCGTGGGAGTGTGGGTCATATTATGGGGGCTGGCCCCCTTTGCCGCCATTACAAATCATATGAGACTTGAAATTAAAACCCACCAGTAATATGGTTAAGTACCACCAGCAGCCCAAATGGTCGGGCGCTCTACACGTGGATGGGAGGTCACACGTTCAATACCCACTGACTCAAAAAAAAAAATTCCATACGACTTGACCTTTGGCTTGTGTCAACGTGGTAGCCTCCGAATAGGCCACGTGGCGCCTGCTAATAGGCCCACAAAACTATAATATAAAAATTATATATTTTTTTCAAAAATTTTATATAAAGTCAAAATGGGTCAAAGGTCTACTTTTTAGAGTTTACTAGTCTTTTCAAACCTTCATAACTTCTGCATACGACCTCTGTTTTGCGAACCATTTGCGGCACCAAAATTGCAGAGACGAGACCTTTTTGGTCGCTCAAGTTACAAACATTTTTGAGAATTTTTGAACAATGGACATGATCTCTGATCATTCAAGGTGTCTTCAATAGCTTCAAGATATTATTCAATAGTCAAGTTTCTTCAAAAACTATTCAAAATATGCTTCAAGAAGGTCTTCAATAAGTTTCCACAAGAACTTTCCAAGTTGCTACAAAAGGTCTTCAAAATGCTCTTCAAACAAGTCTTCGATACTTCAAGAGTTCTTCAATATTGTTTCAGCAAGAGTGTTTCAACAAGGTTCTTCAAAATCTAACATTCTTTGGTCTCCAATAGTGCTTTTCAAGGCTGTACAAACACTTCAACAAACACAAGCTTGCACATTTTCATCCTCAGGAAATTCTTATGATTCAGATTCCCAATATGATCACTATCAAGATATTCTTCACTTATACACACTTCCAAGTTCATTGTTCAATACTTCAGAATGCTCCAAGGTTGTCCTTCATCCAGAATTGATTCACTCCCTTTGCAAGGGTAAAGACTTCTTCAAGATGGTTACACAATGTTGATTTAAGGCTTCTTCAAGAAAAATTCTTTAATCTATTTTCTCATCAAACTCCAATGGATCTTAAACTGTGCTTTGAGATGATTCAATGGGGCCTACAATCAATATTTCAAAGGTATATACAAAAGTTTTATAATGTCTTCAATAAGGGATTCACAAGGTTTGTTCTTAAATAATTCTTTTTTAATGTTTCTTCATACTTTCACCCAAACAATATTGTAACACAAGTTTGAGCTCCTTACAAGGATCACTGCCTACCAGCCTTAATGCTACATCAGGTCTAAGCCTTAGATGAACAACATTCTAACCTCCAAAATGCTAGTTGTCCGAGCCTCTATAATTGGTCTGTGGTAAGGTCCGAATTATGGGCACCCAACGGGTCCAAAAAATGAGTTTTGTTTGCCACATAGTGATCCCATAGAAATGTAGTCCACAGATCTGAGCCACAACAATCACCTTGCCCAAACAAAAATATAATTAGCTTGAATGATAGAAAACAACCCAAATATATTCTTCTCGACTTCGTTGTGGTTATGTCTTCTTCTGTGGCTTCTCTCTAAAATATTCATCAAAAAATGATGGCAAAATGAAGTTTCTATCCTCATATTTATACACATATTGTGTTTTAGGTGAAGAGACACGTCACTTGGTGAGAGGCCGACATGAGTAGGCTAGCACAAGTCGGCTTAAAGACAAAATTATTTCCTTAACTTGAAAAATTCATATCTCCCAAACCGCTTGGAGTTTCCGACCAAGTAAGAGCTCATTAGAAAGCTAAAATTATGCTCTAAAATTTGGTGTAGGAATAATAGTGAAATTCTTCCTCTAAGGTAGTGAAAAATATTTTTTAACTCGACTAGTCATTTATTGGTGCAAAATTGGAGGTAGGTAATGTAGAATTTTTCATGGATAGGCTTCCTCTTATTAGACTTCTTCATCATAGGCTCATGATGTCATCCATGTCATAATGTCATTAAGTTTTCTTCATTTCATGTCCCTAGAAATTTTCCACTTCATCAAATGGTCCTTCATCACCCATGTCATCTTGACATCATGCTAGATCGAGTCTTCTTTATCAAGAGTAAGCACATCCTCATTAATGGCATCCTTATTAACCAAGAGGCATAACATCATCATTTGGAACCATGAATCTATTAGAACTCGATCTACTATGTGCACTAAAGTTCCATTCTCTCAAAGACTAGGCTACAATACCAGTCCAACAACACAACATGGAGAACATGGAAGCTTATGATGCCTCTTCCCTGATTTTCTCTGCCATCAACAGGTAGTAGTCAAACTCAAATGCAACACTAGTTTCTTCTTCTTTCCATACTCTTGACATCGAAAAATATCAGCTAAAATTAAGAGCATAGGATATAATGGAAGTCAAAATATGGAAGGGATATTATATTCATAATAGTGGAAGAGATAATTCAGAGAAGCTACAACTGATGGGGATATGTATATGGTGCGTGTCATGGCTCAATGCAACGAAAAAAAAAACCATTAAAGCGTGTGTGTCATTGACTGACATGAGGAAATTAACAACCATTCAAGTGTGCGTGTCATGGCCAACACCAACCATTGAGGTGTGAAGTCATCGCCAACCCCTACTAACAAGAAACATTGAAATTTACGGGAGTCGAGAAATATGTGATTCATGGGCATTCGTTAGTAGCGCCCAACAAATATGGTAGGGAATGTGTCTTGGAAATGTATGGAGTGGGTACATTTTGTGTTGTGTGCAAATTGTGTGGAAGGATTTGCTATGGTTATCAATATTTGTGGAGTTATAGTTTTATTAATTTATTGAGGCAATATCAAGTACAAATTTAATACTAACATATATTGCTCCAATGATAAATATTGGTTATTTTTCCCTAAAATGCCATGAAAAATCTTAGATTTTGTATTAGGACATTCCATTTTGCATCTAAAATATTATATTTTGCATCTAAAACATTTGTGGCCTCGTATAAAATTAGTAGACGAGGATATTTCAACATAGCTCTTGATTTCCATGATCACCCACTTGAATTGTCAAAATCAAAGGAAACTCAAATCAAGTGTGCTTTTTGGACATAAAATATGAAAAAATAAAAATAAAAATAAAATTTGCTTAACTATCTCATAGTTCATTGAAAAAATTTTGAGTATTGGGAAACTTGGCCTTATCAATACCCTGATCCATGATGGCTCCCTCCATTCCCAACAAAATGTTCTCCTGGATCGATATAGAAAATACTGTTGGTTTTTGACTTACTAATCCATTCTTGGAGGGCAAACATTTAAATTGTATTACTTTAGTGGTCACTCCATCCGGCAAAATCTCTCCGTCCAGGGGATCATAGAACTTCTATATCAACGCAAAGAGAGACATAATATGCGCCTAAGAATGAAACCCCTTTTTTTTTGTTCTAAGAATCTCATTATGTCCTTAGCCATATTTCAAATTTCCGTTACATATGTTATTATAAGAAAAAAAATTGTCAGAAAGGAATGAGGAGCTGCGGGGAACTCTCATGGCGGCTACTAGGGTTTCGCCGACACCAGCGCTGAAATCCACTGTGATTTAGCATGGCAGAAACCATAGCACACCTTTTATGACCGACAGAGGCTTTTCATGGGGTTTGCGGTATTCGATACTATATCGGGCCACTCTGCCATTACTGGGGTGCACTTACCGGATATTCATCCTTTGGTCAGCTTCTTGTTTGAACATTCGTTCAGGCCTTATAGCCTTTGACAGAGCACATGAGATTTTCTCTACCCGTTCCAACATTGGAACACTGCAATTTTCAGTGGTTTGTCGACCATTTCCTCCCGTCGTTTTTTGCCTCCGGTGACCTCTTCACTATCCAACACTGGTTTTGCAGCTTTCCCGTGGCCGTTTTCTCCGACTAACGATTGGACTCTAGCATTAACGGTATTTTATTGGGGATTTCAATGGAGGGGGCCCAGGATGAACAACTATTGGATTATTCAGAGGACCCATATGCTGAGGTGGAAATATGGACCCTTGCACATCATTTTTCATCTGGTATGTATGTCTCTCACCCCGCATCCTCTCCATTTACTTCTCCTATATTCTCAGGGTCCACACCTTCAGCATCCTCCCCTTTACTTACCTTCCCTACCCTCGACTCTTTTTTGGTCCCTGACCTCTCCCCCAACTCCCCCGCGATTCTCTTGGCTGCAAATCTGGACCTCATCTCCTTTCTGGACCTTCGTCCTTCGTCCCCTGCTACATTAGCCTTCCTCTCATAGATCCTCCCTCTCTCATCGGTTGCTCCCTCTTTCAACTACCCTTGCTCACTCACTCTGATTCCTCTATTTCCTCTACCTCATCTCCCCCTCACACCGCTTCCCCCCCCCTCCCCCACTCTCTACCCCACCCTCTCATCATCTTGAAACCACTCACGGCCCTGCCACTACCCCCCCTAGCCATCCATCTGGTAGATTTATCATTCCCCTCCCCGAATCCCCTCATCCCCCTCCCGCCTCTTCATCGCCTCCTCCGCTTACCACCTCGGCATCCTTACCTCCTTGGCTCCCCCCTCGTGCTCCCCGTCACACGAAATGTGTGTGGTCTTGTAAGCATGGCAGCCTCCTCACCCTCGGCACTGGAATTCAGATGGAAGACATTATGGGCACCATGGATAAAGTTGTGGTGGGTTGTGTTCTTGGAGGGAACTATGGGGTTAAAAGACTGAAACTGTGGGTTCAAGAGATTTGGGGTGGACTTTTACATGAGCTTCATACCATTCATACACTTACCAAGGGATGGTTTTCTCTCTGTTTCACTAACAGAGACCCTACTGATATGGTATTATTGCAATTCTGGCACATTGAGATGGCTCATGTGCTTCTGAAGCATTGGAGCCCCTTATTTGACCCTGAATGTGAACCGTTGGGAGCGGGACATATTTGGGTTCATCTGCCTGGCCTTCCGCTACACTTATGGAATGATAATATCTTCAGGGATATTGGAAATCTTCTGGGCATATATTTGTACCATGATCGCTCATATATTGAATTTGGCAAGATGGCATTTTCCCGCATTTTGGTACATCTGGATACTAGGGAAGGACTAGAAGAATCCTTCAATATTCAATGGTGCAACTCTACCCGGACACAGTTACTGGATTATGAAGGGGTTCCATTCCGTTGTCATCGCTGTCACAAAGTTGGACATGTTTTTAAAGATTGTCCATTAAATGGTCAAGCATCGAGTACCCACTCTTTGGGTGGCTCGCATCATATAGAACTGGTATCAGTCTCTCTACAGTGACAGGCACGACTCTCCGACTTCCTCTCAGCACCTACTCCCTCCTCGCAGACGAACATCTTTCAGGTGGACGCAGTTGCCCCTTATAGGGTCACTCGATCTATGACTTCTGCAACACCTTCTAGACTCCCTTTGGATGCTTGGAGAGGAACTCAATTTCCGATCTCCTTTCCAAGGAGGCGTCGCACCTTTTGACCGCTCACATGGAGATTATAGAGCAGAATGATCATGCATATTATCAGTACTTTCATCGTTCTTTTTTACCTGATCATTGGATGGGGTTCAACCCCCATTAGAGGCAGCAGCTATTTATTTTTTTTTATGCTGTTTTTTTTTCAGTTACTTATGTATATATGGTCACAAACTATTGATTGTTGTTCCACAACATGTATATATGAGGCACATAATGGATGTATTTATTGTTGCTACATTATTGCTATCTATTGACAACTTCACTGTTGTTCTACATATGCATTTAGCATATACAACATGTAACTTTTATTTTATTAATAGAAGCTATGATTTTTCCTATGGAAAAAAAATAAGACAAAAAATTGGGCTTAAAGTCCTTGGGGAAAGAGAAATTTTTTAATAATGTGTGCTTATCCATCGCTCATTGTTACACAAGGGAAAGGATCCACCAAAATCCCTTCCAAGAAAAAGATTCATAAATAGTGTATGGACAGATACACTAAAGCAAGAGTTGGTTTTTCTTGGTTGTTGTTTCGAGTGCTAATAGATAGAGAAAAATGACTTAGGTTCAAGAAATCTAAGGCAGGTCTTTTTTGGAAATCCAAGTTAGTTGAGTCTAATTGGAAACATGATTCAATTTTTGATTGAATGAAAGAGCCTCGTTTTGAATTTTATGGTGAGTTGTGACTTGCTCCCCATAATTATTTAGAGACATTTGAATTTTTTCCAAGGGTGTAAAAACCAAGGTGCATCATTTTTATTTAAATCTCTCAGATGTATCATTTATCTTCAAAAAAATTAATTCCCAAAAGGCTTTGGCATTTTCAAAACTCATGTTTTACACAACCTCGCGTTCAAAGAAAATTACAATATTATAAATGGAAATAATCTATATAAATTTAGTTTAATACACCTTGCGTGGGCCTAATGGTTAAGAGCATGTGTTTCCTCCTAAGAGGTCGCATGTTCAAAACCAAAGGGGGGTAGAGTATGTATGCCTTTGTTGACTTACGCGGAGGTGGTGGGTTCTATAAGGAGGCTTTATACACCAATTTAAAACTAGCAATTGCACCATCACCAAATGTTGCAAAGGAAACACCGTAATTTCTTTATGGATCAGCATGATCCATGGCCTCTTTTGAGAGCTTGCAAATTATGGGTGTCTTCAGGATTGTAGAGTTATACTTATCAATGGACACATCCCCTTCATTATTTCTTTCATTAGGTTTTAAGGAGGATTAAGTGTCTCAAAACATATTATGCATTCAAAGCAATCCTCTATGTCCAGCATGATAAGGACCTTTTGAGCATGAATCTTGTCACTGTTTGTAAATATTTGTATTACATAACATAGTTGCAAAATAGTTAACCAAAGTGCTCATAATTTTCCCAAAAATAAGCCTAGGACTTCATCATGTGTTATCATCATATAAATAATTTGAAGGGATCTAATGATCTTACAAATTTTCTTTGAGGCATGCTATTAAGCATGTTCTTCACGGCTCGATCTGGTTTAAGATTTTCATATGGTAATCTTCCATGTACAAAAATGTACAAGAAATATTTGTTTAGAGTGAGTGAAGAAGGATAGTGTTTCAGGCTAAAAGCAATCACTGGTATTCCAAACAATCAAAGTTCATTTGATTTTTCTTAATGTTGAAACATTAGATAGCTGTAAATTCACCAACCAGAAGACATAAGATTTCTTAAGTACCTGTGGTAATCGTCATAGTCAAATTTATAACCTTGAGCCTTCACAAATCACAGAAATTAGTAAGATATAACTAATGAATTCATGAACATCAAAGTCGAGAAAGAGGATCCCAATTCAGTTGCTATTCTCAACCATGAGGTTGAACATAAGTCCAAACTCCATAATTTCCATATATTAGAAATTGATTTGGGTAGTAATAAATAAAAGGACATGTAAAACATCATCAGTGGGGCAAGAAGATAAGTCCCTAAGGCGTAAACGTCACAGATGAGAAACAGGGTTTCGGTCTTATAAATTTGCAAAAGTTTTCTTGGCAGAGTGGTGACCAGTAGATAAATTTCCTTGGGTTAAATCATTTAAACCCACAGAGTATTATGGATAGCATATCTCAGATGTTCTACAGTCATTTCAGGAAGCATGATCTTATTGAAAGAAGCTCATAAATCCACTCTTGAGCTACTTGCTAAAACTATTACAGTTCACAAGGTCGCATAATTCCTCAGCAATCAGCTATAAAAGGTCCCCAGTTCCAAAAATTAGTCATTTTAACCCTAAAATTTGAAATATAATACTGAATTACATGAAACAAAAGGGATTAAAATGCTTACCTTGAGTCCAGCTATGGTTGTCCCATAAGTCTCATGTAGTTTTTTGTTATAGTCCCCGATTCTGCTCTCTTAAAATTTGAGCTTTTGAATCATATAATCTGTTATATAACAAATAGGCCAAGCACATAATTCAAACCTCTAAAGTTCCCTCAATGCCAAAGCAAAAATCTTATTTGTGTTCAAAATAAAAATAGGGGTGGGACGATCCAACTCTTAGTGTGTGCAAAAATGCATTGAATATAGACCATGAAAATGGTATTGAATATGAAAACTAAGCGAGCCATGCAATCTGCATGTGATCACCTTCAAATTGCAAAGTTGGAGAGACATGTAGGTTAAAATTACTGGTTTTTGGCACTGGGAGGCCTTCTATAGCTGATTTTTGGGAAATTATGCAACCCTGTGAACTGTAATAGGTTTAGCAAGTAGCTTAAGAGTGGAGTTATACTCTTCTTTCAATAAGAAAGTAATATAGAAGTAAAGGAAATAATATATAGAAGTAATCAATGCTTCTTTGACAACTGCTGAAAAATAGAAAAATATCAACAAAAGGAGAAAACCTTGCTATATAAATTGTCTATGTGTTTCTCTTATGACTTTTGACTCTTTTTTTGTATTATTTCCTTCATGATCCTTGAAACTATTCAAAAGATCACATTTCTCTTTACCACTAATCTCCTTGGTGTCTCCTATGTTCTTATTTTAATCCAACAAACTCTACTTAAGAAAATCTAACCCATATCATGCACTTGAAAATAATGTAGAGATCACTCAACAACATTTAAACCATTTTATCTTAAAATCAAGCAAGTGTGATCCATAAGCACCAAAATGAAAATATTTATTTCTTAGATTAAAATACCACACCTCACATTGGTTTTAAAATAATGCCCCCAAAATTTATATAACCTACTATCTATCTCATTGGTAAAAACATGAAAGTGTTATGAAACGACATGTCATGAATATGAAATGTGGTATATTATTTGTATATACAACATAATTTGGTGCATTTTAGGGCTCACAAGACATTTAGAGTGTGTTGGGTTTGTGTTATATTCTATCCATGACTAGTCACACACACTATATGTTGCATCGGGTGCAGTTGAGGATCATAGGGGGACGCGACCCCCCTGTCTGGAGGTTTGCAAGAGGAAATGGCCCCCTTAAACAGGGTCCAGGGAAATGCCCCAAGATTGTTTTTTATGCAGACCCAATAATGGGTGGGTAGACCGAAGGATAGAGGGCAGAACCAAACATGGTGGGCAGATCCAAAGATGGTGGTCGGACCTATCCATGTTTTTTTGCATGGGTTTTGCACATGGTTTTGGGCATGATGGTTTTCTTCCCATGGTATTTTGTAGATCTCGTCAAGGGAACTACTGTTATGTTCTAATCCAGGGTTATAGATTTGGTTTTATGAATGCTTTGGCATGTATATGGGAAGATGTGTGTCCTTACACTAGAAAATATATTAATGTTTGGAGATTATGAGACCTTTAGAGATACATGCAACATCAATGTGCTCTTACATTGCTAAAATTATAATAATATGCTCGTGATTAATAGTAATGACAAAAAATAAATATTAAATAGTAGTATTTAATAAAATATTGATTAAATATATCACAATAAAAATTGTCTAATCCATGTATGGCAGTATATGGTGGATGGATAAAATATGTTTATCTTATTTGAAATAAAATAATTTAATATAATTTTAATTATTATTTAGTTCTCATTCCTAAAATTATAATAATATGCTCGTGATTAATAGTAATGACAAAAAATAAATATTAAATAGTAGTATTTAATAAAATATTGATTAAATATATCACAATAATAATTGTCTAATCCATGTATGGTAGTATATGGTGGATGGATAAAATATGTTTATCTTATTTGAAATAAAATAATTTAATATAATTTAAATTATTATTTAGTTCTCTTAAACATTAATGTGTGATAGGTTTAGAATTTTAAAATATCATAGTTTCATTTGTGTGATTGTCTTCATTTGTAAAGCTAGAATTAATGGGAAGATGTGTGTCATTACACAAGAAAGTATATTAATTTTTAGACATTAGGAAACCTTTAAAGATACACCCAACATCAATATGCTCTGACATCGTAAAATTATAGAAATATGGTCGTGATTAATAGTAATAACAAAAAATAAATATTAAATAGTAGTATTTAATAAAATATTGATTAAATATATCACAATAATAATTGTCTAATCCATGTATGGTGGTATATGTTGGATGTATAAAATATGTTTATCATATTTGAAATAAAATAAATTAATATGATATTAATTATTATTTAATTTTCTCACAAAAATTAATGTGATAGGTTTTTTTATAGGCTTATTAAGAGGGTTTAATAGGTTCTCACATGTTTTTGTTGTATTTGTTAAGAGGGTTTAGTAAGAATAAAATAAATTAATATGATATTAATTATTATTTAATTTTCTCACAAACATAAATGTGATAAGTTTTTTATAGGCTTATTAAGAGGGTTTAATATGATATTTGTCATTAGTTCTATAATAATATAGTCTTTTAATCAACCAATTATCCAAATCATTGGACTTAAACCAATAAGATGTAAACTTTTCGTTATTTTTTCTTTTTATATTTTGGATATTTGTTTTGTTATCAATTTATTGGTTGTGTTTTTTTTTTCATGTTTAAACCATTTTTTTTTATATTTTAAAGATTTGTTTTGTCATCAATTTATTGGTTTTTTTTTCATATTTAATTATATTTTTAAGCATTCTTCAAATTAAAATAATAATAATAATAAAATGATTGTTTAAGGTGTTTGTGAATAACCAACAAATGAGTATGTTTTTTCTTGGGTATCAAAAATTAGAAGTTATTAGGACCGAATTAAGTGTTCTTCCTTCTTGTGATATTTTGTTGGTTTCCAATATAATTTAATTAAAGGATGAAAACCACTAGTTTGAATAAAATGGGTTAAGAAATTAAAAAATTATTAAGATCGAATTAAGTGTTCTTACCTCTTGTGATATTTTGTTGGTTTCCAATATAATTTAATTAAAAGATGAAAACCATAAGATATAAATTTTTGTTATTTTTTCTTTTTATATTTTGAATATTTTCTTTGTTATCAATTTATTGGTTATGTTTTTTTTAAACATTTTTTTTTTAATATTTTGAAGATTTGTTTTGTCATCAATTTATTTGTTATGTTTTTTCAAATTTAATTATTTAAAAATAAATAAATTTAGAAGTGAATTTCAAATAATTGTCTTCTTCAATTTTTTTTTAAAAAAAAGAGCATGATGCCCAAAATAAGCCCTTCCCACATGCCTTCATCGATGTAGCTAGCATCCCATATAGATGCATAAAAAAATGTGGGTTTGGATGGGAAGAGCTAAGGTCTCTTACAGCTGCAAAGAGAAAACCCTTGAGGGAAATGAATCAATCAGTGCCTAAATTAAGAGGCCAGTAAGTGAAGAACTAATAAAAATAAAAACGAACTGGATTTGCAAACCGGTTTTACAACACTAACACTATGAGTAGAATTTAACTTCATAGTACAGGGAACGCAGGGATTCGAACTTGGGTTGCTAGGTGTTGCATTGATCAGCTTCCCATCAATCAGCGACTCGATTTTAGCAGGAGATCATTTGATAAACGGAACCATCAATCAACCACTCGATTTTAGCAGGAGATCAGTTGATAAACGAAAGCGGCGGCAGCAGCAAGAAAAGATACCACCCAATTTTACCAGGAAATCATTTGATAAATGGAAGCGGCACCAACAAGAAAAGATACCAGAAACACCCATAAACCAAAGTCTCGGCTTTCTTTAACCTTGTCTCTCGAGAGAAGAAATTAGATATTTGTAACTACTTTTGATTTTCATCGAAGGTTTGAATATGTTTCAATCGTCTAACATATAATCTAATGGTTTGAGATTATGACACGATGCACACAAGAAAGTTGTTTTCAAATAATAACGTCTTATGGCGTAATTAGATCATAATAATTAAAGATTTATTATTATTATTATTATCATTTAACTTAAATATTTGTTGAACCAAAATAAACATATAACATTGTATAAATAACAATTACAACAAGGATTATATAAGTAAAATAAATATTTTTTCATTCAAATGGATTGTTTTTTCCATCTATCTTATTTGTAATTTAATCTTTTACTTACTAAAAAAGATTAAATGATAAACTTATTATAAGGTGTCCCCAAATTTAAATTTAAGGAAATGGTTATAAAACTTCATTTTAAATTATTATTATTATTATTATTAATTATAAAAGAAACCAACATATAAATTATAAAATGAAAATATATGCAACAAGATTTTTTATTATAGATATTCACTCTCATTTTATCATAGCTATTCTGAGTATTTACATTCATTTTATAGCCAACATATTTTATTTTAATTTAATGTAATAATATTTTTAAAATTAAATTTTGAAATAAATTCCAACCCTCTAATTGAATAACTACTAAAACTAACCCGCTCATATAAATTAAATGGTTGGTAAATGTTGTTAGGCATCAATCGATAATAAACATCAAAACACTTATTTCATCATACATCTCAAGTTGCTAAAATTAGAAAAAACATAATTAACTAAATTATAAATTTATTTAAAATATTAATAATTATTATTATTATTATTAAAAAGTACTGAAATATTAGTTAACACATATATACGTTTTTAAAAAGCATATAAAAATATTCTTAACTAGACAAATTCTTAATTAAGGAAATTTTTAATCTGTAAATAGACTTTGTTATAATATTATGGGCCAATACCATAATAAACAAATTGTTGAGCAGTACATTTAGCAGATAAACATGTTTGTAATACATATGATATGTTGTAAATATATTACCTTTGAAGTGGATTGAATATAGTTAATCTTTCCAAACACACAAAGTTATTGGTTTGCATAACTATTTAAATTATTTATCAATGGTTTGCATTGGTTATATCTATATTGGAGATTTTCCTTATTAGTGCAGGGGATTTGCCCATCCCCTTGGTCACTATTAGTTTAACATTGACCAATGCAATTTATAAAGTTTAACTTTGAAAAATACATATTTTTATATTATTAAAAAAACTATTATTGCGGTCTTTGCACAATATAATTCCATGTGCATAATTGCCTTGCATATTTTATCCATAATTTCTGGTTATTGTTCAAATATTTACACATGATTATTAAATATTTGTGTAGTTATTTTTTATCCCCAGGCTTTGCAATTAAAAATATTCCATACTTAGAAAATTTTCACTTGAGTAATTAAACTGTGCGCAAACAACCCTTCTCTGCAGGCGCTCGACTAGGTCAGCGAACGTAGCGAAGCCTGTTCCGCCATAATGGGTGCGCCAGGGGGTGGGGAGCCCTCTCCCACCCCTCCGTCTTCTACTGCGGAAGCCTTTAGAAATATATTATCGCAGAAAGGGAAAAAACGTCCAAATCCTGACGTTCCGAAGTTCATCAAAAAACTAGAAGAGATCCCAGAGATTGCTCTACCTGAAGAACAACCGATCAAAATCGCTCTTGCCTTGGCTAACAGAGGTTTGGTCGGGCAATTTATGGGTCGATGGCCATCAACGAAATCCACTGATGACTGGGTTCAACGAAACTGGAGGCCTCAGCTGACAAACAACGTGATCTGTTATGCTGTCGGTAGAGACTATTTCATTTTCGAATTCACTACCAAGGAAGACCGAGATCTGGTGTTCAAAAATGGTCTGTACTTCATGGGAAATCAAGGCCTTTACCTGAATAAATGGACCCCTGACTTCGATCCTTCAGTCGACGTCCCAAAGGAGGTTCCTGTTTGGGTCCGGCTCCCCAACCTGTCGATTCACTGCTGGAGCTTCCACTCCCTGCAAAAGATTGGAAATGGGCTGGGCCGATTCATTGACAAAGCTGATAACAAGGGCCGATACACCTGCGCAAGAATTTGCGTGGAAGTAGACTTGGAAGTTGGTCTGCCTAAAGCCGTTAAACTTACAGTTGGAGATTGGCATCACTTCCAGAAACTGGACTACGAGCAGCTGCCTTTTAAGTGTAGAACCTGTCATGAGCATGGTCACTTCCAACGAAACTGTCCTAAAGCCCCATCAGGGGACAAGGTGGAAGAAGAAGGATGGAAAGAGATAAAAAAGGGCAAGGTTGTCTCAAAGCCTACTGAGCAGAAAAAATCTGGGCCTATGGGGAAACCCCAGACCAATTCAAAGACCAAACCAGCTTCAAAAGACGGCCCCTCCTCAGGTGAAAAGGTGGATGCCATAGAGATCCACAAAGAAACTGAAGATCAGTTGAAGAAAGTGAAAGAAACCGAAGAAGAAATATCTGTCCCTCTAGGAGATGCTAATCAAGGGGGAAACGAAGGCAACGAGGAGCACATCAGTCTAGCCTCTGATTCTGGGGGAGAATCAGAAGAGAGAGACTCCGAATCAGATAGTTCGAAAATCACTCCTATCAAGTCGGCCAGGGGTCGGAAATCCAAGAAGAAACAGAGAGAGGAAAAAAATTATCTGGATGTACTCCAAGGCTCCCAGAAAACTCTCAAAGGAATGATGAACGCCAAATCTGGGCGCAAGCATAGCAGGGCTCCAAAAGGAGCCACAACCTCCCAAGCCAGTAAATAATGAAGTACGTCTCCTGGAACTGCAGAGGGTTAGGAAGCAGGCTGAAAGAAGAAGCCCTGAAAGACATTGTGAGGATGCACTCGCCTGAAATCCTTCTCATCCAGGAGACAAAGATGGAGGATATTCTTCTCCTCCAAGCTAGCAAAGCATTCTGGCATAAAGGTCCCGGAAGAGCTGTTAGTGCAAGAGGTGCCTCTGGCGCGATTGCCTCCTTTTGGGACAGCTCCAAATATGACTTGATTCACGAAGAAAGTTGCCCTCACTGGATTTACACTCAGCTCCTCCACAAATATTCTGGTCAACAAGTAAGTATGTTCAATCTTTATGCTCCGGTCTTACCAGCTGAGAAAAAAATATGCTGGGACTCGCTCCAGTCCTTTCTTTTATTGCACAATCTAGAAAACATCATTCTTGCAGGTGATCTGAATGTTACTCTAGCCATAGAAGAGAAAAAGGGGGGTTCCCCAGTCAGGGACCCAGCTAGAGAATGGGTTGAAGATATAATGCTGGGCTAGGATCTGGAGGATATCAAGCCTTCATCTGGGAAATACACTTGGTCTAACAAAATATTAGGGCCCAACCACATAGCTGCTCGTTTGGACAGGTTCCTCGTCCAAACCTCTTTCCTTACATGTGGTCTAATGGCCTCTTCTAAAATCCTTCCAAACTGCACTTCTGATCATAAACCCATTAGCCTCGAACTCTCCCTGGATGGAAACCTAGGTCCCATTCCTTTTAAATTCAGTCCTCTGTGGATTCAGCAAGATGGTTTCCATGAGGTGGTTTCAGAAGCCTGGAATCAGCATGTCATGGGATCCCCATTCTATGTGTGGGAAGAAAAATTGAGGGGTCTTAAAAGAAGGCTCAAGGAGTGGGCTAAAACTCTGAAAAATCCCACTGCCAAGAGAAAAGAGTCCTTATAAAGCCTTGCTGTCCACCAATCAGCAATGGAGAACTCTGTTGTTACTCAAAGTCTACTTCAAAAAGAAGTTGAATTGCAAAAAGCCCTCCATAGAGCTAATAGGGATGAAGAGGAGTACTGGAGACAAAAATCCAGAAATTTATGGTTACAGGCCGGTGATAAAAATACCAACTTTTTCCATAAGCAAGCCGAAGCCCGCAAGCATTTCAAAACTGTTTCAGAAATTCGCTCCCAAGACGTTATGGTTAAAGATTCTGAAGGCATCAAGAGAGCTGCCTTCACTTTTTTCAAAGAGCTTTATTCGACGCCTGAAGACCCTCCTATTGAATCTCATGCCTACCCGTTTGATCTAATTCCTCACTGTGTTCAAGATTCTGTTAACACTATGCTGACTGCTCCGATCAGTATGGTTGAGCTCAAGAAGGCTTTGGATTGCATGGAGCCGGATAAAGCTCCTGGGCCTGATGGGTTCACAGCTAGGTTTTTTCAGTCTTGATGGTCATCAATCAATAAAGACCTTCTGAGAATGGTCAAGAAATCTCAATCTTATACCAAGATTGGAGGCAACATCAACTCGGCCTTCCTTGCCTTGATTCCGAAAGAGAAAGGAGCTTCCGATTTTAGTAGACTCCGTCCCATCTCTTTGTGTAATACTAGTTATAAACTGATTACCAAAATAATAGCCAACCGCCTCAAGAATATTTTTCCAGACATCATCCCGGAAAATCAAGGAGGTTTCATCAAAGGGAGAAAGATTCTGGACAATATTGTGCTGGTGCAAGAAGCAGTTCATTCAAGCTGCCATCGAAAAGAGAAAGGAATGGTGATAAAGCTAGATCTAGAAAATGCCTTTGACAGGGTGAGACATGATTTCCTGTTTTTTGTGATGAAGAAATTGGGCTTCTCAATAATCTGCATAAATTGGGTGAAAGCCTGCATTGCCTCCCCTTGGATTGAGTCGCTGGTTAATGGTCGATCAACAGATTTTTTCCAGGCCACAAGGGGTTTAAGACAAGGTTGCCCGCTGTCCCCGCTCCTCTATGCTATTCAAGCCTCTGTGCTCAGCTTCCAACTGGACTACAATCAACAGATCCAAACTCTGCCAGGCCTTAGAATGGTTCACAATGTTAAAGACATAAATCATGCCCAGTTCACCGATGATACTCTGTTGCTCAGAGGAGCGAGCATAAACTCTGCAAGATCCTTTAAGAAGGAGTTGGACATTTATAAGGAGGTCTCGGGCAGCAAGATTAACTATTTAAAAAGCACAATCTACGGCTGGAACTGCTCAGTCAAGGATCTGACTGACATAGCAAGGCTCTTAGAAATGAAAGGAATACAGACTTGGGAGTCATTTAAATATCTGGGGATTCCAATCTTCAAGTCCATACCTAAATTTGCCCACTGGATGCCCCTGCTAGACAAGCTAAAGCTTAGAATTCAAGCTTGGGGGGCCTCTTGGTTGAACTCCGCTGGGAAGGTTATCCTTATGAAATCTGTTCTCATAAGTATGCCTCTATATTAACAATCCATTCTGCTTGCCCCCAAAACCTTCCTCAGTAAAATGGATAGTCTGCTGCGAAGATTTCTGTGGGAAGGGGGGGGAAATAATGAAAGAAGGCTCCACTTAGTTAAATGGGACACTATTAAGAGGCCAATCTTGGAAGGCGGTCTTCAAATGAGAGATTTGGCTGCCCAAAACCTCGCTCTGGGATCCAAAATCCTGTGGAACATCGTTGCTGGGAATTCTAGTTGGAGTAAGAGAGTCCTGTGGAAGAAATATTTCCATGGACAGCGTTTGCGGTGTTTGGATCAGCCTCCAAAATCCACCAAAGGATCTCCGGTTTTCAAACTTTTTCTTTCTGCTATGGAGCACTTCAGTCACAATCTTTACTGGATTCCAGGTAATGGGAAAAAAATCAGAATCTGGGAAGATTCGATCCTTGGTGACCAGCCTTTGAACCAAGTAGAAGGTCTTGCAAATATTAAAATTTGGCTACAGACCAACAATATGAAAACCCTGTGGGACATTTCCATCTGGACGGATGATGCTGGAAGATTGTGGGACAACTGGAATCTGGGAGAGGTTCCCCATTGGCTGTAGGTAGAAGCTTCGTTACTTTTAGATAAGCTCCAAGGAAAATCCCCTACAAAGGCAAAAGCTAAGGACAAACTAGGGTGGGGCTCCCTCTCAGGATCTTTCTCAGTCTCAGAAGGTTATAAAAGTATGATGGTTGTTCCTAATGTCCCTCCTGATCCAACTCAATGGAAATTTATTTGGGCCTTCCCTTCGCTCCCCAAAATTGACTTCTTCTGCTGGACGTTAGCTCATAAAAGCATCCTCACAAGAGATAATCTGAGAAAACGTGGAATGGAAGGGCCCTCCAGGTGCCCTCTGTGTGTGTCGGAGGAAGAAACAGCTAACCATCTGTTGTTACTGTGCCCCTTTGCCCAAGATGTTTGGAGGGGGGTCCTGATGTCAGGGGCTGACAAAGTTGAGCTCCCGGGAAATATTCCAAATCTGGTCCACAACTGGGCCAATTTATCTCCGTTATGTCTCACTAAAAAAAACCTTATCAAGACTGCCTAGATGTGGATCCCTAATTTCACTTGCTGGAAGCTGTGGTTGGAAAGGAACAACAGGCTATTCAGGGATGAAATCTGTACTCCTGCCAAAGTCATCACTAAAATCAAAGCTATATTGGGAGAGTCTTTGGAAGTTAAACCTGCAATAAGAAATGAAGCAGCTTTGGACAGTGAGGAGGAGAATTGGCTCAAAGAACTAGCTCCAAATTATAAGAACAATCCAATTTCCCCAGCAATAGCCCATGCTAATTGGGAAATTCGACTGGAAGAACAGGAGTTTATTAAGTGGCGATCTGCGTTGGATGATCATTGTCTCTTCTTCGACGGGGCCTCTAAAGGCAACCCTGGGGCTGCGGGCGGTGGTGGGGTTCTCCTAAACCCTGGTGGCTCAATTGTGTTGCGGTATCAATGGGGGCTCGACATCGAATCTAATAACAGAGCGGAGGCTCTGGCTCTGTGGCAGGGGCTAAAGTTGGCTATCAAGAGGAACTTCCTATCACTTTTAGTCTTTGGAGACTCCAGGCTTATCATCCAAGCATTGAACTTCCAATCGAACCCATCGCAGGTTCATTTAGTCCCCATAATCAAGAAAGTCAGGCTAATTTTGGCCAAGTTCCGTAAAATTTCCTTTTTCCATATTCTAAGGCATCTGAATACTCAAGCAGATCTGGAAGCCAATCTTGGCTCTATTCGCAGTCGAAGATCCCTGTTAGTCAACTCTGTTGAGTCTATTTGCTCCATTCCTTAATCTTCTCTTTTTGGATTTCCACTTCATTTCCCCTTCCTCCTATCTATGTCTTTTGCTGTCTCAATAGCCGAGCAAGAAATGGGCGGGCAATGACGTCTGATTCTAAGGGTGAAGTTAATTTGCATTGGATTTTCGCTACAGTAAGGGTGCAATACTATTTCCTTGGGTTGGGCCTCGCAAGATTACCCGACCGGCTCACTGATCACACTAAGGGCATTCATTGTCGCTTAATACTCCAGCGCAAGCTCTCATGGAAGATTCAAAGAAGCCTACTTCAGACCCTATTTCTGCAATCTGGAAGAAACGCAGGCTATAATGGACATTCAAGACTACCGCTGCAATCTAAAAGCATATCCAGTCGAGGATCTAGCCTTCTTGAGGCACGATATTCATGGCGATCTCTCTATCTGTAACAATGGCCAAGATCCCTCTCTGTGTATCATGAATTTCAATTTCAGACATAGTTGTATTGTTCCACTCCGCGGCAGCTGGTTTGCCGCCCTTTAATCCAAATAACCGTTAATGTCAAAAAAAAAATAGTCCATACTTAGGTAAATAACCTATTCACCATCAATTACTTCACACCTTAATCTAAACAAGTTTTTGCATAAACAAAGATACAAATAAGATGTAAATAATTATACTTACTAGAAGTTACTTCTCACTGTAGGAGTAAAATTGTAAAGGTATAGACATATCAATTTTAATGTTAGTATTGAGCAATGCAAGTTTTAATGTTTTATGTAATTTTTGGAGAAAATACTTTCTAACTAAGCTACTTTGTAAAAGTTGTTTTAAATGAATTGTTAATTTTACATTCAATACATTTACGTATAATCAAAATTTATATATTTTAGTAGGCTAAGGTAAATTGCTAAAAAGAATGTATTTAATTGTGCAATGTTTTTCTTTATAAAAAATTAAAAGTTATTTTTTTTTGGGAAAGATAAAGTATATACACTTTTTGTAAATTTTAACAATGGTTTTTTTTCCAAAATTTAAATAAAATAATAATATTGTTTTATTCTTATTATTATATTTTTTATTAATAATTTTTTAAATTATTATTAATAATAAATAATAATTGTCAAATCTTACTATTATGCTAGGGGGAGAAGACATGCTAAAAAATCTAGTCAGCCTCCCAGTGACTTTGAAGAGGCAATCCTTCAGTGACTTTGAAGCATTAGATGCCCCTCAATAACAATTTATCAAGCCATAGATCAAGGCTAGAGAATCACAAACAACTTGACAAAAAAAATAATAAATAATTATTATTATCATAATTTTATTATATATATATATATAATTATTCATAATAAATTAAAATAAAATTTTAATATTTTTAAAGTTATATACATATATATTTCAAATAAATTTTATATATCATTATTAACCTAAATTAAAATATAAAACTATTTTTTTTTAATTATAAATGTTGATAATCATATATTTGGTTCTACTAAATTTCTTAAAGGAACATATCATTAATATTTTTTTTTTAATATTTTTAAAAGACATGTGATTAATTTTGAAATATTGGAAGAAAAAAGTGTTCTCAAAGTTTGTGGCTTATTTTGTAATTGGCTAAATGGTCTGAGTTGACGGCTCAATACTCAATGAAGTTGTCTATCTAGTATATGGAATAGTCTGGACGGTAGCTTTTTGCGGGAATCTGTATTTTTTTTTTTTTAAATCAAATAGTTGGAGTGTTTGAATTGCATTTTTGATAAATAAAAAATCCTTAGGACCCCCAAAATACTGAAATTTAACAACTATAAACAAGATTCTGATAAATCTTTGCCAGATTTTTTCAAAATCTTTACCGAATTCTAAGCTATTCTATTGCCTTTTTTAGACTACGATATAACGTTAAATATACATTATATTTATATGTTAACATACCATTTGCAAAAAAAAAGGCGCCTATTAGTGTGGGATCATGTATGCATTCATTTGAAGTGTACATGGTTTTGTGATAATATAAACACATAGCAAACCAACCATGATAAAACCTATTATTATGGGAACATGTATGCGTTCAAATTGTACAAATTTTTTTAACGCATTGCTCGGGATGATTGTAAACGTAGTAAAAAGAAGTTTGTAATTTATTTTTATATTTCTATTAAATTAGATAAATATTTTTTAATATTTGAAATGGTTTTTTTAATAAATTAAATTAAAAATAATTTAATAATATTATTATCAAATTAATTAATATATTATTTTTTTATTATGAAAAATTATAAAATTAATGTATGAAACACCATATATGTGTTTATAATTTAATTATTTTCTTAATTGATTTTGAAACGTTATTTGTTTAAATAATTAAGTTGTTTTATAAAAACAATTATTACATATTAAATGGAATGAAATAAAAATTATTTTTCTACATTTATTAAAATTTTAAGTGACAAAAATGGTTATTAAGAAGTTTTTTATTTTTATTAGTGTGAATTATTTTAGACCAGCTTTAAATTTATATTTTTTAAGTTATTAGTTGAATGTTTTTCTCAACTCCTCCAAAAATCAAATTTCTATTTCAATCAAATCGATAGATATCTTTTGGTCAAAGTTTTGCAATAGAATAATGGCTTCTTATTGGAGGAGGTCTTCATTTTTGTTTAGAGATATTGATGTGGTTGGAACCTCTTTTTTGTGTAGAGATATTGATGTGGTTGGAAATGCTCTAACATCTAACCATTCATGACAAAATGGATAAATATCTTCTGGTCAAATTTTTGCGATAGAATAATAGCTTCTTATTGGAGGAGGTCCTCATTTTTGTATAGAGATATTGATGTGGTTGAAACCTCATTTTTTTGTGTAGAGATATTGATGTGGTTGTAAATGCTCTAACATCTAACAACTCATGACAAAAAAATGATGCTATGGCATTAATCCTGAAGAAATGACAAATTTTATTTTTAAAACATTATTCCATGAAAATCAAAGTCTTTAGTAAAAATATATCAATGCAATTGTCATGAAAAGAATTCAACACTTTGTACCCTGTAATATTCCCAATTAGCAATGGCTAATTGGAATATTCGATTTTGGTCAATTTTGCTTTAAGTAGTTGGCTTATGAATAAACGTGAGTAAAGGGACCACGACTCACTCTAAAATAAGATGCATGTGGTAATTAAAGGGGCCAAATTGGGCACGCAGCAAAGGGGGTATTACCATGGTATCGTGGGTGGAGGCGGCCGTAGGTTTCGAGAGCAGCCAACGCTATATAAAGAAGATAGTTTCCTCATTCTGGGATCATGGAAGAGTTTATGCATTTTGAATCTGGTCATTGCGACTATTGAGCACGCTGGCTGTTTAGCCTGTGTGCAGTGCTGTTTAGCGCATTGAGTGTCTCCGTTCAGAGATCTCACCCTCAGCCCCAGGGGACTTCGAGTGCCTGCTCAGGTGAGTTAGTCTCGTCAGTAACTTTATAGGAAGATCGATCCACTGTATTCGTGGAGGAGCAGCGCGTTTAGTAACTGCGCAGCACCTGTGGAGGCGTAGTGCGTTTATCGACTGCGAAGGAGAACGCAGTCCGTATTTGGGAGGTTCCGGTTGTATTCTTGGAGGATCGTGGACAGGAGATTGAGTGCAGGAATAACAGCATGTCTCTTGGGGGAATTTCTGGATCAACGGGTGACCATATTATTGCAGATCCCAAATAGTGGCGGCGTGATCAATTGGAGGAAAGCACAATTCCGTAAGGAGGAATCTCGGGACAGCCATTTTCAGTAGCAGGAATACATATCTGATACACAGCCATTCTATGTAGTGTTCTGAGAGAAGATTTTGACTTGTCTTGTGCAAGATTAGGTGCTATCGATTTGAATACCTATTGTACTCCTCTATATTTATTAGATTAATAAAATGGCTCAGTGTTCCCTTGGTTTTTCTTGAGTATCTATCCATGCTTTAGATACACATTATTGTATGTCTGCATTTCTGTTATTCCATTCCCTGCATTTCGATTTCTGTACCACTTGTTGTGTTTTCTCCCACACTCTTAGACATAGTCTGGAAAGGGCCAGGTAGCCTCTATATCTCATCCTCTTTTTAGAGGTGAAATATCTGGTAAATGCCCTCCCAGTCCATCTCTGGTCAGAGTTTGCTGTGTTTTAGAAATATCCCTAAAAAGGAATATTACAGTGGTATCAAAGCATAGATCTGGCTCAGCCTGTGGAGCTAGTAGTCTATGTCATCAGAAGAGAAACCCTACATCTGCCACAGAGGTAGGGAATACAGAGATATTGAGCGTAGGTTAAAGAACACCTACGGAGAAGGATACTGCGTTCAAGTGGTGGACATGCGGTAGAAGCAGAGCAGGGAGAGCTAATGGCAGATGATAGCGATGCAAAAAAATTTGGGGAAGCACTCCTCAGATCAGTGCAGGATCTGGAAAGGCAGATAGAGGTGATGGGCCAGAGATTCACGACTGTGGAGGCTAGACAGCGGGTAATCCCAAAGGGTTTCCAGGTTGATGAGGAGTCAGACACATCCCACCATTTGCAGGAGAAGGTTGCCGCTCCACACCAGGCATCACATGCCCCTATTTGTGCCACTATGCCCACTTTCCTGAGCACATATACGGGGACAGGAGCACAGGAAGAACCAGACCGCATAGGTGATTATTTTGCTGAGTACCAGGTAGCTGGGCAAGAGTTCAAGGATGCCATTTTATTTAAAAACTTTGTTAAAATCAAGCGGGATAGTAGACCCCGCGACCATCACAGAGGGCACCAACATTATCATGATGGAGACACCCAGCACACAGCGAGCCGATTCCATTTTCCTACATTTGATGGTTCATCAAATAGTTCGGAAAAATCTTGGGTAGAGAAGCTGGATGTATATTCCAACTCAACCAGATGGCAGAGATGGAGGCCATCAAGGTGGCCACGCTGCATTTGGAGGGTGAGGCTCAGGATTGGTGGTTCCATGGAAGGGTGACACTTGGGCATTCCTCCGTGACTACCTATGTCGAGTTCACTCGGAGACTGATAAAGAGGTTCGACCGGAAGGAACCAGAGGAACACTTTGTTGAGCTGACAAAGCTCAAACAAACCGAGAGTCCTGAGAAGTATATCGTAGATTTCCTGAGGATTTCAGTGATGATGCCAGATCTATCCGCAGCACGGATGATCTATATGTTTGTTGAAGGGTTAGCAAAGCCACTTCGGGGTCTAGTCAGATCCACTAGACCAACCACACTCCAGGATGCCATTGGCAGAACTCGGGATTTGCAAGATGCCTTACCCCGGACCAGGACACCTTACCCCCAGAAACAAGCTTTCCAGCCAAAGGGGAAGGATTCTAGGATTCCTCCTCCAAAGTGGAGACAGGGTAGAGTACAGCTCGATGATGATGCCCAGAGAGAGTTGAAGAAGAAGAGGTTGTGCTTTACCTGTCAGGAGCTGTGGGCACCAGGTCACAGACGTGTTGCTGGCGAAGCACATTTCATTGAGGTCTTCTCCGAAAGTAGCGGGGAAGAGGATGAGTATGAGGATGGGGAGGTAGGATACAGTCAGACAGCGCAAGATCATTTGCCACCCCCACCTCCAGGAGCAGGAGGTGCAGCTTTTGCACCGACAGGGGGGGCCCTTGCAGCATTGCGAGGAGTACCCAAGTATCTGACGCTGCGGGTCCAAGGGAAAGTGTGTGGGCAGTGAGTTTCAGTTTTGGTCGACAGTGGGGCAACCCACAACTTCATCGATGCACAAATGATTGAGAGGAGAGGTGTACCAACAAAGAGCTTTGATGGATTTTAAGTGTTGGTCCTAGGAGATCAGATGATGCAATGTGCCAGGTATGTTCCAGAGCTAGCTGTGACGATGGGAACCTACACAGTGACTGACCACTTTTTTGTGGTTAACATACCAGAAACCAATGTGGTATTGGGTGTACAGTGGCTGATTACTTTGGGGAAAGTCACCACAGATTGGGAGGCCTTAGAGATGGAATGGGACGACAAGAAGACCGGGAAGCATGAGAAGAGACATGGGATGCACACTTACCCACCTCAGACTATTTCAGCTCGCCGGATGGAGGCAGACTTCTGAAAGGGAGACATAGAGTGGGCAGTTGAGTTGCGGGCATCAATGGCAGGGGCTACTAGGCAAACAGTTCATTCGGATATACAGGCCATCCTCGACAAGTATGAGACGGTATTTGGAGAGATACCACCGGGACAACCACCAGATCGGGGGTTTGAGCACACTATTGAGTTAGAACAGGGAATCCAGGCCGTTATTACCACACCCTATAGGCACCCCAAGGCCTATCGGGATGAGATTGAGCGGGCCATCCAGGAGTTTTTGGCTCTTGGATATATTCGGCCTAGCACTAGTCCTTTTGCTTCTTCAGTGGTGTTGGTAAAGAAGAAGGACGGCACATTGAGAATGTGCATTGATTATAGGGCCCTAAATAAGAAGATCCTGAAGAACAGGTACCCCATACCGTGGGTTGACGAGCTGATGGATGAGCTAAGAGGAACCCAATTCTTCTCAAAGATCGATTTGAGATCCGAGTACCACCAGATTCGCGTGAGGGAACAGGACATTCCCAAGACCGCTTTTAGGTGCCATTACGGCCACTTTGATTTTTTGGTCATGCCTTTCGGGCTAACCAACACCCCAGTTACTTTCTAGTCATGCATGAACCATATCTTTTGCAGTCATCTGAGGAAGTTTGTGTTGGTCTTTTTCGATGATATATTGATATATAGTAAGACTTGGGAGGAGCATCTCCAGCATATAGAGGCAGTACTGCATATCTTGGAGGAGCAACATTTCTATGCTAAGCTCTCCAAGTGTGACTTTGGAATGACGAAGATGTTGTATTTGGGACACATCATAGGAGTGGACGGAGTGAGGGTCCATGAGGAGAAGATCAGGGCCATCAGAGACTGGGCAGAGCCGAGAAAAGTGACGAAGCTTCGAGGATTTATTGGCATCAGCGCCTATTATAGGAAGTTTGTCAAAAAATTTCTCAGCTTGCGGTACCCCTTACAGATCTGATAAATAAGGGAGCATTCAGTTGGTCGGATACAGCGCAGCGGGCTTTTGACAGGCTCAAGGAGGTTATGAGCAGCTGTCCAGTGCTTGCATTGCCATATTTTACGCAGCCTTTTGTTTTGGAGTGTGATGCGTCAGGAGAGGGGATCGACGTAGTCTTGATGCGGGGAGGCCACCCTATAGCCTTCGAGAGCAGAAAAATCCTTCCTCATGAGCGGTTGTATCCTATATACGAAAAGGAGATTTTGGCCATTATGCATGCATTGGCCAAATTCCAGCAGTACTTAGTGGGAAATAGGTTCCGGGTAAGGACTGATCACAACAGCCTCAGGTTCTTTTTGGAGCAGAAACAGCTACAGGAGAGGCAGAAGAAGTGGATCATCAAGATCCAGGCTTATGACTTTGACATTGAATGTGTCAAAGGGAAGAATAACGTGGTAGCCAATGCACTTTCACGTAGGCCAGCCACATTGTCTTTGATGAGCTTGGATACAGATTGGAAGGCTCGAATCTTGGTGGAGTACTCCAAGGATAGATTTTCCTGTGAGGTTCTGGATGGTCAACTGACAGACGGCAGATATAGGGTGATAGATGAAATCATCTACTACAGCGATAGGATCTTCTTGACGGAGGGCTCCCAACTCAAGGATAAGATACTTCAGGCATCTCATGACTCACCATTATTTGGACATCAGGGGTTTAACAAAACCTACCGGGCCATCAGAGAGAGGTTCTCATGGTAAGGCCTCAAGGATGATGTGCTCCAGCATATCAAGGAGTGCGAAGTTTGCCAGAGAAACAAGGGGGAGATGAAACATCCCACAGGCTTGTTGCAGCCTCTTCCCATTCCGGAGGGGAAATGGGAAAGCATTTCGATGGATTTCATCACAGGGTTGCCCACGGTGCAGGGCAAGGACTGCATATACGTCGTCATTGATCGGCTGATGAAGTATGCACACTTTTTCGCCATATCCGCACACTATACAGTAGCAAAGGTGGCGGAGCTGTTCTTTAAAGAGATTTTCAGGTTGCATGGTCTTCCCAAGACCATCATCAGTGACAGGGACAATCGCTATATGGGCGGATTCTGGTAGGAGCTTTTTCGGCTAGTAGGAATGGAGTTGACACCAGGCACCAGTTATCACCCAAAGACAGATGGGCAAACTGAAATAGTTAACAAGTGGCTAGGGGGCTACTTGCGTAACTATGTTAGTGGGCAGCAGAGAGCGTGGCTGAAGTGGCTGCATCTGGGGGAGTTTTGTTACAATAACACATATCATATGTCCATCGGTATGACACCATTCTATGCTTTGTATGGGTACCATTCTTTATCTTTTGTTGATATGATGTTGGGTGCTATCAAGGCTCCGAGAGCCAAAGATTGGATCCAGGAGAGTCAAGACATTCTCCGCGCTCTCAAAGATAACATGGCTAAAGCACAGAACCAGCAGAAGTGGTATGCCGACAAGGGTCGGATGGTAAGATAGTTTGAGGTAGGAGACTTGGTCTACCTACGTTTACAGCCATACCGATAGTCATCACTGAAACAGAAGGGAGCTGAGAAGCTCAAGCCTCGTTTTTATGGACCATACAAGGTGATACAAAGAGTTGGACAGGTTGCGTATGAGTTGGAGCTACCCCAAGGCAGCAAGATTCATAACATTTTCCACGTGTTATGTCTGAAGAAGGCATTAGGGCAGCAGGTGACAGTGACAAAGGAGCTGCCACCTACAGATGATGAAGGGCATTTGGTATTACAACATGAGGCAATTATTGATACCAGGGAAAGGCAGCTACGTAACAGAACAATCCGGGAGTTCCTGGTGAGGTGGAAGAATTTTCTGGATGAGGATGCGACTTGGGAGAATGAGAAAATCTTGCAGCATCCATTACTACAGTTGCTTGGGGACAAGCAACATTCTGCCGGGGGAGATTGTAATATTCCCAATTAGCAATGGCTAATTGGAATATTCGATTTTGGTTAATTTTGTTTTAAGTAGTTAGCTTATGAATAAATGTGAGTAAAGGGACCACGACTCACTCTAAAATGAGACGCACGTGGTAATTAAAGGTGTTGAATTGGGCACGCAACAAAGGGGGTATTACCATGGTATTGTGGGTGGAGGCGGTCGTAGGTTTCGGGAGCGGCCAACGCTATATAAAGAAGATAGTTTCCTCATTTTGGGATCATGGAAGAGTTTATGCATTTTGAATCTGGTCATTGCGACTACTGAGCACGCTGGTTGTTTAGCCTTTCTGCAGCGCTATTTAGCGCATTGAGTGTCTCCGTTCAAAGATCTCACCCTCAGTCCCAAGGGACTTCGAGTGCCTGCTCGGGTGAGGTAGTCCCGTCAGTAACTTTATAGGAAGATCGATCTGTTGTATTCGTGGCAGAGCAGCGCGTTTAGTAACTGTGCAGCGCCTATGGAGGAGCAGTGCGTTTATCGACTGCGCAGGAGAACGCAGTTCGTATTTGGGAGGTTTCGGTTGTATTCTTGGAGGATCGTGGATAGGAGATTGAGGGCAGGAATAGCAGTGCGTATATTGGGGGAATTTCTGGATCAACGGGTGACCATATTATTGCAGATCCCAGATAGTGGCGGCATGATCAATTGGAGGAAAGCACAAATCCGTAAGGAGGAATCTTGGGACAGCCATTTTCAGTAGCGGGAATACAAATATTATACACAGCCATTCTATGCAGTGTTCTGAGAGCATATTTTGACTTTCCTTGTGCAAGATTAGGTGCTATTGATTTGATCACCTATTGTACTCCTCTATATTTATCAGATTAATAAAATGGCTCAGCATTCCCTTGGTATTTCTTGAGTATCTGTCCATGCTTTACATACACATTATTGTATGTCTGCATTTTTGTTATTCCGTTCCCTACATTTCGATTTCTGTACCACTTGTTGTGTTTTCTCCCACACTCTTAGACAGAGTCTGGAAAGGGCCAGGTAGCCTCCAGATCTCATCCTCTTTTTAGAGGTGAAATATCTGGTAAATGCCCTCCCAGTCCATCTTTGGTCAAAGTTTGATGTGTTTTAGAAATATCCCTAAAAAGGAATATTACATACCCTCTCAATTATGCTAATGCCATGTAAAATTAGTAGATATTATTTTACACTAAAAATTTAAAAAATGTTCAGCTCTATGACATCTAGTATTACAAATGGTTTCAATTCCCCAACCAATCTGGGAATACAGTAATGAAGTAAAGTTTCATTTACACTAATTAATTAACCAATCGAAGGAGAAAACCTATTTTATGAATTTTCAGAGAATACTAACGTGTAATTTGGGAATATGTATAAGATTGTAAAAGTGTGAGGAGAGAAATTAAGGAAGCTCTTGATGAATCTCTCAAAATTGACAAGATAAAAATATACAAAGCTCTAACTAAAAGGAAAAAAAGGTAATATATTCGTAAAAGACAAGAGAATCTCTTACACCTCTCTAAGGTGGCTCCTAAGAAATTTTGGAGGCAGATTCTAACTAGGAAAACTAAAGATAATAATAAAATTGCTTTACACGACTGGAATTCCTACCTTAAAAAGCTTTATGAATCTCCAAATTCCATGGATAACTTTGAAACCCTACTCACAAAGAAAGAATTTTTCTCATTAGAAGACATTTATTTTGGGGTTAAACGCCTCGCAAATGGGAAAGCTAAAGACATTGAAGGTTACCAGGCGGAAATCTTAAAAATTGGAGGTCCTGTCCTCATCCCCCACATCCACAAGTTTTTCAACCAAGCGGTCAAGCAAGGGTTCCCTAAACCTTGGAATTAGAGCCTCATTATCCCTATTTTTAAAAATGGAGATACAAATAACCCCTCTAATTATCGGACAATTATGATCAGCCCTCTCTTGGCCAAGTTATATGGTATTATTTTGGAAAAGAAGTTGAGCATTTGGCTTGAAAGTGAAGGTAAGCGAGCTAAAGGCCAAGCGAGTTTTAGAAGGTAGCACTCAACAGTGGACCACCTCGTTACACTTATGATCATTGTGGAGGAATGCCGCAATGATAAATCTAGTGTCTTCTGTTACTTTGTGGACTTTAGAAAGGCTTTCGATACGGTTCCTAGAAACAACCTATGGAATAGATTAGAAGAGCTCAATGTTCCTTTCGAGCTAAGAGCGGTCGCTATAAGGTTATACGAGAATGTAATTGCCAATTTAAAGAGAAATGAGGGGTGGTGGAAATATATTAAGTATAACATCGGAGTTAAACAAGGTTGCCCCCTCTCCCCTACCCTATTTGGAATTTACATCGACAAGCTAGAAGGTTGTTTAGAGGAAGCAGGATGTGATGGCACGATCTTAGCTAGGATAGTCATCATCCTTGTCTATGCTGATGATATTGTTCTTCTCACAAGGTGCCCATCTGAGCTTGATAAGCAACTTAGACTTCTTAAGGATTTCTTCTCTACCATGGTGTGTCTGTTAACACTGACAAAACAAAAGTTATGATTATCAAATCCAAGAAGGACACTTACGCTAACTTTATGTATGAAAATAGTAAATTGGAGGAAGTGTCTTCTTACAAGTACCTAGGAATTGATATTCATCACAAGCTCAACTGGAACTATAGCATTCAGAAAAGGATTAATGGGGGGTGGAAAGCTTATTTTGGTCTTGAAAATAATTGTAAAATGGCAAACCTCGTAATGTGGGATAGAAAGAAGTTCCTCTTTGAAACTTTAGTCACTCTTGTTATCTTATATGGATGTGAGGTTTGGGGTTGCAGCATCTCTAGAGAATCCCGGAGAAAGATTGAGCAAACTAAGTGGGTCTTTCCCCTATCAAGAGCCTAGCTATGACTAGGCTTCTGTTGTACAAGCACAAGCTCAATAGCATAAGAGACCATAGACTTCCTAAGCTAGCTTTAAATTCCAGCCAAAACCACCTAAGGCTTAAACGAGGTTGGTATAAAGACACCAGGGCCTGGTTAAACCATTGGGAGATCGACGAGAATGTTGCATTGCAAAACATTAATAACATTAAAAAAATTGTTACTTCTAAGTTCAAAGAAAAAATGTAGTGTGAGAAAGATGTAGCAGCTAAAAGAAAATTAAGATATATTCTTAATAACCCCACCCTAGAAGATCAAAGTATCTCTTATGTTTTAATTAGCTCAAAGAAGAAGAATTCACATAGCCACATTAGGGAGAATGGGGTTCATGAGCTTCTTCCAAGAAATTAGGCCGTTGACAGCGCTAGGCCACACCATGGATGAAGGGGCGGACTGCCATCTCTGTGACAATATGAACATCAAGGATGAAAATCACTTCCTCTTAGAGTGCCTCGCGTACAACCACATTAGAGCTCAATTTCATAATCTTTGTTGCAATACTGACCTTCCTATCCTTTTAAGATGTCAAAATTATAATGAGCTCGGGAGGCTTCTCCCCAAGCTTTTTGAGCATAGAAATAAAATCTTAAATAAAACAATAACAAATTATGGTAACCTACCATAGTGAATTTTAAGTATTTTCATTGTAATTAATATTTTGAAGTTCTATTAAATTTGCAAATTGTCAAATAACACACTTGTAAAGACACTAAGAAAAAACATATTGTAAATAAAAGTTGTGGAAAAGGTTTCTGAGTTTTTCTAATTTGTCTGCTTGTAACTTCACCACACCCACTTGGAAACATAAACAACATTCACATGTAAATTAATAACTAAATTATAATAAGTTTTTTATTTACAAAATATAAAGTTTACTATTTTAAATAATTAAAAACAATTATATATATATGATGATGATGATGATGATGGTGGTTAACGTCCACTGAGACCAATCTTTGGTCTATCGAACCTAAAGAAAAGAGTTATTTAATTTGATTTAAGATTTTATTCCTATGCTCAAAAAGCTTGGAGAGAAGCCTCTCGAGCTCACTATAATTTTGACATCTTAAAAGGCTAGGAAGGTCAGTATTGCAACAAAGATTATGAAATTGAGCTCTAATGTGGTTGTACGCGGGGCACTCTAAGAGGAAGTGATTTTCATCCTCGATGTTCATATTCTCACAGAGATGACAGATCCTTTCCATCCATGGTGTTTTAGGAACTGTCCAACGACCTGTTTCACTATGGAGCTCATGAGAGTTTGTTCTAATCTTGGCTATATTAATTTTCTTCTTTGAGCTAGTTAAAACAGAAAGATACTTTTGATCTTCTAGGGTGGGGTTGATGACCTCCTTATAATATCTTAATTTTCTTTTAGCTGCTAGATCTTTCTCACACCACATTTTTTCTTTGAACTTAGAAGTAACAATTTTTTTAATGTTATTAATGTTTTGCAATGCAACATTCTCGTTGATCTCCCAATGGTTTAACTAGGCCCTGGTGTCTTTATACCAACCTCGTTTAAGCCTTAGGTGGTTTTGGTTGGAATTTAAAGCTAGCTTAGGAAGTCTATGGTCTCCTATGCTATTGAGCTTGTGCTTGTACAACAGAAGCCTAGTCATAGCTAGGCTCTCGATAGGGGAAAGACCCACTTCTATAAGGAGAATAGGATAGGGTGTATTTCTTTTAATTTTAAGGTTATATGTTATAAAACGCTTTTGGATTTGCTCAATCTTTCTCCAGGGTTCTCTAGAGATGTTGCAACCCAAACCTCACATCCATATAAGATAACATGAGTGACTAAAGTTTCAAAGAGGAACTTATTTCTATCCCACATTACGAGGTTTGCCGTTTTACAATTATTTTCAAGACCAAAATAAGCTTTCCACCCCCCATTAATCCTTTTCTGAATGCTATAGTTCCAATTGAGCTTGTGATGAATATCAATTCCTAGGGACTTCTAAGAAGACACTTCCTTTAGGTTACTATTGTCATACATAAAATTAGCGTAAGTGTCCTTCTTGGATTTGATAATCATAACTTTTGTTTTGTCAGTGTTAACAGACATACCCATGGTAGAGCATAAATCCTTAAGAAGTCTAAGTTGCTTATCAAGATCAGATGGGCACCTTGCGAGAAGAACAATATCGTTCGCATAGAGAAGAAGGATGATGACTATCCCAGCTAAGATCGTGCTAGCACATCCTACTTCCTCTAAACAGCCTTCTAGCTTGTCGATGTAAATGCCAAATAGGGTAGGGGAGAGGGGGCAACCTTGTTTAACTCCGATATTACACTTAATATCTTGCGACCACTCCTCATTGCTCTTTAACTTGGCAATTACATTCTCGTATAACCTTATAGCGGTCGTTCTTAGCTTGAAAGGAACATTTAGCTCTTCTAATCTATTCCATAGGTTATTTCTAGGAACTGTATCGAAAGCCTTTCTAAAGTCCACAAAGCAACAGAAGAGATTGGATTTATCATTGCGACTTTCCTCCACAATGATCCTAAGCGTAATGAGGTGGTTTGTTGTTGAGTGTTGCCTTCTAAAACCCGCTTGGCCTTTAGCCCGCTTACCTTCACTTTCAAGCCAAATGCTCAACTTTTATATATATATATTTACTCCGCTCACAAGTGGATAGCTATAGACTTTTATATATATATATATATATATATATTAATAATTTACTCCACTCACAAGCGGACAGCTATAGGCTTGACGAAGGCTAACGCCAACAGAGGACCGGGTTGGCGAAAATGCGATGCAGGGCGATGATGGAATTGACAACTGTATTTCAACTTTGACACACGGCGGATCGCATCATAAAATGCGCACGAAAATAAAATTACACGTGTCGGCGTTCAAATGGGTATGGGCAGACGAAACATAGAGGAAGCCTTCCCTTCGAAGAAAGCCTTTGGCCAATAAAAAAAAATTCACATTACAAATAAATGTGGGTATTTTTTATTTCATATATATAGAACTAAATGTGGATGTGTTTTTTATTTCCTGCACTTTTGTTTGGATTATATATCATAAAAATTAAGAGGGAACAATATCATTAACGTTATAAAAAAATTGCCAGCAGCAGATAGAGTCAAGTGTTAATAGAAGATTTTATTGCACGCCATTTATAAAAGAAAAATAATAGGGGAGGGGAAGGTTTAATGTTTCTAACTTAGTTATAGGTAGATATTAGCTTTTGTTAATTTTCCTAAATTAGAAGTTAGGAGAATGGTAAATTGGCGGCCTTCCACGCATGCTTCGTTTAGAATGACTTTTTATCTAAAAACAATGGTGAGGTTTAATATTGGTGAGGTTTAATATTGGTGGTAATGTTCGGTCAGAGGTTCAATTTATGAAACTGTTTTTAGAGTTGATAAATACGGTTGTGTAAATTTTAAATTTTACGAAGATGAATGAATTGAAGTAAAAGTTTGGTGAAACTATTTACCTTCATTGTCATTTTCATTCCTTAATATATAAAAAGTAATGTGGTTCTCGATTTGAATGATTTTGAATTATTGGTTAACTTTTGTCTTTTATAATTTTATGTTTAAAATTATTTTTTTAAATTAATTTATTTGTATTTAGCAAAAAAAAATAATTAAATTAATATGTTATTTTCTTTTGAAGGTGTAGAGGATGATAGATGTTTTTCGTTCATGCAAGTTATTTTATTTTGAGTGCGGTTTTTTTTTTTTTTTTAAATAAATTGTGTATATATCATTTCCTATAATGAAATTGAAATTTTTATGTAAGTTATATGGGACGTTGTGGCGTTTGTTCTATCAAAATCTTTATATAATTTAAGTTAATATTATAGTAAAGTTAAGAATTGTAAACGATTCAAACTAGTAATATAATTGATAATTAAGAATGATATTAACGATTTTATTATATTTAAAAAATTACTAATAATTTTATTTGAAGAGTATAATGATGATGTTGAGATATTAACATGATAAAACATTTATATCACATAATTACTCAAGAGTGGGAAGATACTCTACATGTCAATAGAGCAGAATTGTTGTTGTGACTTTAAGTTATTTGATTTTTATATAATATAAAAAAAATAATATATATATATATAATTAAATATGTAATATTTATATTGTCAAATGTTAAAAAGGAAAAAAAATTAATTAATTTCAAATTAATTAAGTGTTTAAAGGGATCAATTTTTTCAAGATGCAATTTTTACTGCAAAATTTGAAAAATAAATTAAAGCTTAAAATATCTAATTTTTATCGGTAAATTTGAAATTAAAATAGATTATGTGTGTGTCTCATTTCCTATAATATTAATGATAATAGTTGTTATTACCAGATATGCACTCACAAATAAAAATATCTTTATAAATTTAAAAAGAGAAATTTAACATCAAAATAAAAGCAAAAAATGAAATAAAAAATAAAAATCTTGTAATATGTGGTGTTTTGGAAATTGTGACCAACCTTAGCAATGTTCATTTTATTTTTAGCATTACTCAAATCAGAGACATGTTTTTTATTTTCAAGAATCACCTCCTTATAATATCTTAATTTCCTTTTTCCCTTTCACTCTTTATCATTACATAATTTCTTTTTAAATTTTAAAGTAATAATATTTTTCATATTATTCTTACTCTACAAAGTGATCTCCTTTAAGCCCTATTGTTCTAGTCAAGACTAGGCATCTTTATTTCATCCCAACTTAAGTCAGGACTAGACATCTTTATGCCATCCCCACTTCATCCAAGACAACATATTTACATCATTGCCCCTTGGTGCTAGTTTTGGCTTCACTTAGAAAGAAAACCTTTTTGCGTTCATGTTCTTTAACTTGTTTTTATATATAAGATGTCTAATTATAGCCATACTTTCAATGGAAAACACTTGTTTCAATTAGAAGAATAAAATATGGAGCATTTACATTAATTTTAAAATTAGAGGTTATAAATTACTTTTAGATATACTTAGATCTTCCTCCATTACTCTACTCTATACACATACCGCAATTCTAGTTTATTTCCGTACTCTACTCTATACACATACTAAGTTACCATCATTTAAGCTATTTTATTTCCATTATGCATGTACATAGTTGTGAGTACTTTTGTTATTAATGAATTGAAGTTTTGTTTCACTATTGCTATGTGCTTATGTTTATATATGTGTTTCATTTCGTTCCTTCTTAAATATGGATCACAATCCTAGTTGTACAGTGCAAGGGATCATGTCGAGAGCATAGAGAGGAAGAATTTTCAGAGTTTCATAGTTGTTAAGTGTTTCCCTATATACGGTTGTTGTGGTGTGGATAGATTATGGTAATTGTGGTAGATGTGTGAGATTGGCATTCATCATGCTCAACGCTCAAGTGGCTTGGGGGAGTCGGGTTGGAGCCAAACCTGAAATTTACTCGACCTAGTAATAAGGAAAGTAAGCAGGCACAATAAATTAAGAGGAGCTACTAATTCACCTCTCCCAGGTAACTGTTACTTCGAGACTTGGCATTTCTTAGCAATTTATGACAATAATCTGTCCCTCTACAATTTTATTTTAGAACCCTCCCCTTAGTAGGGACTCAGAAGAATTTAACATTGTCGATCCCCATATTATTATTTCCTTGTGATTAAGTTGGGCTTGAAGAAAGGAGTGGAAGTTACAAGGTAATATGGAAAAATCTTATGTGGATGAAATTAGAGTTGTTAGGATTAACTTGGTGGAGGATGACCGTATAATTTCAAGGACCTACGTTGGTCTGTGATGGTGGAAAAGGTTATCTAAGCTCCTCAATTTCCTATTGGTGGAGATGGGTTGTGAGTAGGAGCATTCTAGTTAAGAGCTTTGTAGTGGAATTGAGAGACTACCCTAGGTTGGTGTGGTTTCATACTTACTATGGTGGAGTCTGGGATGAGAACAAAATCATCCCCTTCTTTCTTTCATTCAAGTGGAGAGGGAGGAGGAGCTCTTCTCTCATTTTAGGCTAGAGAATTCTCTCAGTAGGGGGAAATAAGAGGTTGAATTCTCTTGTATCTCAATGTGAGTAGCAAGTTGATATTGTGTGTTATAGGTATGTAGTTATTTTCACCATGGACTACCTTATTGTATTTTACTTGTTATACATCACAACTTGGTTTTCAAAGAAAAACTCATTATTTCCAGCTCTAGTCATTAAAGGAAATATAACCATGTCAAGGGAGAGGGGACGTATGATGATCAGAACTGGATCATGGACCTAAGTGATAGCTCAAAATTCAAAGTGTTCGGAAGTGTGACGAACCTGAGCAACCAGATAGATCTCGTCTTCCTGATTCCAGCGATGCAAATGGTTTGAAAAACTAACACTGTATGAAGAAGTTATTGCAGTTTGAAAAAGTCCAGTAAACTGCACTTTTTGGACTTTGACCAAATTTGATTGGAATTTGGGAAATTTAAAAAGAGAATATTCCAAGGAATATTCCTCAAAATATTCACCAGAATATTCCTCAAAATATTCACCAGAATATTCCTCTTCGAGTAGTAATATTGCAACAAGTGTCAGGATCCTATTGTTGCATGGACTGTACGTTGGAGATTTTGGGCCAATTAGGAGCTACCACGTGGCAAGCCCAGAGGCCATCACGTGGCCCATGAATGGGGTAATAAATTTTTTGGGGAGCTGACCGAAGTCGACCCCGTGATCTCTGCACGCACATGCCCACGTCGTGCCAATCGGCCTGCGTTTCATTCTTAATATCCATAGGAGATCGACAATGTTTATTGTTTCAAAACTTTGCATATGGGGGTCAAAGAGGGGCCAGCCCCAAGGGCCATCCCCCCCATGTGGCCTTAGTGCCAGAAACCAAGGGCTTAAGCCCTGACCTTTAACGATCTTCCGATGGTTTCGCATTATGGCTTAACCCCTGTCACATACGGCATTAACATATCCGCGTGGGTTTTGAGTATTAAGTTACGTTAACCACCCGTGAAAACCACAGTTTGGTTTGGACATGTGTCCAGTATTTAAACCCAACATGTATCACTACAGTTAGACCTGGAAGTGTTAATGGCGTGTGCCCCAAAAAAGGTGGAAAACCGAAACTTATCTGCAATTAAGTTCAGTTCCACCAGTTTTCGTGGAGGATTTTTAGGGGTCATTGGGAAAATATGAGTTTAGGCTCTATCTTGAGCTAGATTCAACCAATTTTGGAGTGCCAATCGTCAATTTAGACTATATCAGACATTACAAACTCATTGGTGATGGTTGAAGAGCCATCAGAGGACTTTTGATCATTTTTTTTCTTCAGATAAGTTCTAGGGGCCACTAGGGCCACCATGGGCCAGAATCAGTTTGAGGCCTAGCAAGGCGAGCTAGAGGCCTTAATCAGAAATCCAATAGTCAATTTTGGATGTTTCAGGCATTATGTAACTAATGGTGTGGTTTTCAGAGCCTGTAGAGGAATTTTGAAAGCATATATTCTTCAGTGAAGTTCCATAGCCACCAGGGCCAGCAAGTGCCAGCAGCAGTTCGAGGCCTAGCTAGGGTAGCTAGAGGACTTATGTAGCAAACCAATAGTCATTTATGAAATTTTTGATACTTCTAAATCCATTGGAGGAGTTTTTAGAATATTTTGAGGACTTCTAGAGCTCGAGAAGCCACAAATAATTTTTCTTTGACCCTAGAGCCAAGGGGTGCCACCAGGTGTTGGAGGCGAAACTGGAGCAGCCGGAGGCAAATTTCAGCAAACCAATAGTCTATTCTGACTATTTTTGACATTATGAATCCAATGAAGGGATTTTCAGAGTCATTTGAAGACTTCTGAAGGTCAATAACCTACAGGGAAGTTTTGGGCAGGCGAGGGTCAACTATGGAAGGAGGCCTAGATTGGGGAGCCAGTGCTCATTTTTAGAAAATGATCAGTCCATTTTGGAGTTCTTATATGTGATGGAGACAATAGGTGAGGTTTCAGGGACATAAAAATAATTCTGAAGGAGATAGTGCCATCGAGAAGCTTAGTGTAGCTCAGACCACCGATAGAAGGAATCAAGTCTAAGGGAGCCCAGATTTGTTTTCAGAGTGATGACAGTCATGACAGGGATATAGATGGTATTATAAGCCCATTGGTTCAGTTTGGTTAACCATTGGAGTTGAGTTTGTAACTTGTAAAATAAATTTTTCCATAATCCCAAAGAGCCAAGTCAAGATGAAAAAAGCTCAAGGACACGTAGCGCACGATATTCGGGTGAACTACTAGATTAAATTTGTTGTTATGTGTTGTTTTTTATTTGATGCATTATATGGTTGTTTCACATGTTTAATTTCAGCAAAAAAAAATGGACTTAAGGCACTTAAACAGTTAAAAAAAACATACACATGTTTCAAGTATAAAATTCCGCAAAAGTCAAGTATAAGCTAGATATTTTATTTTTTTAACTGACTGGGAGGTTCTTCAAAATCATAACAAGTTATCCAACCCATTTTCATATCAGGTTGGTATCGGAGCACTTGGTTGCTTGATTGACAGAGCAATATCTTTCTTGTTTGATTTGAAAGGTGTTTGCAGTTAAAGAATTTGACTGTTTGCAAATTGACTGTTGCTTGAGTTTGCTAGAGGTGAAGGGAAAGCTACTGATAGCTAAGTCCAGGAGAGGACAAGAAGGAAGACGTGTTGAAGGCATCCTCCTTACCCAAAGGACCTCAAGGCAATCCTTGAAGCACAAAAGGGTTTGTTTGCAAAAGGATGCTTGAAGAAGAGCTTGACTCTACAACCATTTTGTTCAAAATCTTTGTCAATTTTTTTTGAAATCTTTGTGAATTTTTTATTGAAGTTATTTTTTTCATTTTCATAATAGGAGAAATTCATCAAGTGAGGTTTCAAAATCTTCCTCCTTCACAAGATTCTTCGATGAAGACATGAAGCGAGACTTCCACATATTGAAGGATATGGTGCAAATTCTATTTGAAGATAGAAAGGAAAGCACTAGACTTCATGAGCAATTGTTTGCTATGAAGCAAGAGAAGGAACAAATTATCCAAATAATGCATGAGATGGAGATGCAACTCCATCAAGCCCAAGAGGCTTTGACCAAGAACATGCGTGAAGCATCGGTAATTCACTCAAATTTGTCTTCAGTTTCCTCTTCAGATAGATATGTTGGTTCATTTCAAAAGCACACTAGAGGTATAGCGTCCAAGTTAATGTTTAAAATTGGCTATGAAGGCAAGGGTTTAGGAAAACATGCACAAGGCATGATTGATCCTATTTTGGTTAAGGAACGACCTAAGAAATTTGGTCTTGGTTATGTTCAATCTTATGGCAAAGACTCCAAAGCCATGAAGGCATCTGAGGCACCTTCAAAAAGAACTTTTGTTCCAAGTTCTAAACCACAAACATGTCAAGTTTTTTTTCAAATTGATTGCCATTGTTTGAAGCCTATGTTGCAGCAAGATTGTAGACATGCAGCTTATGGCGAGCATGCGAGTTCGGACAGTTTTCAAGACATGAACACTGATGTTAGTCTGCAAAAGAAAGTTGGAACCTCTACAGGTTCATTTCCTCAAGAAGGTAAAAAGGATGGACATGCAAAGCAACATGTGAGGTATAATCTTTCCCATAGTCAAGTTGATTATGTTTCTGCAAGGCATGAAAATTCTGCATTTATGAATGGAAGAAAGAGTTGATGTGCATATTGTGGTCTATGTAACCATGTTGTTTCAAAACGCTGGAAGAGAATGAAGGCATACAAGAAGCAGTTGAGGCAAAGGAAACTTGCAAAGAAGGTGCATAAGACTTGCACACATTTCCAGAAGAGGGGACCTGTTGTTTCCCAATGTTGGACATTGCATCTAATTAATCATCCCAAGCACATGAAAAAAGAGGACAGAAAGACTGGCGAAAGTGGAGCCAGGGATTCCATCATTGATGTGAGAACAGATGTTTCAGATGAAGAAGATTTTCAGCAACAAAATTCGTCATGGAAGTGGCTTGGTAAGAAGTGGTTTGACTTCTTGACACAGTAAGACATACATCCATTTGTACATATGAAACTTTCAGTCAAGTATGCATGTATTTATGATGTAATCTCACGTTTGTTTGAGCCACCTTGGATCGATGATCGAGGAAGCAATGTTTAGCTACCTTCTGTAAATTTCTCGTCATAAATTTCTAAGTGAGTTCAAGGAAGATAGTTCTTAACAGGAGGATAAGCGCATTCACGAAGGGAAGTGTCGACTACCTTTGAGTTGTGGTTCAAAGGAACTAGCCATGCAAGGCAAGTGTATGGAGGCTAAAAAGAAGAGGTGTTGTACTCTCATCTATTGTACAGATCATTATATCAGTCTTTTGGGGTCCAAAAGATTCCCAATGGGGAGGTGTGATCAGAACTGGATCATGGACCTAAGTGATAGCTCAAAATTCAAAGTGTTTGGAAGTGTTTCAAACCTGAGCTACCAGATAGATCTTGTCTTCCTGATCCCGGCGCCACAAACGGTTCGAAAAACCAACACTGTATGAAGAACTTATCGCAGATTGAAAAGTCTAGTAAACTGCAATTTTTGGACTTTGACCAAATTTGATAGGAATTTGGGAAATTTAAAAAGAGAATATTCCTATAATATTCTTGGAATATTCTCCAAAATATTCCTCTTAGACCAGTAATATTGTGACAAGTGTCAGGAACCTATTGCTGCATGGACTGTACGTTGGAAATTTTGGGCCAATTAGGAGCTGCCACGTGGCAGGCCCAAAGGTTGTCACGTGGCCCATGAATGGGGTGATAAATATTTTGGGGAGCCGACCGGAGTCAACCCCTTGAACTCCGCGCGCACACACCCACGTCATTCCAGTCGGGCTGTGTTTCGTTCTTATTATCCATAGGAGAACGGTAATGTTTATTGTTTCAAAAATTTGTATATAGGGGTCGGAGGAGGGTCAGCCCCCCCATCTGGCCTTAGCACCAGAAACCAAGTGCTTAAGCCCTGACCTTTAATGGTTCCGAAGTATGGCTTAACCCCTGTCACATGCAGCGTTAACATATCCGCTTGGGTTTTGAGTATTAAGTTACGTTAACCGCCCATGAATACTGCAGTTTGGTTTGGACATGTGCCCAGTCTTTAAACCCAACATTTATCACTGTGGTTAGACCTGGTAGTGTTTATGGCATGCACCCAAAAAATGGCGGAAAACCCAAACTTATCTGCAATTAAGTTCAATTCCACCAGTTTTAGTGGAGTATTTTTAGGGGTCATTGGGCAAAAATAAGTTTAGGCTCTATCTTGAGCTAGATTCGACCAATTTTGGAGTGCCAATAGTCAATTTAAATTATCTCAGACATTCCAGACTCATTGGTGAGGGTTTCAAAGCCATCAAAGAAATTTTGAGTATTTTTTGGCTTTAGATAAGTTCTAGGGGCCACCAGGGCCACCATGGGCCAACAACAGTTTGAGGCCTGGCCAGGGGAGATAGAGGCCTTATTCAAAAATCCAATAGTAAATTTTGGATGTTTAAGACATTATGGAACTAATGGTGTGGTTTGAAGATCCTGTAGAGGACGTTTGAAAGCCGAGATGGTTCATTGAAGTTTCAGGGGCCACCTGGTCCAACAAGTGCCAACAGTAGTTCGAGGCCTAGCGAGTGCAGCTAGAGGCCTTATGTAGCAAATCAGTAGTCATTTCTGACTTTTTTGATACTTATGAATCCATTTGAGGAGTTTTCATAATCTTTTGAGGACTTATAGAGCTTGAGAAGCCATAGAGAAGTTTTCTTTGACCCCAGAGCTCGGGGGTGCCACCAAGTGTCAGAGACGAAACTGAAGCAACCGGAGGCCAATTTCAGTGAACCAATAGTCTATTATAAATAATTTTGACATTATGAATCCAATTAAGGGATTTTCAGAGTCATTTTAAGACTTATAAAGGTCGAGAACCTACAGGGAAGGTTTGGGCAGCTTAGGGTCAATTGTGGAAGGAGGCCTAGATTGGGGAGCCAATGCTCATTTTGAGAAAATGATCAGTCCATCTTGGAGGTCTGATATGTGTTGGAGACAGTAGGTGAGTTTTTATGGACAGGAAAATAATTCTAAAGGAGTTAGTGCCATAGAGAATCTCAGTGTAGCTCAGAGCACCGACTTAAGGAATCAAGTCTAAGGGGGCCTAGATCTGTTTTTAGAGTGATGACAGCCATGAAAAGGATATAGATGGTATTATAAGCCCATTGGTTCAGTTCAATTAACCATTGGATTTGATTTTGTAACTTGTAAAATAAATTTTTCCATAATCCCAAAGAGCCAAGTCAAGATGACAAAAGCTCAACGAGACATAGCCCACGATATTCAGGTCAAATCCTAGATTAAATTTGTTGTTATGTGTTATTGTTTATTTTCTGCATTATATGGCTATTTCACATGTTTAATTTCAGCAAAAATAAATGGACTTAAGGCACTTAAATAGTTAAAAAAAACATACACCTGTTTCAAGTATAAAATTCTGCAAAAGTCAAGTATAAGCTAGATATTTTATTTGTTTAACTAAGTGAGAGTTTCTTGAAAAGCATAACAAGTTATCCAACCCATTTTCAGATCATGTGAGAAGTGGATTTGCGTATTACAAATAACGAGCCCATAGAGGGAATTTTCACCTACAAAACAAAGTTGCAGGATCTGCAACAAGGTATCAATATTAGATCCTTGTCCATGTGCAAGAAGAATTGAACAAGAAAGAAAGGGAGCTAAATCTCAATAATTATTCATGCTCTGATACTGCAGTGGGAGTGTAATGGGAAGTAGGGATCCCATATACTCGGGAAAACGAGGAACATGACAAACCAATACATGTAGGCCATAGATATTTATTGGATAATGAAATTTATTCTAGGAAGAGTGTTAATGGACAACCAGGAATCGATGAGGGATATGTTTTAAAAATTGGACCATTTGCATAGTTATTTGGAGAATGACGACTATAGACTAAACATGATGGATTGTTGATTGGCTCGCACTGAATAACACCTAAGAATCCCTTAGATGACACCTAGACCTATGACAGACCCAACAAGCCCAATCCCTGTAGCAAACTTAGATTCTGAGCCAATATCTCGATCATCTCATGACTCTTGTTTTTGTATTTCATTTTGTTACTGACTGTGCTTGCATTCAAATGGATTAACACCGTAATATAGACTTATTCTATTTTAGCTATACTATGCTATGTTTGTCTCTTATAACCCTTCATAGAGTTCATTTTGGGTGAGAGAATTGAATAAACTATAAAGTCTTTTTTATATAATCTCTTGTTCTGAAGTAATTATAATTTAAGATTAAAAAACTTTATCATAATTCATTTGTTAAATAAGTAATTGGACGATGATCACTAATTATTATTACTATTATTCGAAAAATAAAACTAAACTGGAAATAAAGGTAACTTCCACTTTTATTTTTACGTCGTAAGGAGAACAACTCCCCTAGCCGCCACCCTGTACAAGTATACATCATTGGATGGAATGTTAGATGATTGAATATTTTTAGGCCCTAGGATTAATATTTAATAGTTAAGAGAAAAATAATAGTTAGGGTGCTTAATAGGCATGTTCTAAAAATAATCAAACAACTGCTTCTTGCTGAACAATTTCTTGATGGTTTAAAGGGGAATCTTATTCCCCTCTGGGTTCTCCAGAAGAGGGTTTCTCTTGCACAGATGAATCTATTTTCTCATGAGTCCTTCCAGACTCGAGTTGTAGTGGTTTGGCTCAATGGCATGTTAACCATAGTACATGTCTTAGATGTGTGAGCGTGCTTGAGCGTGCTTAAGTAGTAGGAGAATTCCTTGTCTGGTCATGAATTAATAGAATCCTAGCTCAATCTGAAGGTACATTTTACATCCTCCTTACCATATGCTTATTCCCCATATTTAATACCGTGGAAATTTTTTGTTTCTGTTCTAGAGCCAATAATGAATTCAATAATTAAACTACAACGGGTATCATATATATTTTACATATTTGCAAAACTTTTTTCTGCATGTTACTGAAAAACCTTTTGAACAATATTATCCAAAACAAAATATTCAATCTCTTGGGGTTTTGGAAATGTAGGAAAAAAATGTTTTTACACAGGTTCCTATACACGAACAAGGTCATTTTGCACATTCTATACCTATATGGTTTGCCGGGATTTTTTGTTTTTGTTTTCCGAAGATGGATATCAGATTGTACGCAGTTTTCATGGCGTAGTTGTTATAAGTAAACTGAAACATTAACCAAATGATTATGTTTATCTCCATGGTTAAAATAAATATTCTATGCATATCGGTTATCTACCAACAGCTTAAAATTTTGATGTGTATTAGTAAAAGAAAAATTAAAAACAAAAATAAACCTGCTGGCAACTTCGTAGATATCCCATATGATGAGTTTTGTATCTACCCATATATCATTCTCCTTACATCCAGCAACCAAAAATAATACATATTTTCTAGTTTTTCAATAATATTATTTCCTACATAATAGAAGACTACTTTTCAGACATGAAAAAAAATTGAATACTCATTTGCATGGTATTTCCTCATCTTTGCAGAAATCCAACATCGATACCCTTAAGCCAGAAATTTTCACTGTTAAATGCATTGCAAAATCGATCATTCTTGTTCTTTCTTACACCAATTAATTCAAGATCATACTCTAGGTAGCAAATTTATTGCTCTGTTTCCCGTCATTTTATATACCTTGAAAGAGAATTTACCGATGATAACAATTTATCCTTCCAATCATCCCAAAGAAAGAACAGTGATGTGGGAGAAATTTTATTCTCCAACAACATTCTGGCATAATCATCCACCCTGACTAAACTCATAGCTTGGCCAAGCTGAAAAAATTTTAAATCTGAGTTAAGTTGTGCATCTAGAACTTTACAGACAGAGAAAATTTCAAGTTTGATATTTCTCATTTTCTTCGCATGAATCATATGTTCTGTTAACTCATATGATAGCATTGATCGCTCACACTGTTGATGAATCCGAGAGAGTGCAAGATAGATCAAAATACACGACAGTAGTACATTTTTGTAGCATGTTGTAATAATTAATTTTGAGTCCTCATGGCTTCAAGAATATCTGGATAACAATGTCCATAGGAAACTATCATAATACCTGTAAAAGCATCAAAATATTGACGTCCATTCTCATCAAATAGGTACTGCATCTTCCCTTCGCTTTCCTTCTTTGAGTATCAATCTTTATCTCTCATGCCAGGAAGCGCAAGCATGGCGCAAATACCATGGGGTTGGGGCTCTCTTGATCTCAACAACACACATACGACAATTTCCGATGATATATATCCACACAATTTCAACACCTTTCAGAAATGCACTCATTTTTGTATAGTGCGCATAATATTCTCCTCTTCAGCATCTCGAACAGCTGAACCACGTCTACGTTCAATTTTTTCTTAGGAATTCTTATGGTGGGTTTATAAACATTGTGTCAAAAATTTGGAGTCGATCCCCACCATAACACCCTCTCAATGCACAGGGATTATATCATTCATTTTCTAGTGTGTATTTACTCCAAATCACATTGCAACTGGTGATGAGATCCCATGCCAATATCTACCTACATACTTCATGTGAATTTGTGAAAACTCTAAGGCAAAAATGTATACGTTCACTGGCAATGTGATTACAATATACTTGTATAGATTTGTAACACACTTTCACAAGAACACACTTGTATTTTCACCATACCATATGCACAGTTTATAAAAGTATATGATCATACACTCTCCAATGATTCGAATTGCACATCAAACAATCAGTAATTGATCCACAACATTACACTATACAGACTCGTTGAAGGCTTTAATCATCTTCTAGAAAAAACGTGTTGCATTATCACTGCTATAATGTTATTTATTTTAGACTATACAGTCTGATTTTGGGAAAATGACCTTCTGTATCATGTGATTTCACATTTTTACAGCCATATTTGGATCATCTGGTTCAATATACATTTTTATTGTCATAAAATAATTATCATAGAAGGAAAAAAATCATTTTAGACATTTCTCAAAAACTTCTTGATGTCATGACCTCGACCTTGTAGGCAGAGATAAGACCTAGATCGATATCTCACTACAATACATGCCAATCATTGTATTATAAGTGGGAAAATTAGGGACGATACCACTTGCGTCATCAACTCCCAAATGCCATAAGCGTCCTTCATGTTCTTACAATGGTAAAGGATTTGCAGTGTATATATAAAAAAAAAAAACAGATTGGGAAAACACTTCCAAAACCAAAATACATTTTTTTGCTTCTTCGTATGATTATTATGTTATTGCAATCAAAAACTCTCATATGTTGAAATTTAGAGTGCAGAATATCACTTGTTTGCCACTTTATTTGTGACTGGTTTTAAATTCAAATTGCCATCAAGACAAATAATTCCTCGAAACTCCATGTCATATGTTGTAAGAGTGCCAGTTTTGTCAAAGCAACATATATCCACAGCAAATGGAATTCAGAATGGTTTTGTACATAATATTACATGTCTCACGAACGAAAAAATAAAAATATTCACAGCAATAAACAACTCCATAGGCAACTCTGGGAATCATCTCTCCAGTATACATGTAGCGAAAGGGTGAAAAAATATGAGAACCATCCATGGAAAATTGTGTGTCATAATATCTGGCAATTGGAAGAATGCCTCCTGCGATATCCAGCATCGACCTCTCCATGAGATATTTTTTTGTATTTTATATTGTGTCTATGAAATACCAAATCAAACCATTAAGGGACCACATTAATTCCACAATCTCCACAAATATATAATAAATGCATCACACAATCATCAACAACAAAAACAACTTATTAATAGATTTATGGACCAATTCAAGCATTTATTATGTGCACCTTATTTGACCAGAACTTCATAACAACCCACTGCATCAATTACAATAATTTTTACACTTGTATTACGTCCAAAATAACTAACATGTACACAATAGAATTTTAATACGTTCACCTTCTTTTCATGCAAACGAGATCATCATGAGCATTGAGGACCAAAACTGCCTATAGTTACTTTGCAACGGATTTGGCTAGTCTGCGTGTGCTTTGAATTATTTAGAAACCCCTCATACACAGTAAGACGACATGATTAGAACCTCAACCTATTATTTATCAATTGAAAATATCCTTGTATTTTAGCGACATTCTGGAATCAATTTCCTCCATTGAAGAGGGCATGGCAGCACAATGTTGAAGATTACATTTACGCATGTCTAATTAAAATAGTTATCAACCAATAGCCCATCTATATTCATTTTGATTGCAGGTGCATACCAATAGATTCAACCATTTTTTTTTCAAGAAAAATTGTAAAATAAGAGGTCAATAATAGATCATACATCTGGATTTAATGCCATTCAAAAAACACATTGAGATTAAAAAAAAAAAAAAAAAAACTTACTCCAATTGTTGATGAGAAATTTTTTTCTTGGAGGATCTCTCGTTGTCATTGTGTACCAGTCTACATCTTTGTTTTGGATAGCTAGAGGATTCACTCACACAATAACACAAGTATTTCACACACAAAACAATGAGTTGCGGCTCTTCAATTAATCTCTAAATCACAATCTCACTCAATGAATACAATGAACCTGGTGAAGGGTATTTAACCTAAATTAACATGCACACATTCTCACATAACTGAACTTGATCAACTCATTTAACTCACTCTCTAACTTACTCACCAAATCTGTCTATCACTCAAATCAACTAATTCACTTAACTGTTTGACTAACTCTGCATGTGGAAAGTAGTTATATATTTTAACACTCCCCCTGAATTGTTGTGTAACCAGCTCCAAAAATAGAAGAAAAGAGATATGAACGCCTTAGAAATGAGCCTCTTCGAGGGGGCAACCTCCAATACATTACATAAATGAACAATTCTTGGATGATACAATTCACAAAACCTCCTTTCTATATATAGGAGTCCATGGGGCCATAATGTAATCCTAGTGGGCCACAATGTAATCCTAGCCGATCTAACAATAATAATTTAAGGGCACAATAATAACAATATGGGGGTTACAGGGGTACAATAATAACAATAAGGGGGGCTACACTAACATAATAAGGGGCTATACTATTAATATAGGGACTTAACATGCCCCTCTCCTTCAAACAAGTGTTGTCCTCAACGCTCGATTATTTCTTGATGCGTCTGTATAAAATTCTCATCCTCCCATGTGAAATATTTTACAGGAAAGTTCTTCCACTTGCTGAGATACTCTGAAATTGATCGTACTTGCTTCAGTTCTTTGTTTCTTTTGACCCAAGCCAACTTCTTTTTATGTCATGTTGATCTTCCTGTTGTTTCATTAGATTCTGCACCAAAGTTGGGTTATCCTTTGAGAGTTGGAGAACTTGTTGTTGATGCTCGCTGTGATCTTCCACTAATTTATCATCCATATTAGCTATTATTTGATCCTTCAATCCATCCAAATTAGCCTCCATTTCTTCTTTTAAACCATCTATTTCATCTTCAGTTTCTCTTCGTAAGATCGAAATTTGTTGCACTTGGTACCGTAATTTTGATATCTCATATTGCAATTCTTCCTCCTCATGCGTCATAGTAAAGCTTTCTGAGGGCTTAATGGGTATGGAATTATTTTTTGGAGGCATAATATAACCCATTACTGACAAAAATTCTCCAATATGCTCTGAATCAATTCAGTTAGATTCTTCAACGTAGACTTATGCACCGAAAACACACTTTTCTTGCTTTTTGGAGGGAGCCTGATATTGAATGTATTATCCTGTTATTATTTCTGAAAATATAAAATTATACTCAACTAGCCCTGAAGTCTCTTCTTTTCTTTTGAATGCCACAGCAGCAAGTCTGACCTGAATGGATCAAGACAAAGTTGTGTCCAATTCCCCACAATGACCTAATTGGATCAAGTTCAGAGAGCGAACTTGTACGACTTGCCACGTGTCACTGCTTTATCCTTATTCCTGAAATTGACATTCAAGAAACTTCAGTCTGTGTACTTGCAACTTAATTTACGGCACTCTCCAATATGATCCCTGCAGAGAGAGTTATTGAAATTTTCCCACGATCACCTCTTTGAGATGCAATTCTGGAGCCTGAAAAAGCACTACCTTCCACAGATCATATCTCCGAAAATATTGCGAACCAAGCTTTGAAATTTTTTGACGAATTTCCTCAGGATTTCAGCTTCACACCATACGAATTTCAGATTCTGAACCTTCGTAGAAATATTTTTATAGAGAAAATTCCACGATGACCTGTTTAGAAGCTTGAAAACATACCTAACTTCCACAGATGATATCTCCGCAAATATTGCGAACCAAGATCTGAAATTTTTAGAAAATCTTCCTCCGGATTTCAGCTTCGCACCCTAAAAATTTCAGCTTCTGAAACTTCGTAGAAAAAAAGTTATAGCGAAAATTCCACGATGACCTGTTTGGAGCAGCGAAACCCTAGAATCCCAAGCCTCTGATACCAAATGTTGTGTAACCAGCTCCAAAAATAGAAGAAAAGAGATATCCACGCCTTAGAAATAAGCCACTTCGAGGGGGCAACCTCCAATACATTACATAAATGAATAATTCTTGGATGATATAATTCACAAAACCTCCTTTCTATATATAGGAGTCCATGGGGCCATAATGTAATCCTAGTGGGCCACAATGTAATCCTAGCCGACCTAACAATAATAATTTAAGGGCACAATAATAACCAAATGGGGGTTACAAGGGTACAATAATAACAATAATGGGGGCTACACTAACATAATAAGGGGCTACACTATTAATATAGGGACTTAACATGAATTAAGACCACTAAACTAAAACATAACTCATGACAACTCAAACATGCCTACTGGTCTATGTCTCAGCTAGGCTTACAACACCCAAGTTTCTTTTGTGAAACTCAAACAAATCTACTGCTAATGGCTTTGTAAATGTATCAGCCAATTGATCACTCGTTCTACAAGGCTTCAAGTGAACTTCTTCATTGCTCACAAGTTCTCGAATAAAGTGATATCTAGTATCAATATGCTTTCTCTTTTGATGAAACACACTATTCTTGGATAGTGCAATCGCTGATGTGTTGTCACAGTATATCATTGTTGATCCTTGTTGTTTCTGCTTGAGTCCATCCAATACTCTTCTTAACCATACTACTTGACATGTTGTTGAAGTCGCTGCTACATATTCTGCTTCTGCTGATGATAGTGTCACAATATGCTTCTTCTTAGATGTCCATGCTATCACTCTTGAACCGAGATGAAAAAAATAACCGGATGTGCTCTTCCGATCATCCAAACTTCCTGCAAAATCACTATCTATGTATCCAATCAATTCTTTCTTTTTTTTACTTGCATACATTATGCCATAATCTCTAGTTCCTGCTATGTATCTCATAATTCTTTTCCCAACACTCCAATGTGTGTCTTTTGGAGTCTCCATAAATCTGGAAATCAAAATTACTCCTTGCATGATATCTGGTCTTGTAGCTGTGAGATACATGAGGCCACCAACAAATATTTTGAAAAGAGTTGGATTGACATCTGCTCCTTCATCATCCTTGCTTAACTTTGTACCTGTTGCAACTGGTGTAGGTACAGGTTTGCAATTTTCCATCCTGAATCATTTCAGCAAATCTCTAGCATAATTATTTTGGAAAGTAAAAATTCCTTTTTTAGATTGCTCAACTTCAATTCCAAGAAAATATTTCATGAGACCAAGATCTGTCATCTCAAATTATTTCATCATGGCTGCTTTAAATTCATCTATCTCAAGATCACCTGTAAAAATCATATCATCAACATATAAGCAAACAATCAAAATCTGTCCATGCTCAATTACCTTTGTGTATAAGGTAGGCTCAATGTTGTTTCTGCAAAATCCATTCTTGATCATGTAGTTGTCAATTCTTATATACCATGCTCTAGGTGCTTTCTTAAGTCCATATAGCGCTTTCTTCAATCTGTAAACTTTATCTTCTTTATCTTCAGCTTCATATCTTGGAGGTTGCTGCACATAAATTTCTTCTTCTAGAATTCCATTCAAGAAGGCTGATTTGGCATCCATATAGTATACTTTCCACTTGTTCCGAGCTGTTGTTGCTAGAACTGCTCTTACAGTATCCAATATGGCTACCGGAGAAAATGTTTCTCCAAAGTCTATTCCCGGTTGCTGCGAGAATCCTTTTGCTACAAGTCTTGCTTTAAATGTGTCAATCTCACCTTTCCCATTCACCTTTGTCTTGTACACCCACTTCACACCAATTAGACTTTTATCGTTTGGTAAATCAACCAAATCCCATGTATCATTCTTTTCAATTGAATTCATCTCTTCATCCATGGCTTGCACCCAATTTTCATCTCTAATTGTTTCTTCAAACGAAGAAGGTTGGAATTCCAACAATGCAAAATTTGAACTAACATCCAAATCATCATAAATATCTTTCAGACTTCTCATCTTTTTCTTACCATTGCTTGATTAATTACCTCATTCGCTGCTTGGATAATTCTGGTCTGTTGATCTGCTTGAAGATCCATGCTTCTCTGAAAATCTTGGAGTCCTTGCTGGTGTGACTTTGTTTGGTGTCTGCTCTCTTGATTCTTTTTGCTCCTCTTCTTCTACATAATCCTCCTCCATCAATGGTGTTTTTGCATCGGTTAGTGTGTCTACAGTCCCATTCCATGACTCTTGTTATTTGAACACAACATCTCTGCTAATGATTGTCTTCTTGGTGACAGGATTATACAATTTGTAAGTTTTTGACTGCTCACTACTACCAGTAAATATACATTTTTCACTTAGATCATCTAATTTTCCTCTTATTTTCTTAGGCACATGTGCATAGGCTACACATCCAAAAACTATGAAATGAGATACACTACATGACATACCTGACCATGCTTCTTCTAGAACTCTGTTCATCACGCTCTTTGTAGAAGATATGTTTATCACATAAACAACACATGCAACTGCTTCTACCCACTCTCATTAGACAAGTGTCTTGCTTTCAACATGCTCCTTGTCATGTTCATGATTGTTCAGTTCTCTCTCTGCTACACCATTATGCTGCAGTGTGTATCTGGTTGTAAACTGTCTTTTGATTCCATGTTGTTTGCAGTACTCATGGAATGCCTTCGAATCATATTCTCCACCATGATCAGATCTCAGTACCTTGATCTGTTGATCACTTTGGTTCTCCACTAAGGCTTTGAAATCTTTGAACTTTGCAAAAGTTTCAGACTTCTTCTTCAAAAAATAAACCCAAGTATTCCTGCTATAGTCATCAATAAAGTTGAGGAAGTAACAACTTCCACCAATCAACAGTGTCATCATAGGTCCACATAGGTCGTTATGCACCAACTCAAGTGGTTTCTTTTATCTGTAAGAAACTCCTTTCAAAAAAATTTCACGGTGTTGCTTTGCCAAGATGCAACACTCACATGTGCTTGCAAGTTCTTGGATGGGAGGTAAACCTCTGACCATCTATTTCTGCTACAATAATCTTAAACCAGAAAAATGCAAGTGTCCAAACCGAAAGTGCCATAACCAGTAATCATTAGAACATGCAGTTGTAAAAGAACTAACTTGATCATTGTAGTTCATAATTAGAGGAAAGAGTATGTTCCTCGTCATATGCACCTTTACAATCAACTACTTGCTTGGGGATTTGTCATAAATAACACACTGTTGCTCCTGAAAGATAACTTTGTATCATTTAGGTGTCAATTGACCAATACTTATTAAATTTTGTTTGAGTCCAAGGACATAATATACCTCTGATATGGTCTTTGGCTCCCCCTGCTTGGTCACAATGTTGACCACTCCTTTGCCATCTACATCCACAGTCTTGTCAGTCCCCAAATTTACCTCTGTCTTCACAGATGCATCCAAATTTTCAACCAAATTCTTGTTGCCTATCATGTGGCTACTGCAATCACTATCTAATAACTAGACCTTATAAAAAGGTTCATGAATGGTGTTGCATGCTAGAAACATGGAGTCAATATTCTCTATACTAACATTAGCTCTCTAATTTCCTTGATCAGCTATCTTCTTCCTACAATCACGAGCATAATGACCAAATCTATTGCAATAGTAACACTTAACCTTTGATTTGTCAAACCTTTGATTGCTGTGAAAGTTTGTGCTGCTGCTGCTTCCACTTTGATGCTCATGCTCTTCTCGGCCATCTATGTGACCACCATAGCTACCGCCTCGTCCTCTGCCTCTCGATCGGCCTCTGCCTCGACCTCTTGAAATATAAACTTGAATTTTGAAGGCGGTTTCTAGAGTGGAATCCTTATTTCTGTCTATCCTTGCTTCATGCGATAGAAGGGATCCCATCAAATGTCAGTTTTTCCAAATCCTTCGCTTCTTCTATGGCTACTACCACAACATCAAACTTGGTAGACAAAGATCGAATAACCTTCTCAACCATTGTTCGATATTTAACAACTTCACCATATATTTTTAACTAATTGATGACATACATGACCTTATTAATGAAGGAATCAATTTCCTATGTCTCCTTCATCTACAGACTTTCAAATTCTCTCCTAGTATTCTGCAATTTAACAATATTAACTTTGGCCATACCTTGATAGCTTGTCGCCAAAGTTTCCCATGCTTCCTTTGCTGAAGAATTTATCATGATCTTTTGGAACACTGCTCGGTCCACTCCCTCCTGGATAAGAAGCAACGCTTGTGCATTCTTCCGCTTGTCTTTCTTCCATTTCTCTCTGTCTGCAGTACTGAGAGCTCATTCTTCTATGTCGTTCTGAGGTTCTACAAACCCGAACCTGACATGATCCCATGCATCATGCGCTTTTAGCATAGTCTCCATTTTAATAGCCCACACATTGTAATATTTCCCAGTGAAAGAAGGAAGTTGTGGCTGAAAATTTGATGTGGCCATCTTGCCTCAAACAAAAAAAATTTCTCTGACAAAAAACCCTAAATTTCTCTTTTTTTTTCTTTTTAGAAACTTTGCAAGGCTCCTCTAAAAAAAACTCTTTTTTTTTATATAATAACTTTTTTGTTAAAAAAAAATTATATATAAAAAAGACTTTTGATAAATAACCCTCCTGAAAACCTTTATTGGAAAAGAATATACCTTTAAAAATCTCTTTTTCAAAAGAAACCTTACTTTTTAAATCCTTTAAAATAATCCCTTTTAAAAGATCATAAAAAACTTTTGTAATACACTCCTTTAAAATACCTTAGTATGAGATCTTACTTCTGAAAACTTTAAAAATCCCTTTTCTTTTAAGACTCACATGCTCTCGTAAAAAACAAAATCAAACCTCTTAATGCTCAATACGTACTCCGTTTTAAACGCAACCTTGAACCGTGCATTGACCTGCTCACGGCGGTGCTTCTCATGTTGCCGACGTTTAATTATAAAACCCGACTCTGCACCCTCAATGCGAGTAAACTGTGGACTAAACCGCAATTTTTCTTAGGAGAAGTTGCGGACCCTCCGCAGCTGCTGCACTAAAAACGTGCGGACTGTCGCGTAAAATAATTTATATTTTATTTTTATGACGACCTTCTGCTCTTGGCCTCTTTCTCTGGATCTACTCACGCAAAGATCTTCTGATCCTTTCTCGGCTCCTATACCAATTTGTTGGATAGCTAAAGGATTCAATCACACAATAACACAAGTATTTCACACACAAAACAATGAGCTGCGGCTCTTCAATTAATCTCTAAATCACAATCTCACTCAATGAATACAATGAACCCGGTGAAGGGTATTTAACCTAAATTGACATGCACACATTCTCACATAACTGAACTTGATCAACTCACTTAACTCGCTCTCTAACTTACTCACCAAATCTCTCTATCACTCAAATCATTTAATTCACTTAACTGTTTGTCTAACTCTACATGCGGGAAGTAATTATATATTTTAACACTTTAGATGGAATGTGAAAAGATTGAATATTTTTAGGCCCTAGGATTAACAATTAATAGTTAAGAGAAAACTAATAGTTAGGGCTTATAATAAACACATTCTAAAAGTAATCAAATGAACAATTTCTTGATATTTTAATCGGGAAGATTATTCCCCTCTAAGTTCTAAGATTCAGATGAAGATCAAATTGTATATATTTTTCATGGCGTTGTTGTTATTGTTGTGTTGGTGCAGTGTTGTGACAATTTATGTATATGGCGCGTGTATATCCTACTACAAATTAAACAATTATGAAAAAAACCTCTCACAGTGCAAACACAGGGCTAGAAAATATACAGAAGTAAGGTTGACATTCGTAGCATTAAATCACAACTTTGGTGGATGTCTACATTGAGAATTGTAGATCAAATTTCTATATAATTATTTTAAGTTGTATTAGCGAGACCTATAAGTGGTTTACCTGACACAGAGTATAAAGGATGAAGTTGAAAACTGTACAATCCGCCATTTACTCAAACATATCACCTGTCTGCACCAATTTCATGCAACTCCTCAGTAGTTAATTTCTTTGACAAAATATGACAGTGACAAAAAAGACTCGAAAATGCCAAGTATTCTTTCTCCATGCTCCTCCAAGCCACACAAACACTTCATGTGAATCATATGCAAAAATCATAGGTCAAATAAACCAAAACATTAACCAAATTATTATACCTATCTCTATGGTTAAAACAATTATTCTATGCATATCAGTTATCAACCAAGATCTTAGCATTTTGATGAACCTTAGCATTTTCATGCCTATTAATTAAAAAAACAGAAACTAACCTGCTAGAAATTCCATAGATATCAACCCTGATATATTTAATTGTAATTATTACATTTTTAGTTTAATTTTATATTTCCTTATCTTAAAAAAATGAAATTTATGTTTTTAAAATCATATTGGTTTATTTTTAAATTATTAAAATAAATAGGTAAAAAATTACATATAACTCTCTTAATATTGTTGGCATATTTTGAAAATATTATTAACATTATTTTATATAAACTACTTAAAATATATTTTATTATAATAAATTTCATTTTCTTTTTATATTAAATTGTTTCTAAAGAGTTATTAATCAACATATTATTTAGAATACATTTTGTGTAGATGTGTGTTTTTTTGTGCTTTTCTTGGTGCAAAAATAAGTTAGAAGCAATTTCAAATTTAATTTTTAAAATAAAACAAAATTTATACATTAATTTGATATTAAAATATTTTATTTTTATTTTAAATTTACTAAGTTTTTAGAACGATTAAATTTCTTGAATTGCGAACCTCATTTAGAGTGCAAAATTAAAAAAAAAAAATCACTTCAAGCAATTTTTGACCAGCATTCTTTTGTAATATCCCCAAATTGGGATTGCTAGCAAGGCATGCCTGAAAAATGCATTTTTCAGGAATGGCTGCTACAGGATTTGAAACCAAGACCTGGATCTCTTAGATCAATACATATTAGACTAAAATCCAAGAGGAGGCTCAAAATAAATCCCTCTAAGTGGGTTAAATAGGTCTCTCAGACCTAGTTGTCTTGAGAAAGTGCCCGATGAAGGGACTGCAACAATGTAGGAACATACAATGGAATGATAATGTTATTTTTATAACCCAGAACACATGAAGATCTAAATAGCCAACAAATGTATAATATAGCAGCAATGATATACAAATCCTTGAGGAAAGATTCACTCAAGCAAGCAATATAGCCTCAAAGGGACATGTACATGAAAATAGCTAAACATTGCTACACATGAATATCTGCAGGCTAAGAGGACGCAGTTTATAGGAGGCACCACATCATACTGAATAATAACATAGAGATATAACAATATATGGCTCAAGAAATTATGGGGAGCAATTTCTCAACCCCTGAAAATAATAATACAACAATCCTTGGAAGGATTGGCTGAAATATACAAAAATAGAAAAATGTCGGAGTTGCAGGGTAGCAGCTACAACTCAAAACTGGAAATGAATAGAGAAGGCTGAAGATGATTAACAATATGAAGTAGACCTCCTCCAATGGATCTTCTAAGTGAAGGCTGATCCTATCACTGAAGATCTCACCCTCCAATCAACACTGCAAACCCTCACTGCAAGTGCACTCTGAAAATAACGCAGTCTAAGAGGGAAACTGTGTTGTAGGTGGAATAGAAAGTGTTGGCCAAGTGCCAAGATCTAAAATGAGCTATGAATCCTTCCTTACTGATCTCCCAAAGGAAATAAGGCCCCTTCCTTTGAAAAAAACAAGCCAAGGAATGGTGTTGTGTAACCTCCACTGCAACACCCTGCAACACAATGTTACACTTGAGCAGAAATAACGTTGTAGCTGAAGGAATGGCTTTGGCTTTGAGCCTGGATGTGGAGAAATGAAGTGCAATCCCTCAAGAAGCCTCTCAAGAAGGATAATGAATCCTAAACAGGAATCCCTCGTGCTAAACAGCACTGCAACTCAGCTAAACAGCCGGAGACTGCAAATAGTCTAAGTAAACAAGAAATCTATAATCATATGCATGAGAAACAATGGCTGCCTTGCACTCCTTTTAAAAAAATGAGAGCTCCCTCTCCATGGGTCCCACTCTTTAGGGTTTCCTCCATCAAGGAAACTTCCCTCCTCTTTCACTGTGTTGTCCCACAAGATGCTCTCCACCTCCTACCTCTGCGTTGTTTGACTTGGTCAAACTTGACCTTGTCTTCTTGCAAATGTCCCCTTTCACACATGAGGGTGTGAAATACAACTCCACTGATGATCCCCTTTCATACCAAGAGGGATTTTATCCATGTTTTTATTATGTGTGGGCCTCCTTACCCAATTATTCAATTCCTAAGTGAAATCTGCAAAAATTAGTATTCCAATTTATTGTAGGAAAATTTTGGAATATTACAGTCCTCCCCTCCCAAATGTTGCTTGTCCTCAGGAAACTGGAAGGATAGAACTGAGAAGTTGCCTCCCGAGGCATGGATACTGAAAGTATTGGGAAAACATTTTCCCCAAGTGGATCCTCCATCCCAAGAAATCATCCATACAAAATGAGTTACCTCCCAACATGGCAACTCTTGAAAATGTCCTTCCACATTGAGCTTCGGAAATGAAGGTGGGCTGAAAATTTGAATATGGTAAACATCATAGCCTACCCCATGCTGTCATTCTCCCCACTCATGACGAGTGTAGAGTATGTGTTGATCCTGGGCTGCAAAAGTATTTCCTTCAAGTGGGAAAATGAAGAACAATCCTCCAAGGATTTCCCCTCCAACATTGAAGAACAAGCTGACCCAAAATATTTCATCCATGATGAATAGGAGATGATCATCACAGAAAATCCTAATGAGAAGTTTGCTGAAGGTTTTACATGATGATACATGATACAAAAAATGTCTCAAAAGGACACAGCGCAGTCTCATCCACTGCAACTTCAGAAAATAGTGTGGCAAGTAACATACAAGAATCATCACATCTACTAATGAATAGTAAATGGCTGAATGTGTCATCAATACATGATCAAATACTTGCCCAGGGTTATACAATGGATGGCTATCAAACTCATGGCCCACCCAAAAGAGAACAAATATGTGGCTATGGTGGCCATATCTCCTCCCATGCTCCCATTAGAACATGTAGTGCAGAAAATGTGGGAATTCTCTCCCCTCAAGGACACATCCAACTCATGTGTCAATTCCCCAATCATGCTCTCAACAAGAATAGAAATAATATTAGCAAATGAAGACATGATCAGTACAAGAATGAAGGAAATATTGATGGCTTCATGTGGTGCTTGAAGATACCAACAGTCTCCTAAGTGTGTACAGCGCAGTTTTACAAACTGCTGCTTTAGAAAATCACAAGGCAAAATGTTTCTTGTTACATAGTTAATCATGTATGTCATCATATGGAAAATAGTTAGATATAACAGCTGATCATACATGTAATGAGAAAAAATTTGCCCAAGGGCACATAAAATATGGTTGCCTCCATCAGATAGTTTGGCCCAACTTAGATCATGGAGCAATGTGAAAAGCTTGCCCTCTTGTGGAGCAATGCACTACATAGTAATGGTAAGAGTATGAAAATCAATGAATGTAAAAACAAACTTCTTACCATATGTCGGAAGTAAGATGGTACATGGATCCATGAGTGAGTCCTCCATAGTGTTTTGGCATGCTATGAAGAGGAATGAACCATGTGCTGCAAGAATATCATCCTTCTCATGCTTGGAAATCCACGTCAAGAAGAATATGTCCTAGTGATAGATGTCTTCATCCACTACTCTATCATTCTCACCTCCTCCTTGTTCACCAAGTGCAATGTGAAGTGATCCCGAGGACACTCCATCCATAAGTCCCTGCTCCAAAGTGATAGCGCTGTGAGCTCATGCAAATAGGCTCTTGTCAATACAAAGCTCTGTTCTTTGACATGCTCCTTGTCAAAGACTCCTCTAGTAATGCTGCTGCAATTATGGAATACCTTCCAAGATGGAAGTTCTTCCAAATCATCCAAGGCCAAGGAGTATCCCCTTTTCACCATGAGAGTGCCCTCTTCTACTCCTGTAACATCACATAACATGTGAGAGCAATTCTGCCCTTTCTCCCTCAAGCATAACTCAAGCAACCAAAGTGCTTGCTACCTCCTTATGCTCCCATCATACAATTCATGTGATGAAGACACAATGAATGATATGAATGTCACATCAACACCATGCATCCATACTCCATGCTACCCAATGATGCAAGCATCCTGCCACCTCTTCTCCCTCCCCATCCTCTTTGGAAAAGGATATGCCAAGTGATGGCCAAACTCCTTCAAGAGGAGCCAGCGCAGCCAAGCCTCTTGCTGCCCGGTGTCATATATTTTCAAGTAGCTTCCCAGCTCCTTGCTCATCAACCACATCCACTCAATCAATTATGGAAGTATTTTCCTTCTCTTCCCCTTAGTACTCCTCTCATGAGGGCTACCATCCTTCCAAACCAAATCTCTCTCCTTGCATTTCATGGAAGTTTGAAATGCAGTTCTTTGGAGACCTCCTAGAGAAGATCTCTCACCCATGACTATGTTGAATCCAAAAGGATTCAAATATGATGAAGATAAAATCTCCTCTCCACCATTGTTTTACAGCGCTGTTAATCTCTCCAAGGATGTAGTTGTTTCGGGAAATAACTCCCTAGAGGTCGTTGGGTCAAAAACCTCCACAGATCAGGGCATGCTATTCAAGAAGGACTCACACAACCACACTTTTACGCTAAAAACTAGATAACATCGATTGTATAACTCACCCGTAGATCCTATGTTTGATGTAGATCCCGCGGGGTCCAAACCCCTAGCGACCCTTCTTCCTTTTCAACCTGAAAACCAAGAAGAAACGTGCACAGAAATCTAGTTGTACAGCATATATTTCTCCTAAATGTCAGTGTAATCCATGTGAAACATCATATAGAAAAAAAATGCTTAATTAACAATATTTTCACATATGCAAGCAGATATTAACACGTGAATTCAAGAACAGGATGATTCTTCTTCATTACGAACAGCATGTACAGTAATAGAAAGGTGGAGAGATCACCTGAATCCTTCCACGATCTTCGAACATACTGTCGTCCAGATCCACCCCGCCCTTGCCTCGCTAAGATACTTTCAAGACTTGTGCACACAAGATAACATATAAGTTGATGAACATCTCCAGGAAACAAGGGTTTCCTGTAAAAATCTAGGAAGTGCAGGAGGCACGAGAAATTAGACTTGAATTTGGGCTCCAACAGAGTATAATGTCTATAATTTTCTCTCTCCCTTAGGCCATGCATATGAGGGGCTTTTATATTCCCTCAAAGTAGTTTCAATCAGTTGAAAACAATTGGCCACGGGTTGGGGTGGTTGAATTACTGGAATAACCATCAACCCAACCTCGAAAATAGGGATTTTTATATATTTTTTAATGATTTTAATGGCATACGCGGAAAAGTATCTATGGACTCGCGCATACACGTGGAAAATTCTGGGCATACCCGCGTATGGGATTTGAAACACTCTTTTTATGAACTTTTATTCAAGTCTGTGGGAATGGGTGCCCAAGGCAAAAAAGACAATCATGAATCACATGAGGGTGAAAAATGATGCTATAACAGATGCCCCCTAATATATGAGGTCAGAAGGGGTACATGATGGCCGAAATATATTATGCACATAGAAAGAACTTTGCAAGGACAAGAGAGGACTTCACTAGATTTCAGCCTGCCAAAAACCAATGAAAGAAAACAGAGAGTCAGCTCATGTCTGAGGCAGGCATACCCATGCTCAGTCAAAAATATGTCCATACAGAAAGTACATAATAGATCCAGAATGTATACAAGTATAGCTGAACTGAAAGTACATAATGAATCATCTGAGCATGCACCGGAAGGACAAGTCAGAATCAATGTCCAAGTATCACATATAGAAAACTGATCAATAATGCTGAAAATAGATGTCTGATCACAAAAGTAACTGAATCTCCAAGTACCAAATCATAAAGGGTGGAACACATGGTACAATCACGCAACTCGGGAGCCAACATATAGGATGCTGATGTAATGACACTGCAACATATAAGGGTGAACGACATCATTGGCAGAAACTGAATGGACTGTCAAAATTGAACCGAAAAATGCTGATGCAACCCAAGGTCTTCACCGATCACTATGGCACAATTCTACACAATGGGAATAAATGAGCTGAAGTCGACCATGTGAGAAATCGTTGGATTACCGGTCAATAATGTATACCGTTAACCAACGCGAGACAACCCACCGATAATGAAAATGAGTGTCAAGGTGCCCCAGTACAATCTAACAAGTGCGAATGAATGCGTTGAAGTCGAACACTTGGAAGAATCTACCAATTAGGAGGCAATGATGAATCCCCACTGTCGATAGTGAAGAGTCTGCCACTAATGACTGCAAACCCTAAGGTACTGACAAAAACACTCTAAACCTTATTCCCAGAGCAATGAGTCAGAGTCGATGGGAAAAGATCTGTTGGAAGGAAGGCATTAAGGCATCCCACATCAGTCCAGCGCGAGTGTAACCCGCAGGCCAAAATTTGGAAGGAATCGGACGAAGCAGAGTGACGGAACCAAACCGAAGTACGTTTCTGACATGCAAAAGATGAAGCTAGTGCATGGAAGAAACCCTCTGAACCAACCAATAATGAAAGCTAACACAGAGGCGAGATATCCACTGATAGGGTCAAATGGAAATCAAGGTACTGCACAAATCCCAAGTGTGATAATGTATGCTAACGTCAAACACAAGGAAAACCACTCAGTCAAAGACCCATAATGATGATCAAATGCTAAGCACAAGGTCACCTATCAATGATGGAAATAGGGCCAGGGTGCGGCTCTAGGTTTACTCTCAGAGCAATGTGTCGTAGTCGATGAGAGACAAACCTGCCAGCAAGAAGTCAATGGAGACCTTCTCAAACCAGCACGAGCGGAAGACCAAACATCTGATGTGATAGAACAAGTGACTAACAAGACCCGGAAGGCCGACTGAATAATGAGTCAAGAGACACCGCAGAATGGCCGACTCTGGTTTAAACTTCCCTTGAACAAAAGCACGACTCGTGATGACCATGGCAGTAAAAATGACACTGTATAAGTCTGTTATGCAGGAGGCAAAAAAAAACTCTCCATATGATTGGAAGAGATAACCAACCGGGGGAAGACTGACCAATGAAACAAGGCTAAGGCTGAACCTAGGTCAAAACTAAAACCATCCCAAATGAAGGAAATATATAAGTGTATGTGCTTTGTTCAAGGGCGACAAACTGACACTGTACTACCATAAAATTATGAAGTAACATCCTGTTCCTGCTCTTTTTGTTATATTTGATTTTTTTTTCTTTTTCATATAATAAGCTTGAAAAAGAATAAAAGAATGCTATGGTACAATGGATAGAACGAATATCAGGAAACATATGCACTAGTTCCTGGGATAGGAACGATCCTATGCTCAATGCAAGGTGGCGAAAACTGGTAAGCGATACTCAAAGGAATGTTCCATCCAAGGGTAAAAGGGTGTCAAGTCACGATAGCTAAGTGCATGCAATGGTTAACTTGTACAGACAGTCAAGGTCAAAATATGGCTTAAACATCGAGTCCAAATGAAGCCGGCTAAAAGCCAGGATAAACAAGTATCCAATATGCAATGCAGTAGTACAACTCAACAACACCAGGGAGCCTCTAGGGTAATAGCCAGAAAAATGATAGTGAAGAAGAAGAAGAATGAAGCTTCAACACATAAGTCATGGAGGTACTAAAGAAGACTCCCGAGCCTAGATAAAACGCAGCATGGGCAACAAGTGATAGCGAGGAACTAACTAGGAAGCCCATGTAAAGGAAGGCTCTACCACCAAGTCATGATTAAATAATCGGCGAGTGAAATGGGTTAAATACTCATGACCTTATGGGATCGACCCTATGGCAAGTGATCAGAATGGAGGCTAGTATGCAAAATGCAACGAAAAGTGAATTTCCTAACCTATATGCCAGTGAAGATCATATACCTGCCATGACGGGTCAGCGGTCATGGATCAAAAACCGGAAAAATCTCAACTTCATCAAAATGTACCTGAAAATATACCAATCTGGGCACTTCCAAGCATCCGGGTTATGCAGCTTAAGATAGATTGAAAAAAAATAAGCATAACAAATTTTTGCAAAAAAAATTCAAATTCTGGGCATAAATACATATGTTACCTCATATTTGGTTCATTGTTACTTGCTGATTTGGGAAAAAGAGCTATGGAGAAAAAACTTCTTTCGTCAAAACAGGAGCAATCGACCGTCAAACTTCACTAAACTAGTTAGGTAAGCTCTTAATCCATCATTGTCATCAATTTTGTCCATTCATAGGGTAAAATTTCAAAAATTTCACTGTAGAAATAGTTGTTTTAAATTGCGGCTCTGCGCATACGCGGGTTTGTATGGACCAAGCCGCGTATCTACGCGACTGTGTACAGAGTAAGTCGCGTATGTAGTAAGTCACGTATGCACAACCCGAAATGAAAAAATGCGTTTCTAATGGACAAATTAATGATTTTTCTCAGGATGACTATATCTTGGAGGGAACGTGAGCACAGTGCTATTGACAATGAAGTTATGCAAGACCAACAGTCGCTCAATGTCCTCCGAAATTGTGGATTGCTCAAATTTTTCAAAATGCCAAATATGAAGAGTAATGTCCAGTTTCTCGAAATGCTAGTAAATTATTGGGAACCGGAAGAGGATTGCTTCATAATAGATCAAATTCCCATACATATAGAGGTATAAGACATCTACTTCATTACTGGACTCTCCCGGAGGGGGGACCCAGTAAATTTGCACGGTAAGCCTTTGGGAGGGCTTACAGTGGATGACTATGTCGGCGTCTACTGTATAGAGGGGTCCAAGAAAGTAGGGACTCAAATTGAAATAAAAGACTTAAGAGAGCTGCACATGAAGATTCTCCTTTTTACCATTTGCAGGGTAGCAGGATCTGCTTCCTTGCATCAGGCATCCAGGACGCAGATGAGCATAGCAGTAGAATGCTTAGTTCACTTATATGATTGGTGCACAGCTCTGCTAATGAATATGAAGCAACAACTGACTTCCATCCGAAAAAATAAAACCAAGCATTTTGGGTATGGAACCATCTTGATGACATTCTTCTTTGAGAAGATTCCTGGTCTTCGACCCAGAGTGATCTCCTCAATCAACAGCCCAAGAGACCCAAAATTGCCCGATGGGCTGACTTGATGAAGAGACTGGGGGGAAGTGAAGTTCCCCGAACCACTTGGGATGACGAGTTCTTCCAATGGTGGGCGGAACAATTCATAGTAGTGGAGGACTACCCCTACGCCGAGATGGATTTCCACGGTGATCCAGACCTCGTCCTTCCACCTGGCGTGGCATGGGGCACAATCGGTAAGATTGCAATTTTTTTAATTATATGATTTTTTGGATTTTTTCAATATATGTGAAAAAATGTGAAAATAAAACATGTTTTTGATTGGATTCCAAAATGACTTACAATATTATAATGACCATGATACAGATGTTGGACCAGTCCGTCCTGAGGGCTACCCACGGCATAAGCGTCGCAGAGGCGAGGCGGATACAGTAGACCCAGACAGAACCCTCCATGTTGTACAGAGGAACTTGGAGGGGTTAACTCGCCAAGTGCCTATGGCTACAGTGGACGATCTACCTGAGGCCATCCAGAGACGGGTGGTGGGAGTACCACGTGACTGGGTGCGGTTATTCCGCCGAGTCGCTACTGCAGTCGTGTTCTATAGGAACACGAATTTTGGGCAGGGACCATAGGAGTAGACAGATATGATTATCGGATGACTGTATATTTTTTGATTTTGAACATGGTTAGGCATAAGCCCTAATTTTTTATGACTTATGGATCCAAATTTTGTATAATTTTTGAACACTCTGATGATATATACAGTGATTTATGATGTGATGTGACCAATGTGTAAAAAATGCATGATGTTTTTTATGATTAAATTTTAATGTATGGAATGATTAATATGCCAATCAATTGCTTGATTAGCTAATGAGTCTGCCATCCAATTGTCAGCTCGAGGAATATGAATGAATGTTAAAAATTGGAATGATCTTTGTAACAAACGTACCCTAAAAAAAAACCGGAGTAAAAATGGATCTCGAACCCGATAAGTATTGTTTAACTGCGACACCACCAGCTTTGAGTCCAAGAAAACTACCAACGAATCAACACCCAAAGATATTGCCTCCGAGAGTAGATAAATAACTGCAGTGTATTCCGCTACATTATTGGAAGCAGGACCAATGCAGACTCCTCTTGACACTAACAGCTGACCAGAAGGATGATGGAGCACCCAAGCCACGGAAGCCAAGTTCCGGGTGTGTCTACTAGCACCATCGGCGAAACCGTAATGACTCATGACATTCGACACAACCTGCCAAAGCAGATCAAAAACATCACCATCACATCAAAGACCTAAAATCAGATATGTACAAAACAAAACTACTATATACAAAATAAAAATGCCAGGCCGAAGCTTAGGCATAATACTTTTTCAAATAGAGCCCATTTCTAGGCTCTGGCAACTCATTTCTTTCGAAATCAACCAAGGTATATGCTCCTTTTTTAAGGAATTTTTTAACGATGAAGGGGCCATACCACATAGACTTCAACTTTCTTGCCCCCAGGGCATCCTTCTCTTGGGCATATACCAAAACAAGGTCGCCTTCCGAGAAAACCCTAGGTTTGACCGCCTTATCGTACTGAACTTTGACTCGTTTCTTATGTGCCTCATTCATCGTGGCGGCATCTCGACGCGACTCATCAAGATGTTCCAGATGAAGGAGATGTTCTTAAAGACTAGAAGTGCCAGGAAGAAGCTCAACAGCTAACTTAAGAGAAGGAATCTCACATTCAACGGGAAATACGGTTTCCAACCCGTAAACTAGTTGAAACGGAGTGAAGCCAGTTGCAGTTTTCACTGACGTCCTGTATGCCCAAAGTGCAGGATACAGCATGATATACCAGTTGGATCGAGCTTTATTAATTGTCCTTTGAAGAATGGTCTTAAAGGATTTATTCACGGCTTCCACTTGCCCATTGGCCTGAGGATAATACGGAGATGAATGCTCCTGCCGGAAACCTAATTTTACAGCCAACTCAGCCATCATGCTATTCTGAAAATGACTGTCGTGATCAGTGACAATATCTTTAGGAATACCAAAACGAGCAATAACCTGGTTGAAAAGAAAAAGAGCTGTTGTCTCACCATCATTCCCAAAAGTAGGCATAGCCTTGACCCACTTCGTAAAGTAGTCTACTACTACAATAATGTACTTGTGACCTTTAGCCGAAGGCGGGTTACAAGTAGTATAATCAATACCCCACTTTGTAAAGGGACCGACAGTAATGACTGGAAAAAGCGGAGCTGGATGAGCACGCATTTTTCGAGTATAGACTTGACACGTGTTGACCATGTTAGCCCCCATTAAGATTTTTGGCCATTATCCCGCTTGAACCCTTCAAATTTCCTATCAGGGCACGAGGAATTCATTCTTTTGCTTACCGTTACCTTTCCCGCCCCCTGAAATGCATAAGAAAGGCCACAAATATGTATTTGAAGTCATAAGAGGTCCAGCCTCTTTCAGTCCTAGCCCCCGAAATCTTATTGTCCATGTGACCAGGGCTCAGAACCGAGCGTTAGTCCCAAAAGCATTTAACATATATGTCTATTGGATGCGCTCTATGCTGTTCGATCAAAACATAAACCAACGACCCAGAATCTCTTCGGCTATGGTGGCCCCGCCGTGCCTCACTCCAAAACCAGCCTGTTTTCATCGCACCGCTCATCCAAGGTAGGCAGTATTCCTTAAAATGCATCGATTCCATTCAGCACACGCCACGCATCCCAATGTACGACTTCAATACCACCCTCCATCGCACGTTAATATTTGACCAAAGACGCGCAACGATATCTTGGCTAGCCGTTCGATCTTGGGGTCCACATCCGACGGTTGTCACATTTTGAAGCTACACAGACGTTAATCTAAGTGAACAGTGCTCCGGGCCTGCAGTCTATCGCCTTCCAGCGCATTTCCAACCGTCGATTTTGTTTGGATATCGTATGGCCCAGATCATATGCATGGCCACCCATTGACTTGGTCCTCCTCCATGTCATCATCACACGCGTCTATCATATTGCTCCACCACCATTCATATATTTCGTTTATACGTCATATTTTAGCGTTTTACGATAGGAACCTCTGCCCAGTCTGCTCACCATGGTTTCACTGTGTTTTCACCGCCACCCTGCATTCTTTCACCATTTCATCGCATCGCCTTGTCACCCAAGTCAATCTCCATTGCACGGCCATCCCCGTGCATTTGTTCTCCTGACGAATTTGTGGGTTTTGCAGGTTTGCAGCGATGGAAAATTGCCAGTTAATTATCGCCTCCATTACAGAAATCGAAGACGCACCGAGGGATCAGCTTGCGAAGGCAGAATTTATGAAGAAAAGCCCTGTGTATTTGCTGTGACATGGATTTCATTAATGAAGCAGAATGTAAATCTTTCAAACCCCTCAGAGTAATTCAAAAGGCAGATTTAGTAGATGAAAAAATTTATGTCACAGCAAAGAGCATCAGTTGAAAATCAAGGGATTCAGCGTCCAGCATTTAAGATTTTAAATCTAATTTAGGGTTCAGAAGGCAGAAAGTACAAAATCACAAAAAGCAATGCTCTCAAGGTTTTATTTCGGCCGAATTTGCTTCAGGAGAGGACAGAATGTTCATGTGGATGTATCTCTATACTGGGTTCCTGAAGAGATTTTCTACTCAGTGCATTTATCTCTGCAAGCGGATTGTCAAGTACATTTAGCATTTCGTAGCCATCAAACAGTATGGGTGGGCACTTTTTCACCATTTTATTTTAATGAAGCAAATAAATGTTTTCACCTACTTCTTTTATGAGTTTTTCTTCTCCTTCTTCTATAAAAACCGTGAAGAAAGGCATTAGAAGGGTTCCAGATTTTTATCAAAGAATTGTGCAATGAAAGGCATTTTTTGTATACATCTTGTAAAAGCTCCTGTATGAAGGCTCAGAGCCCGTAGGGTCTCAGTGAGGAGGAGTTATATCTGTATTAGAGGATTTTGGTCTTTGGTATCCCACAGTATGTAACTTCCTTTTATGTGTTTAATACGACATTTCATTTTATCCATCTTCTTGTATCATGTACTGGAATGTGAGTGGCTCACTGATTTTAGGTAAGGATTTATCCTAGTTGATACCCATACTTGGATCAATCAAGCGCTTTAAATATGGCTCAGGCATGATATATTGTTTCATGTTCATTTCATCCATCTTTCTGCTATATTAGTTGCTTTGGGAGGGTGCTTTTAAAACGCCATTGTCATGTATGGATTCTTAGATTGATAAGCCCATATATGGTTCTGTTGTGTATCTGGGTATCAGACCAAAGATAACTAATAACTCCTTATACTTCTTACACTGCATCACCTTCTGATATTCAATTTCTGTGGCATATTACTTGAATCGGCCCTCATTACAGTAAATTGTCTCTTAACTGTCTGATGCTTTTATGTTGGAGCTTTGCATTTTGTCTCTGCAACATTACTTTCCCTGTGGCAATTTCTGTAAGTTCTGGTCCCATTCAAATCAATTTCCTTGTTTACAAGAGATAGCAGGAGAGCTTTTGGATTGACACCCAAGTTTTACTATATGCTCCTTGCTATGATAAGATGTCCTAGGCACTGGTCTGGCTGCAACTCCCAAATCGTCTCTAGAGCTACAACATCTTTCTAGCTATCATTGGATCGAATTTAAGAAAACCGCCCCGGGTCTCGACAAATCATATTCACTTAACTGTGTGAGCACAGAGTTGAAGAGCTGCATATCTCTCACCTTGGCGACTCCATCGTAGTTTGTTCGATAAATTTATTTGTAGTCCTCGTTCCTCGTGTTGCCATTTGAGGTCATATACGTTCCCGGGTCAAAAACACCTTCAGTGTCTGACCCTGAGAAGATTATACGTAGAAGAAGTTGGAAAGAAAAGAAATCAGTCTGTGCTGAAATCCCTGAATTTTCCATAGAAGATCACCCATCTTCTTCTTCTCAAGAAGTCCTAGAAGAAAATCTCGACTCCACTGTCGGAGACACAGACTATTACTCAGATAGCCCACTCAGGGGAAGTGTTAGAATTGAAGCTAATCTCCACCCTACTCCTGAGGTCGAAGAGGTTAAAGAAGTCACCGAAGTAGTCGCTGTTAACCGTGAACTGTTCCCATCTATGCCTCAGGCTGTTGTACAGTATATTCCTGTTGTTATTCATACCCCACTTCCACCTCTGCCTCTTCCTCCATTTGTACACCAGATTGCTGCACAACCCCCACCTCCTCCAATGGCTAATGTTCCAGCTTTTTTGTTAAACAAATATGCTCCCCTTGCATTACCTCAAGTGTTGAATGATATGCCACAAGATTATTTGAAGATCTTGCCCAGATTCACTGGGGAAAATGAAACTTATGCTCAGAAGCATCTTGAGACCTTTTGCTCTTTTGCAGAGAACTTTAATGTAGAACATTTGGATGTAGTCTTAAGACTATTTGTGCAATCCCTGGACGGTGAAGCCAGAAAATGGTTCAAAACATTAGGAAACCGTTCCGTAACCACTTGGGACGATATGGAAAATACCTTTCTCAGGAAATGGGGAGAAAAGAAAGATCATGGACAGTGTCTTACTGAGTTCAATACACTCAAGAAGAAACATAATGAAGGGGTGTCAGAATTTATCAAAAGATTTAATAAGTTATATCTAAACCTCCCTGCAGATATGAAGCCTCATCAGAATGCTGCCAAAGTTGTTTTCATAGCAGCCTTTGACTCAGACTTTGGTTTCTCTCTCAGGGAAAGAAAGCCTGCCACCCTAGATGATGCTCAGTTAGATGCTCTTGAGTTGGAAGCAAATTTTGCTTCCACTAGAAAATTAAGAGGGAAAGTTGAACAAGATACCAGAAGAAGAGGCAAAGAGGAAGTATCTACTTCTAATCAGGATAAGGATTCAGATAAAATTGAATAAATGAGCAAAATGATTAAGAATATTTCTAATAAAATGGTCAAGCTTGAATTGGAGACCAAGAACTCAGCTTCCAAGAACTTCCAGGATGCTCCAAACAGGGGTTACAATCCTCAGTACAGAAAGCCACCCCTGCAAATATTGCCAAAGGAAGTAAAAGAACAACAAGATCTGGTACCACACCCACTGTACTTAGAAAGTCCAGTAGATAGTTCTGCTGAAGATGCTGCCTATGAGCTAGAAGATTCAAATCTGGCTTTTTCGAATAATGATGAACTAGAATGCCCATTGCAAGAAGAAGAAGCTAAAGACATAGAAGATTCAGAGGCTGATTATTATTGTAAACAATTTGCTGATTTTATGCAAGCACACTTCAATAGAAAATATGATCTCAGATCTTCCAGGAAGAGAACTCGTACTCAAGATCAAGAAGAAGAGGAATCACCTCAGAAGGAAATACCTGTTCAGAAGGAGTCAACAATGAAGAAAGTCACAGACAAAGGTAAGGGTCCTCTAAACACTCCTTTGCAGTCTAATGATCAAATTCCTTCTTCCTCAAAGGTAGTCAGTCCTCCTAATGTCAAGTTTGTGTCAAAAGAAGTAAAATCCTCAGTTGAAAATAAAGAGTTAAAAGAAGTTGTAACAGAAAAGCCCCCTCCTCCTTTCAATTTACAAAAAGAACTTGAGAAAATCAAAATCCCAGTTCCCCTGATTGAACTGTTGAAACAACCAGCATATCAATCTAAAGTTACTTCTTTCATACTCCCTCCAGACGCACCAATCATTCCAGATAGTCTCAACCTTCAAGAAGAGAGACCCATGGTTGTGTTTTGCCCTCATGTCGAGGAAATAGATCCTTCTACTCCTCCTTTCTATGTGACCTTAGTGTTTCATGACCTGCTGCTACATAATTGTATGTTAGATTCTGGAGCCTCCCATAATCTTATGCCTTTGTCAGTCATGGAACAACTAGGACTGCAAATCACACGTCCATATAAAGACCTCTATTCATTTGATTCCAAAAGAGTTAAGTGTCTAGGGATGATCAAGGATTTGGTAGTCAATCTGGCCCAAATCCCAGCAAAAAGTGTGGTAATGGACATCGTGGTAGCTGACATCCCAGCTCGTTTTGGCATGTTGCTGTCAAGGTCTTGGGGAACAAAAATTGGTGGATTACTCAAGATGGATTTGACATATGCCACTATCCCAGTTTTTAGCGGCCAGGAGAGGAGGTTGTACAGAGAAACCAGATTTGTCAAGATGGTTACTAAGGCTGACAACTCAGAGAATTCACCAGTTTACAGCAAGGAAGGAGATTTCTCATGTTTGATGTTAGAAGAAGATCAAAATTATGCTCATGAACCTTCCTTTTGTCAAATCAAGACTGAGCAGCCTTTAGAAGACCATGAAGCAGGAGTATGGACTCTACATTTTGATGGAGCAAATTCAAGAGAAGGTAATGGGGCTGGAGTATTATTAATCTCTCCTACAGGAAAATGGGTGCCACTGTCTTTTAAATTGGAATATGAAGCTACTAATAATGTGGCTGAATATGAAGCACTATTGCTAGGACTGCAGACAGCCAAGAGCATGGGTGTACAAAGTTTAAAGGTTTTGGGAGATTCTAAGCTGGTGGTCAGACAAGTCAGAAATCAGTGTCAAACCAAACATCCTCGGCTGAGAGCTTATAGAAATGAAGTATGGGACATGGTGGAGAAATTATTCTTGGCATTCAATATCCAGTTCATGCCCCAGGAGCAGAATAGAATGGCAGATTCTCTTGTTGTAGCTGCCAATACATTTCATCCTCCTCAGAATCCTCTCCTGAGGTATGAAATCGAGGTGCATTATCGGCCATCAATTCCAGACAACATCAAGCACTGGCAAGTATTTGAGGATGATGAATAGATGAAGAAATTCTTGGAAACAGTGGGAGAATTCTCTAATATGGAGATTGATGATAGTGAAGAAGATGAGGCTGAGAATACTTCAGAAAATAAATGGGAGGAGAAAATGGCAGGAAGCAAAGTGCTGCAGCTAAAGGGAAATGTCATCCCTAGAGGGCTGGTGCCTCTAGAAATATTATTTGACAAGAATGATGTCCCATTGCAACCTAGTCAAGTGGTAGAAGAAAATCAGGTAGAAGATCTAAATCTGGGTACTAATATTGAGCCCAAAATTGTCAAATTATCTAAGAAGGTCCCAGAAGAATACAAGCAGAAATACCTGAAATTATTTCAGTCATATAGGGATGTGTTTGCATGGTCCTATCAGGACCTTAAAACTTTTGATATTAGTATAATGCAGCATAAAATTCCTTTAAAGGAAGATGCAAGACCTTATAAGCAGAAGCTCAGACAGATAAATCCTCTGCTGCTTCCGTCCATTGAAAAGGAAATTAAGAAGTTGCTAAAGGCCAAAATAATTGTGCCATTGAGATACTCTGAATGGGTGGCAAACCTAGTTCCGGTCTGAAAGAAGAATGGAGAAATAAGGTTGTGTGTGGATTTCCGCAATTTAAATAGAGCATCCTTAAAAGATAACTATCCATTGCCAACGATGGATCACATTCTGCAGAAAGTGGTCGGAGCTTCCAGAATGTCAATGATGGATGGCTTTTCTGGTTACAATCAGGTGGCCATACTTCCAGAAGATCAAAATAAAACTGCATTCACCACACCATGGGGCACGTTTATGTATGCCATGACGCCTTTTGGATTGATTAATGCAGGGGCCACTTTCCAAAGGGCTATGGACATCGCTTTTGTTGGGGAGCAGGATAAATTTTTGGTGGTATACCTTGATGATATCACAGTGTTTTCAAAAGGTGACGATGAGAACATTGAGCATTTGCGCAAAACCTTTGAAAAATTCAGAAGGTATGGTCTTTCTCTCAATCCACAAAAGTCTTTATTTGCATTAGAGGAAGGAAAAATTTTGGGGCATATTGTAACTAAAGAGGGAATAAGAATAGACCCTAAAAGATTGGAAGTTATAAATGGTATTTCTCTCCCCAGGAATAAGAAAGAAGTGCAGGTGTTTCTAGGCCGAATCAATTTTCTAAGAAGGTTTATTCCTAACTATGTTGAGATAGTTAGGCATATAACTGATATGTTGAAAAAGAATAATGAAGTAAAATGGTCCCAGGAATCTAGAGAGGCATTCACCAGGATAAAACAGGCACTTGCTGAAGCTCCTGTGCTAGCTGGACCACATTATGCAAAGCCTTTTATGATATTTTCCTTTGCATCACCACATACAGTAGCTAGAGTGTTATTACAGAAGAATGAAGAAGGAAATGAGCAGCCTATTTCCTTTTTCAGTCAGGTGCTCCATGATGCAGAACTGAAATATAATATATTGGAGAAGCAGGCCTATGCCCTGGTGAAATCTCTCAAAGATTTTCGCATATATATTTTGCAGTCTCACATCACTGCATTTGTACCTACTGCAGCTGTAAAGGATATCCTTGTTCAGGGAGACAGTGAAGGAAAAAGGGGAAGGTGGATTGCTAAAATACAGGAGTATGATCTAGATATCCGCCCTACCAAGTTGATCAAAGGACAGGGGCTTGCAAAAATTCTATCCAAATCAAACTATCAAGCTCTGGGCATAAATTTGTCTATGATTTCAAGTGAAGAGTCTAAGAGTGAAAAAGAGCAGCAAGCACTGGAAGTTGCTTCTCAGAAAATAAATATAAAATACCTCACCAGTCCATGGTAAAAAGAAATAGTGGAATATCTCTTAACACTCAGCTGCCCACCCAGCTGTGATAAAGCAAAATACAGAGCTTTAAGATTGAAATCACAGAAGTGCATGGTTGATAATGGGCAGCTATATTGGAAAGATCCGTCTGGAATCCTACTCTTTTGCCTCACAGAGGATGAAGTAGAAAGTATAATGGTAGAATTTCATGAGGGAATCTGTGGAGGAAATTATAGCTGGAGGGCTACAGCTCATAAAATCCTGAAGGCTGGTTTCTACTGGCAAAAATTATTTGGAGATGTTTTTATTTGGGTCAGAGCATGTGATAAGTGTCAGAAATTTGCTGAGAGACAGAAGTTGGCAGCTCTGCCCCTGATTCCAGTTCATGTGAATGAGCCTTTTCAACAATGGGGAATAGATTTTATAGGTGAGATACATCCACCCTCAAGTGGCCAACATAGGTGGATATTGACTGCCATAGATTATTTTACAAAATGGGTGGAAGCCATACATGCAAGGAATGCTACTGACACTGTCATCATAAAGTTCATGGAAGAAAACATCATATCCAGGTTTGGCTGCCCTGCTAGAATAGTGACTAATAACGCACAGGCCTTCAAATCTGCAAAATTTGTGAATTTATGTCAACAGTATAATATTGCACTTAATCACTCCACAGCTTATTATTCATAGGGAAATAGTTTGGCAGAATCTTCTAATAACACTTTAGTGAGGGCCTTGAAGAAAACTATAAATGAGAATCAGAAAAATTGGGATTCCCAATTGAAATTTTCTCTATGGGCTAATAGAATCACTAGCAAGAGAGCAACTGGGAAATCTCCATATGAATTGGTATATGGACGAGCAGCAGTGTTTCCTGTGCAGTTAGCTTTACCAGTGGCACGTTTCATGCAAGAAAGCCAGGAGGAACCTGATGATATGATCAGGAGAATCAATCAATTGGTGGAATTAGAGGAAACATGGGACCAAGTGAATTAGAGATTAACAGAATATCAAGAGAAAATGAAACATATATTTGATCAACATGCAAAAGACAGGAAATTGCAGATTGGAGATCTGGTGCTCAGGTGGGATGTTCGGAGGGCTGAAAAAGGAAAACATGGCAAGTTCGATCCACTTTGGTTCGGCCCATTTAAAATTGTGGAACAGGGAGGCAATAATATGTTCATATTGGAGAATTTACAGGGTGACTTGCTTGATGCCCCTGTAAATGGTCAATTTCTTAAGCCCTACTTCCAATTCTAATTCAGGCTGAGGCAACTTGATGTATTATATTGTATATTAGTTTCTTTTTGTTTTTGATTGAATAAGGTGTGTGCTGAAGAATTATGGAGTAAAATGCAGAGGGACCAAGGAAGCAGAGTCCATCCAAAGGAGTATCAGACGGTCTGCGGAGTTCTCAACACGTCCAGGGAGGGACGTGTTGTCCCCAGATGGAGCCGATGTTGACCATGTTAGCCCCCATTAAGATTTTTGGCCAGTATCCCGCTTGAACCCTTCAAATTTCCTATCAGGGCATGAGGAATTCATTCTTTCGCTTACCGTTACCTTTCCCGCCCCCTGAAATGCATAAGAAAGGCCACAAATACATATTCGAAGTCATAAGAGGTCCAAACTCTTTCAGTCCTAGCCCCCAAAATATTATTGTCCACGTGACCAGGGCTCAGAACCGAGCGTTAGTCCCAAAATAATTTAACATATATGTCTATCGGACGCGCTCTATGCCGTTCGATCAAAACATAAACCAACGGCCCAGAATCTCTTCTGCTATGGTGGCCCCGCCGCGCCTCACTCCAAAACTGGCCTGTTTTCATCGCACCGCTCATCCAAGGCAGGAGGTATTCCTTAAAACGCATCGATTCCATTCAACACATGCCACACGTCCTAGTGTATGACTTCAATACCACCCTGCATCGCGCGTTAATATTCAACCAAAGACGCTCAGCGATATCTTGGCTAGCCGTTCGATCTTGGGGTCCACATCCGACGGTTGTCACATTCTGAAGCTGCACAGATGTTAATCTAAGTGAACAGTGCTCCAGGCTCGCATTCTATCGCCTTCCAGCGCATTTCCAACTGTCGATTTTGTTTGGAGATCGTATGGCCTAGATCATATGCATGGCCACCCATTGACTCGGTCCTCCTCCACGTCATCATCACATGCGTCTATCATATTGCTCCAACACCATTCATATATTTCGTTTATACGTCATATTTTAGCGTTTTACGATAGGAACCTCTGTCCAGTCTGCTCACCATGGTTTCACTGTGTTTTCACCGCCACCCTGCATTCTTTCACCATTTCATCACATCGCCCTGTCACCCAAGTCAATCTACATTGCACGGCCATCCCCGTGCATTTGTTCTCCTGACGAATTTGTGGGTTTTGCAGGTTTGCAGCGATGGAAAATTGCTAGTTAATTATCGCCTCCATTACAGAAATCGAAGACGCACTGAGGGATCATCTTGTGAAGGCAGAATTTATGAAGAAAAGCCCTGTGTATTTGCTGTGACATGGATTTCATTAATGAAGCAGAATGTAAATCTTTCAAACCCCTCAGAGTAATTCAAAAGGCAGATTTAGTAGATGAAAACATTTATGTCACAGTAAAGAGCATCAGTTGAAAATCAAGGGATTCAGCGTCCAGCATTGAAGATTTTAAATCCTAATTCAGGGTTCAGAAGACAGAAAGTACAAAAGCACAAAAATCAATGCTCTCAAGGTTTTATTTCGGCCAAATTTGCTTCAGGAGAGGACATAATGTTCATGTGGATGTATCTCTATATTGGGTTCCTGAAGAGATTTTCTACTCAGTGCATTTATCTCTGCAAGCGGATTGTCAAGTACATTTAGCATTTCGTAGCCATCAAACAGTATGGGTGGGCACTTTTTCACCATTTTATTTTAATGAAGCAATTAAATGTTTTCACCTACTTCTTTTATGAGTTTTTCTTCTCCTTCTTCTATAAAAACCGTGAAGAAAGACATTAGAAGGGTTCCAGATTTTTATCAGAGAATTGTGCAGTGAAAGGAATTTTTGGTATACATCTTGTAAAAGCTCCTGTATGAAGGCTCAAAGCCCGTAGGGTCTTAGTGAGGAGGAGTTCTATCTGTATTAGAGGATTTTGGTCTTTGGTATCCCACAGTATGTAACTTCCTTTTATGTGTTTAATACGACATTTCATTTTATCCATCTTCTTGTATCATGTACTGGAATGCGAGTGGCTCACTAATTTTAGGTAAGGATTTATCCTAGTTGATACCCATACTTGGATCAGTCAAGCGCTTTAAATATGGCTTAGGCATGATATACTATTTCATGTTCATTTCATCCATCTTTCTACTATATTAGTTGCTTTGGGAGGGTGCTTTTAAAACGCCATTGTCATGTATGGATTCTTATATTAATAAGCCCATATATGATTCTGTTGTGTATCTGGGTATCAGACCAAAGATCACTAATATCTTCTTATATTTCTTTCACCGCATACACCTTCTGATACGTGATTTCTGTGGCATATTACTTGAATCGGCCCTATTTACAGTAAATTGTCTCTTAACTGTCTGATGCTTCTATATTGGATCTTTGCATCTTGTCTCTGCAACATTACTTTCCCTGTGGTAGTTTCTGTAAGTTCTGGTCCCGTTTAAATCAATTTCCTTGTTTACAAGAGATAGCAGGAGAGATTTTGGATTAACACCCAAGTTATATTACATGCTCCTTGCTATGATAAGATGTCCTAGGCACTAGTCTATGGCAACTCTAGGCTGTCTCTAGGAGCTACAACAACACAGATGACACTTTTTGACCGACTCCATACAATCTTTGAAAATCGAAGGCCAAAAGTATCTAGCACGCAAGATTTTTTGGGCTGTAGCAAGCCCAGATAAATGACCACCACAAGCTCCATTGTGGCAATCATTCAGCACAGCCTCAGCTTCTTCGAGAGTTAAGCAACGTCTCAGGATTGAATCAACCCCTCAACGGTATAAAGCATCACCAATAATCAAGTAATTTTTAGCCAAGTGACGCAACTTACGGCGCTCATCTTTCAAAAAAGTAGAGGGAAACTTCGCAGTCTGAAGATACACAATGATATCTCCATACCAAGGATCGTGTGGAGAGATAAGAAACAAATGTTCATCCGGGAAGGATTCATCATAGACTATCTCTTCTCCATAAGGCAATTCAGAGATTAATTCCGCAAAAACTAATGATTTCTTGGACTTGGCAGACATAAACTCAAAATAAAATTCCTGCAAAATCACAATCCATCTATTGTATTTGCCCCCAATCACTCACCTACTGAGAACAAACTGAAATGGATTGGCTGCTGCCAAAACATAAGTTTTTCGTAGATGAATGTAATGTCTGATTCGTTGTACAACATGAACAACTGCTAAAGCTAGCTTCTCTATTGGAGTATACCGGAGTTCAGGTCCTACCAATCCTCGACTAAGATAGTATATAACATGCTCTGCAAGAGCAACATCCTCCTGAACCAGAACCATACCAATGGTAGATTCTGCTGCTGCAAGATATAAAAGGAAATCCTTGCTATAATCAGGTGGACTCAATAAAGGAGCAGAGGTCAATGCTTTTTTCAAAGAATTGAATGAGCGCTGAGCAAAGTCATCCCAAAAGAATAGAACTCCCTTCTTCAACAATCTCATAAATCCTTTGGTAACTTCAGCATAATTTACGATAAATCTCCGAAGAAAATTAGCCTTTCCTTGTAGACTTTGAAGTTGACGAATAGATGACAGGGGAGGCAACTGAAGTATTGCCTCAACCTTGAAGGGATCTACCCTAATCCCTTCCCTAGACACAATGAATCCCAATAACCGACCGGATGTGACCGCGAAAACACACTTGTTCGGATTCAACCTAATCTTATCGAAACGACATTGTTCAAATACTTGACGGATGTGAGCAGGATGATCAATTCTCTTTCGAGAACGAGCAGCTAAATCATCCAAATACGCCTCGATAATATGTTTGATGTCGTAGAAGGCATATGACATGCCCGCTGAAAAGTAGCCCCAGCATTTTTAAGACCAAAAGACATCTTCTTGTAAGCAAAAGTACCCCAGGGACAAATAAAGGTAGTCTTATGTTGATCTTCAGAATGGATAGTAATCTGATTATATCCGGAGAAACCGTCCATGAAGGAGAAAATCTCATTACCGACACACTCATCAATAATCTGATCTATAAATGGTGTGGGGTAATTATCTTTTGGACATGCTCTATTAAGGTCTCTGAAATCAATGCAAACTCAAATTGTTCCTTATTTCTTATCGACAGGAACAGGATTCGAAACCCACTCAATTAAAGGAACACGGAAAATAAATCCCACCTTGAGCAGCTTCTCCACCTCGACTTTGATAGCTGCAGCCTTCCTAGGATTGACCGGACGAAGTTTTTGCCTGATAGGCTTAGCATTTTCGTAAGTCTTGATCTCATGCTGGACAATAGATGGATCTATACAAGGAATTTCCTCATAAGACCAAGCGAACACATCCCTAAATTCTTTAATCCCCAGTGGAGTCGCCAGTTCTGTTTTGGGAAATAACTCCCTAGAGGTCGTTGGGTCAAAAACCTCCACAGATCAGGGCATGCTATTCAAGAAGGACTCACACAACCACACTTGTACGCTAAAAACTAGATAACATCGATTGTAGAACTCACCCGTAGATCCTATGTTTGATGTAGATCCCGTGGGGTCCAAACCCCCAGCGACCCTTCTTCCTTTTCAACCTGAAAACCAAGAAGAAATGTGCACGGAAATCTAGTTGTACATCATATATTTCTCCTAAATGTCAGTGTAATCCATGTGAAACATCATATAAACAATAATAAATGCTTAATTAACAATATTTTCACATATGCAAGCAGATATTAACACGTGAATTCAGGAACAGGATGATTCTTCTTCATTACGAACAGCATGTACAGTAATAGAAAGGTGGAGAGATCACCTGAATCCTTCCACGATCTTCGAATAGACCGTCGTCCGGATCTGCCCCGCCCTTGCCTCGCTAAGATAATTTCAAGACTTGTGCACACGAGATGACATATAAGTTGATGAACATCTCCAGGAAACAAGGGTTTCCTGTAAAAATCTGGGAAGTGCAGGAGGCACGGGAAATCAGACTTGAATTTGGGCTCCAACAGAGTATAATGTCTATAATTTTCTCTCTCCCTTAGGCCATGCATATGAGGGGATTTTATATTCCCTCAAAGTAGTTTCAATCAGCTGAAAATAGTTGGCCATGGGTTGGGGTGGTTGAATTACTGGAATAACCATCAACCCAACCTCGAAAATAGGAATTTTTATATATTTTTTAATGATTTTAATGGCATACGAGGAAAAGTATCTATGGACTCGCGTATACACACGGAAAATTCTGGGCATACCCGTGTATGGGATTTGAAACACTGTTTTTATGAACTTTTATTCAAGTCTGTGGGAATAGGTGCCCAAGGCCAAAAAGACAATCATGAATCACATGAGGGCGAAAAACGATGCTATAACAGTAGTGGCTATCTCATGCTCCGACTTAAGGATGGTTTCATGGTGTTTTATAGGAGTGTCATGGTTTGTTTCATCCTCCAAAATTTCACACCCCAATCTCAAGGATTGTGTGCAACTCAAAAAAGGTGCATGAGGAAGATGGTTCATCTCCTCCTTGAACCATTTGCACAGCGCAGTGCAATCATGTTGCTCTAGATCAGCAATGGGATTTGGCCCTTGGTCATGCAAAAGAAAATTTCCACAATTTTCAAAAGGATTTGTTGCAACAATAGATAGTGTAAATCTTTTCATACCTTGATGAGATTTGGGAACCTCTTGTAGGGTTGCAAGAGTTCCTTCTTCCAATGTGTTGGATGCCCCAACTGTTGATGCATGTGGCTGCTCCTCCATGAGTGTGACAGCGTTAGGACCAAACTCCTCAAGTGGTGGTGAGGGCTCCTCCTCTTCTGTTCTTCTATTGTCAAACTCCTTGATCAGCTTTTGGGAAAACTTAGCAAGAGTAGACACTCTTGCATGGTTCAAATGGCTGAACCACCAAATGTGGGCTTCACCTTCTAGGTGCAGCGCTGAGATCTCAACAAATATATTGCCTTTGATTTCCCTTCTATTGCAGGGTCTCTTTTCTTCCTTCAACAGGATGAATTGTGGAAAAGCTAGAGTCTCCTTGAAGGCTCTAGGTTGAGATTTGTACTCAACAAGGTAATCACTTAGAATCTGATGATCCAAGTGTCCTTCATGCTTGTCTCTTTCTTCTTCATGAGAATAGGAAGTGCATGGACCTTCCTCTTCTTTTTGCTCCTCCTCTTTGGAGAGGCTCTCCTTAGTTCTGAAAATTGATGAGAGCAATCTCATATTCTTCATCATTCTGATCTTCTTTTATCTTCTTTGGATGAGACTCACGGGCTGAGCCAGGAAAGATGTTATGATACCACTGTAATATCCCCAACTTGAGATTGATAGCAAGGCATGCCTGAAAAACGCATTTTTAAGGAATGGCTGCTACAGGATTTGAAACCAAGACCTGGATCCCTTAGATAAATACATCTAAGACTGAAATCCAAGAGGAGGCTCAAAAGAAATCCGTCTATGTGGGTTAACCATGTCTCCCACACCTAGTTGTCTTGAGAAAGTGCCTAATGAAGGGACTGCAACAATGTAGGAACATACAATAGAATGACAACGTTATTTTTATAACCCAGAACACATAAATATCTGAATAGCCAACAAATGTATAATATAGCAGCAATGATATACAAATCCTTGAGGAAAGAGTCACTGAAGCAATAAATACAACCTCAAAGGGATATGTACATGAAAATAGCTAAACACTGCTACACATGAATATCTACAAGCTAAGGGGACGTAGTTTATAAGAGGCACTACATCATACTACATAATAATAGAGATATATAATAATATATGGCTCAAAAAATGAGGGGGAGCAAGTTCTCAACCCCTGAAAATGATAATACAACAATCCTTGGAAGGATTGGCTGAAATATACAAAAATGGAAAAATGCCGGAGTTGTAGGGTAGCAGCTACAACTCAAAACTGGAAATGAATAGAGAAGGCTGAAGATGATAAAAGATCTGAAGTATACATCCTCCAATGGATCTTTTAAGTGAAGGCTGATCCTATCACTGAAGATCTCACCCTCCAATCAACACTGCAAACCCTCACTACAAGTGCACTCTGAAAATAACACAGTCTAAGAGGGAAACTGTGTTATAGGTGGAATAGAAAGTGTTGGCCAAGTGCCAAGATCTGAAATGAGCTCTTAATCCTTCCTTACTGATCTCCCAAAGGAAATAAGGCCCCTTCCTCTAAAAAACAAGCCAAGGAATGGTGTTGTGGAACCTCCACTGCAACACCCTGCAACACAACGTTACACTTTAGCAGAAATAACGTTGTAGCTGAAGGAATGGCTTTGGCCTTGAGCCTGGATGTGGATAAATGAAGTGAAATCCCTCAAGAGGCCTCTCAAGAAGGAGAAGGAATCCTAAACAGGAATCCCTCGTGCTAAACAACACTGCAACTTAGCTAAACAGGCGGAGACTGCAAATAGTCTAAGTAGACAAGAAATATATAATCATATGCATGAGAAACAATGGCTGCCTTGCACTCCTTTTAAAAAAAATGAGAGCTCCCTCTCCATGGGTCCCACTCTTTAGGGTTTCCTCCATCAAGGAAACTTCCCTCCTCTTTCACTGCGTTGTCCCACAAGATGCTCTCCACCTCCTACCTCTGCGTTGTTTGACTTGGTCAAACTTGACCTTGTCTTCTTGAAAATGTCCCCTTTCACACATGAGGGTATGAAATCCAACTCCAATGATGATCACCTTTCATACTAAGAGGGATTTTATCCATTTTTTTATTATGTATGGGCCTCCTTACCCAATTATTCAATTCCTAAGTGAAATCAGCAAAAATTAAAATTCCAATTTATTGTAGGCAAATTTTGGAATATTACATCTTTTGTGAATACAAGGTTAAAATGGATAGATGTTAGCTATGTGTATGTAATGTATATAATTCAAGTTAAGCATAGAAGGAATCACACATATCCTTCATTTGAATTTTTATAATTAATTTAGTGTAATTTTATATCATTTTTATATAAAAAATAAAATAAATAATTCAATACCAATATTAAATAAAATATTTAAATATTAATATTAATTAATTATTACGTTGTAAGGTGTTACCCTTTGAGAACAACTCTCCGAGTTGCCACTATGTAGCAGTCTACACTATATTGGATGGAACGTTAGAAGATTGAATATTTTTAGGTTGTCGCATTAATAGCTAATAGTTAAGATAAAACTAATAGTTAGGGTGTGCAATGGGAACATTTAAAAAAGTAACTAAATAACTTATTGTTGAATGGTTTCTTGATGGCTTAACACGAAGGCTTATTCCCCTCTAGGTTCTCTAGAAGAGGGTTTCTCTTGTAGGCATTGGTTTATTTGTTCGTCAGTCCTTCCAGACTGGAGTTCTTGCTGTAATTTTTCCATTCAAGGTTTGGTCATTGTATTACCTTTTCAATTTTAATTACGACAACAGGCTAAGGTTGCTTAGTTTTGCTTTTTCTTGCAAGTGACTAAGGTTTGGAGATTAGAAACTATTTCTAGAGGTATTTTTTAAAAGGTTTGTCTCTACATAATGGAGGTATGGTTTACTAGTCGTTTGTGATAAATGGAGTTAGGATAAGAGTTATTGTCTGAGAAAGTACTCTTATTTTACTTTTATCTATGTAACACCTCTATTTTTATGGTCATATATTTCCATGATGTAGTGTAAATTTTAGTTTACAATGGTATGCTCTATGCTTAGCACAATGAATCAAATGTTCTTTAGTAGTCTAATGATCATTTCCAATTTATATTTTCAAAAGAAATCACGTAGATAGAACATGAAACAAAATGCAAAAGACAACCCAAGACAAGAGGACACCGAACTTGAGGGATGCTAGGAAAAATCCCCAATGTGGGGAAAATTCTTTATTAAATTCTTCTTATTATTATATCAAAATGTTCAACAGAGAGAGAAAGTACAAAAGTCAAATTTACTTGAACAATTCAAAGTCAAAACACCCTTGTCATTTTCTGCACTCAACTGAAGTCAAACTTCAGCGCTAACCAGGAAGGCAATGCTGGTCAAAGTAGTAATAGAATGTCCTCAAAACACAAACTCGACCTGATGAGGAGGTCAAAGTCACCCCAAAACAGTGACAAAGTCAAACGTCAAACTTGGTCAAACTGATGTCTTAAAATCTAGGGTCAACATGCAATTTTGGTCTGTAGTTAAAGTGCTCATAATACCTCGGTTTTTGTGCCAAAATATGCATTCTACCCAAACTAATTTTTATATTCAGTTATTTTCTATATTTCACTATTCTTCTAGAATTTATGCCTTACTGGATTTCCTTTGCAACATCTAGTACAATTGCTAGTTATAACCCCTTAGAATAACTTATTGATAGCCCATAAAAAATAAATGCCAAATACATCTAAACCAACAATATACAATATCAAAAATAAATCCTCACTAAAAAATAAAAAATACTTAACGTGGTAAGTATACTTACTTTGACTTTGTTCTTTTTTTTCAACATGTTTCTTAATAGCATGCAATATATCTTCTTCCATTAACACTTTGGAATGGAGGCGAGCCTTATTCCCTGAGCTATCGGCCATTTAATGCGGTGTGGCATATACTACCCACCGTTAAATTTAAACGATTTTAAATTTAATGATGAGCAGTATATATCACACTACATTAAATGGTGAATAACCTAAGAAATAAACTTTGCCTAGAGAAGACATTTAGTTGAAAATGACTGGTTCTTTCTTTTCCGCAACCATGTTTCTTAAAGCCATGAAATATATCATGAGAGTGTGGACTAGAAGGTGGTATTTCTTCAATTAGTTGACAGCAAGTGAAAGGATGAGGTGGTGGGGAAAATAAAAAGATTTTTTTGTTATTAGCAGTGTGGACACTGGAAGGCGCACTTTCTTTAATGCGATGACAGGACGTGAATAAGACAAGGCGTTTAGTCAAAACAAAAAGGTTATAATAAAGGCGCAATTTCTTTATACAATGACATGTGGTTTAACGGTAAGTTTCGTTGGGTGAAACCCACGAGACGAAGGTTCAAATCTCATTGAGTATATGGCCTGTTGTGTCTTAGCTAGAAGAGTAGGCGACCCCAATAGGGACGTCTCGGCTCTTGTTGAGGCATAAGTTAATTGCTATTGTGTGGCTTGCAGGCTGTTGCACCTAGCCTAGGTTTATAGTGGCATCCAATAGGATTTGAACTTGGGCCTTGTTCAGGAAAACTCTCACTAGTTACCGACTATCCTAGATTTAAAAAAAAAAAAGGCGCACTTTCTTTAATAAGATGACGGGACGTGAATAAGACAAGGCATTTAAGCAAAACCCAAAGGTTATAATCTTATTGAACAATTTCCTCTCTTTCAATGACATTGTGTGAGGAAAGTTGCCCTTTCTTCGCGGAGACGTGGTCACAAAAATTAAAAGGTTATAATCTTAATCATGTTGAAGAGCTTCTCCAAAAGCTTTTGTGATATTTCCTAATTTCTTTGCGGATCTCTCTTGCTAATAATAAAAGGCAATGGGTAAATTTATAATATTATAACAATGGGTATACAAGGTATATTGTTGAAGAAAAAATTATAAAATTGAGTGGAATTAATGCTCTAGTGTATTTTTTTTTAATAAGAGAATAGAAGTTTTTTTTGAAATGATAAAGTATATAATTTTATTTTAATTTATTATTATATTTTATTTTTTGTTATTATATTTTTAAATGGTTATTAATAATTTCTTGTTGAAGTGTCTAATTATTGGGACAAGTGGGATATGGGTAGTTAAGGTTCACTCGATCTTTAGACACGCATTCATTGACTCATCACCCTCTCACGCACGAATGGTAGTGGACCTTGGGGCAGAAAATCCTATGGCAAGTAGAAAGAAAGAAAGAAAGAAAGTATTTTTAATGTCCACGAGGCTAAAAATAGCCTATGGGACAAATTTCTTCTCTATCTGGCTCTTGTATTCGGCCCTTTTCCTGTGAAGTTTTACAATAACCATTCCCAACTTATCGACAAACTCTTCGCTGAATAGATTATCCCAAGAACTAGCTGCCAGAATACCTGCATGGTTTTACTTGTTGTATTTGAAGGCCTCGCATTCTAGTATGCAAACAGTTAAGGGTAGGATGGACGTCTCACATGCCATTTGGTATCTGCGAGCGATGGTGAAGGTTGATGCTTTGAATTGTGCAAACAAGCAAATGTTGGCTCTCAAGCCTTCACTTGAGCTCCACTAGCTTGAGACGAGGAGGGTGACAATTCCGTCAGGTAGCAGTGGCGAGATTTTGGTAGCCGAGAGGCATCCTGGCAATGACACGACACACGAGCATGCTGCACCTGGAGGCAGACGAAGGTGGTGGAGGTGAATTCGGTGTGGAGGGAGTGTCTCTGGATGAGTGGTCTTGGTGTTTAGTCCGGGCACTCGAACATAGTTTGTGGATTGCGTAGAAGAGATTGTTCATTGGCCAAGCCCCAGGGTGGTTCTACCTTGGGCTTACGGAGCACTCAGGCTCTCCTGCAATTTGCATTTGCGGGTGATGGCACTTCTGCACCTCCTTGGAAGGAAGTGTGGCGTTTGGTAGCAATAGTGTGTCTCTTGTCTACGGTGCTCGGGACGTGGTCAGTGACAAACTCAGCCGAGGGTGCAGGGACAGAGTGTGGATTTTAGGGGCTGTGGGACCCTGAGTGACTTGGCCTTGCAGCCCAAAAAAGCGAGAGGGAGTGGTGGGTGATTGCATGCCGCGAGAACGAGGTCGGGCACGATGTGGTGGTCTTGCACGCGGCATGAACAACTGCCAGGTACTCGGGAACTCGAGCTCCCACTCGAAATCTATTGAGAGCCAGCAATTAGCAATGACCATGGCAGTTTCTCCGTCTCAATCGCCAGGCCAGGTATTTTTTTTTTGCCACCCTTGAAGCCATTTCTGCTCAGCTCCAGCAGATCTAGCTCACCCTGGATACCCTGCGTGAACAAAGGTATGATGATCGTAATGAATTAATGGCCTACATTAATGTTGTTCAAAACCTGCAGACAGAGACCCTTGAAGCTCTGGAGAGTTTGCGTCGTCTACTGAGGTGCTCTCAAGACCACCTCCGAGCTCTAGAGACCCAAGTGAATCATATCAACTACCACATGCACAATCAGGATCATCTCTTCGCGGGTCCTCCAGCAAGTCCCCTACACCCTCCCCCATGATGACAGTACCAGTATGTTTACTTTGTAATTTTGTGCGGCAAATAACCAAGAGCACCGAATGCCTTGACAACCATCCAAGTCCTTCTAGGCACTGCATGCCTTCTGGGTTTCCTGAATGTAATACAGCCATGTTGGCTCCTAATGTAAATTTTGTTTCTGATATCATAATATAATCTAGACTTTGACCGACAAAAAAAAATAGTTATTAATAATAAATGATAATTATTTTGTCTACATGTCTTGAATAGTCGGTGATCGGGTGTTTTGTTAAGACATCCTTAATGTGAAATCACTAGTATATTGGGAACATGATGAAAATGTATTCTACAAAAATTTAAAAAAAAAATTGATAATTACTCTAATATATATATGAATTTCATAAATTAAAATATAAAATAATTTTAAAAAAATTATAAATGTCGATAATCATCTTTGGTTCTAGTGAGTTTCTTAAAAGAACCTATCATTAATGTTTCTATACTAATTTTTTTTAAGAAGCATGCCATTAAGTTTGCGGCTTAGTTCCCAAATTGTTTGAGTTAATGGCTCAATACCCAATTGATCATTGATTTTCATCCCAGGTTTTAAATGTATGTTATATTTGTCTTAATATTCCATTTGCTAAAAAAAAAAACCTACCTATTATTATTGAAGGATGCATGTATTCATTTGAAGTATATTGAATCTTTTTAATCTATTACTTTGCTATGAATGTAAACACATAACAAACCAAATATGACAAAACCTATTATTATTGGAGTAGGAATGCACTCAGTGTACTACATTTTTTTAATCTAAATGCTTTGTGTTGAATGTAAACACATAACAAAAGAAAGTTTGTATTAAAAAAACTTATTATTATTGGACCAGTCAGTCATTCATTTGAAGTATACTAAATCTATACATTAAATATTTTTAATCCATGCATTCATTTAAAGTGTACTAAATCTTTTTAATCCATTGCTTTGTGATGAATGCAAACACATAACAAATTAGACATGACAAAACCTATTATTATTGGAGCAAGAATGCACTCACTGTACTAATTTTGTAAACACACAGTAAAAGGAAGTTTGGAATGTATATACACACTAAAAGGAAGTTTGTATTTTTTTTTTTATATGTGTAAATTATATGAAATAGATTTGATTATATTAATTTTTTAAGATAGTTTTTTAATAAATAAAAATAAAAATAATTTAATGATATTATTATCAAATTATTTAATATATCATACATTTTTTTTATATTAATGGTTCTATATTTTCTATATGTATTTTATTTTATTAATTATTTTATTAAATTTATTATTTATATTAAAATTATTTATAAAATTCTTTAAACAATTAATCTATTTTATAAATAGAATTACTATATGTTAAATGGGATGAAATTAAAAACATTGAAACGTTTTTCAACATTTGTAAACAAATTTTAAGTTATAGGAAAATATTTAATTATAATAAGTTTTAAATTTTTTTATTAATATCAATTATGTTTCGACAACTTTTTTAAATTATTTTTGAACTTTTTTAAGTTATTAGTCACATGTTTATGTTTCCTCAACTCTAAAGATCTCAAAAACCCAAGGAAGCACATATATTTCAATCACATACACATATATATGATAGTCTAAGTTTTACAAGAGAATAATGGCCTCTTATTACATTTTTGTATAGAGATATTGATGTGGTGGACATTTACCAATTCCAATGATAAAAGATGATGTAACATTGAAGAATTGAAAAAATTTTAAATCCTTGTTTCACGAAGATAAAAGCCTTTAGTAAAAATATATTTATGTAATTATCGTGAGAAGAATCCACCACTTTGTGCATTCTCAATTATGTTAATGTCATGTAAAATTAGCAGATATTATTTTACACTCAAAATTTCAAGATGCTTCAACTCTATGGCATCTATTTTCGATTCAGATTATCCACTTGCTGATTATATCACGGACTTGATTAGGGAAACCCAACTTATTGATATGAAAATGGAGGAAATATGCCCTATGTGGTATAATGGAAGGAAAGGTGAGGATTATATTGCAAAACACATTGACCGTTTCTTTGTAAAGGAAAATGTGTTGGAACAAATGGGTTTAACAAAGACATGGGTGGAGGGATTGCTCGTATCGGACCACCACCCCATTGTTTTGAAATGGCAGTTTGAGAAACTCTCGAAGGGAGGCCCTTTCAAGTTCAATCGAACCTAGTTAGAAGATGAGCGATTTAACTCCCTGGTTATTAATTTTTTTTAAATAACAAGAAAGAATAAGGGATGTCTTCCATGGTGCACTTGTCTCAGACACTTCAATACCTCAAATCAAAGGTGCGGGTCTGGGAAAGACTAAAGAAGAGGTAGATACAGAAGGATTTACAGGAAAACATCCGTGAGACCAAAAAAAAAATTTATGCTATTGATGGGGGACATACGTTGTCGGAGGGATGGAATAGAATCATATTTTTAGAGACATAGAAACACAATATTCTTCTTGCACATGAGCAGACTTGGCAACTCAAAAGTCGTGCTCTTTGGCTTAAGGAGGGTGATAGAAACACAACAAAATTTCACGCCTTTTCTAATGGAAGGAAGAACATGAATGCAACATGGGACATTACTGTGGATGGGGTACATTATTATAAAACTAAATTAATTCATAGGAAAGTTGTGAAACATTTGGAAGGTATTTTTAAGGCTCGGGAGGAACCTATCATTGAGGAACAACTCTAGGAAGTGGAGGAATTCCCTCTTATTTTCTCGAAGAATGAAAATTTAATCCTAGGGGCGATGGTCAGCCAGGCTGAAGTTGAAGGTGTGCTCAAATCCTTTGCATGGGACAAGAGCCTGGGACCGGATGGGTGGACGCCAGAGTTCTGCATTCATTTCTCAGATTACTTATTGCAATATATCACGAACTTGGTGGAGGAGACGAGGATCAATGCACAATTCAATGGTGTGATAAACTCAACTTTCATTGCTTTAATTTCAAACAAGAAAGGATCGCGAACATTTGAGGATTACTGCCCAATCTCCCTTTATAATACCTTATATAAGATCAAATCAAAAATCATTGCAGATAGAATTAAATAGGGGGTCTTGTCTCGACATATTTCACGTTGAAGTTCTTCATTCATTTCTCATATTACTTGTTGCAATATATCACGAACTTGGTGGAGGAGACGAGGATCAATGGAAAATTCAATGGTGTGATAAACTCAACTTCCATTGCCTTAATTCCAAAGAAGAAAGGATCGCAGACATTTCAATATTACCGCCCAATCTCCCTCTACAATACCTTATATAAGATCATATCAAAAATCATTGCAAATAGAATTAAGGGGTCTTGTATCCACATATTTCAATGGATCAATTCGGGTTCCTCCACAACAGGTTAATTCATGATGTTTTGACCACAACTTAAGAAGTGATTCACTGGATACATACTAGAAAATTGGAAGCAGCGGTGATGAAAGTAGATCTAAAAAATGCATACGATAAGGTGGAATGGGCCTTTTTGCGTATGATCATGTACAAGATTGGGATGAAGTGTGAGCCTGTGGAGTGGATCATGGGGTGCATAACCATGGCACCGATAGCAGTCCTAATCAATGGTACCCCCTCCAAGTTTTTTCAAGAGGGATGTGCACTCAGACAGGGTTGTGCCCTCTCACCGTTACTGTTTATTATGGTAATGAACTCCTTAAACAATAAGATCAACTCAGCAGTAGAGAGGGGCTCCATTTGAGGAATTAAAGTCACGGAAGATAGACAAGCCTCACACAACCTTTTTGTGGATGATGTTTTAATATTTGGAATGCTCAAGAGACAATACTGAATGGAAATTAAGTACATACTGTTGAAATTCGGAACGACTTTAGGGATGATAGCTAATAATGAAAATTCCAATATTATGTTCTCTACGGGGGATCAAGAGGTTGTCAAACAGGTGGGCGGAATATTCAATTTCAGAAGCTCTCTTCTTAAATAAGGCTTCACTTATTTGGGTTTTGTACTTACGCCCACTCAATATATGGTGGCAGACTGGTTGTGGTTCATTGATAAAATCAGGAAAATAATCAACAGTTGGACCATTAGATGGCTCTCGAGGGGGCGAAGTCTGATCCTGGCTCAAGCGGTTCTACAACAGTTTTCAGTTTACTGGGCTCATTTGTATTTCCTCCCACAATCCGTCATTAAAAGAATAAAATCCATTGTCTCAAATTTTATATGGGAGGGGGGAAAGTGGGGAGGAAAATATCACTTTGCAAAGTGGGATAATATCACAATGCCGAAAGATGTGGGAGGATGGGGGATTCTAGACACTGATATTTTTGGGATGGAATTGCTCATGAAATCCCTGTGGATGGGCCTAAATAATACTGGCCTATGGCGGGATATCATCAAAGACAAATACCTGAAGACATAGACTATGTGAGTGATGTTCATACATGGGGAATGCCTTACTATTAGGGGTTCTATTATTTGGAATGGTTTCAGGAAAATTTGGACTCCGTTTATGATGAGACTATCTTGGACTTTTGGCAATGGTGCGAAAATTAGGATTGGTGACGGGATCATACGGGGATTCCCATTACATAACACTATGAGTATAGAACTTATCACTTATCTGCATGGCAGGGGAATTTTTTATATTGGACAGGCCATAAAACAATGGAACGAAGGATACTTGATATGGAAAGAGGCAACAGACCTAGGAATTTGTGACCACAACATTGATGTACGGGATAGGTACATTGAGGGATTGAGGTACATGGGCCTGCTACATTATCAGAGGGGAGATCATATAACTTGGGGAGGCACTCTGAAACAAGTACATGTGATTACCAGGGAAACCTACAGGGATCTCATTCTACCAAAAAAAGGAATTTCGAAGGCGTGCTAGTTTGGTAAACTGTGGAAGTCGAAAGTTCAGGTAAAAATCATTATTTTTCTTTCGCTTGTATGGAAATATAGAAACCTCACTTGGTCTAACCTCATGAGGAAAGGATGGATTGGGTCGGGGATTTGTAGACTTTACATGTCTGCAGAGGAGGACAACGCACATTTGTTCTACAACCGTGATTTTTCCAAACAGACCTGGGGCCAACTATTTGATGTTCTTAAGTTGCAAAATAAGATTTTTATTTTGGTTCATGACTGTGTCGCCTGGTGGCATGAGAGGGGCGCTCACCTAAGAGACATCCCCCTTTATTTTCATTGGCATTTGTGGTGTGGTTGTAATAAGAGGATTTTCAAAGAACAAGCTTGCATAGTGGGGGGGGGGGGTGGGGGGGGAGAAGGGGTGGCAGAACAGGTCTTAGAGGGTTGGGGTGGACCAAAGAGTAAAAATAGGCCACCAAAGGATCTTTCTCACAGACTTAGGCCCTTCAACATATACTATCCGGTTGGGTTCTTTGATGTTGCGGCCCAAAATCATAGGCGCTGATGTGGAGCATGGCTGATGATTAATCCACAGTGCCATTTTAAAATCCATTGGTTTGGGGGATAAGGTTCAAACACCAAGGCTGAGATCCTTGCAATGTGGGGACTCCTCTGGTTCACTAAGCAGCTATTCATTGACATGCTTTGGGTCTTTTGAGATTCAAAGGTGCTTATAGACTACATGAACAACCATAACTCATTGGCACCTTGACACTTGTCTTCCTGGTTGGACCATATCAAAGAATTTTGAAGGAATTTCACTAACATTACCTTCAACCACATCTACCAGGAGAAGAATATCCTTGTTGACAGACTCTCTAAGAAAGGCCTGCAGGGAACCTTTGGAGTAATGCATTATGAACTTCTGGATGCCAGCGGAAGAGGGGCAATTGGTATAGTGAAATTCCTTTGAGACAGTGGGAAGATAAGCTCTTTTTGTCAAAGTTAGTGAACAAAGATGGTAGCAAAGATCATTTTTAACGTTGTAATCGTGGCATGGATATCTTACTGTGTCTCAAACATGGTTCTTATCTTCAACCCACTGTATCTCGGGGTGGATCTGGTTGTGTCTCTATTTTGGTTCTTATTTTTGTTTTTGGTACTTATAATTTGTGCTTCTAATCACTTTGTACTATTTTGGTTCTTATTTTTGTTTTTGGTACTTATAATTTGTGCTCTTAATCACTTTGTACTACTGTGTACTCAGGAATGATCTCTCAGGATTATGTGTGGAATTGTCCTTTTTGTAATGTGAACTCTGATTTTGTGGACACCAACAAGTTTGTAAGAAAAATTCTGAATTATGCTTTGCAAATGCACTGATACAGACTGTTTTTTCATCTGAAAAAAGAAAGAAAGGAAAGAGATATTCTTGCACAATGCATCTATTAATATTATCGATTGGTTCAATTCCTCAATCGAGATGGGAATACAGTAATTAAGTAAAATTCATTTACAATAGTTAGTTGACCAAGCAAAGGAGAAAAGACATTTCATATATTTCAGAATTTTCAGAGAATGCTGACGTGTAATTTGGGAGGAAATACCTTCAGTTTTGTGTTATTTGAAAGTATTTTCAACTTTTTACAGTCATTGTAGTTAATATTTTGAAGTTCTATTAAATTTGTAAGAAATGCAGCGTGACAAACTGTAAGGAAAACCTAAGTTGTCAAATAACACACTATTTGGAAAAGTTGTAGAACACACTCGTAAATATATTGTAAATAAAAGTTGTGGGAAGGGTTTATATCGCATGTATTACACAAATTTTCTAATTTGCTTGCTTATAACTTCATGGAAATTTTCGTAAAACGACAAATTCCTCCAGAAGTTACGCACAAGGGGGCAGACCTGTAGATCTAGAGAGATAGACCTGTAGAGGAGGCAGAGAAATGAGGTAGAAGGCCACTGACCTGAAGATCTGGCCAAGGCATGCAGCTTTGGATTCGATAGGTCAGTAGGATGGACGAGAAAGGGCTACAACAGATGTCCAGGGATATTACAAACTTGATCAGGGTTTTTCCATATTTGACGATACAAAGAAGCTCTAGGAGGCGAAACTACGTCAATGGTTACGCCATCGGGTTTGGCACATCCGGCATGGTCTACCAGTGCTTTATTTTTATGGAATCAGGTAGCACAGTTTTAGAAGCAGGTCAAAACAGTATGTAGCAGATTTTGAGCCAACAAGTTCTAGGTGTGAGTTTCCTTGTGTAATCTAGACTCCATGCATATGCTTCAACTTTGCTGAAATCTTTGTTTTCGAGTTATAAAGGGATTCTCCTTTGAGATTGAGGTTGGGTTTTAAGGTTCTAATTCCAACTGTGCCGGAAAGGTCTAGGGTTCGGCTCTCATATGTGACATCTGAGTTTCCTCCTTAGAATCGTCATCTGGCCATGTCAGGACTGTGGCTTGCAGATATGCCACAGATAGTGGACTTGTTAAGGATGTGTCTACTGTTGCTAGTGTGAAGTGTAAGCTCTGGTTTTCTGAGCGGGATTTCTGGTGAATTCCAGTGGCGAGTGTTTCCTTACCGGAATCATAAGGATGTGTCTGTTGTTGTTGCTGTGAAGTGTTAGCTCTGGTTCTCTGAGCGGGATTTTTGGTAAATTCCGGTGGCGAGTGTTTCCTTACCGGAATCATCGGTGGAAAAATTTCAAAAGTTTTCCGGCGGAAGGCATTAGTTACATCCCCAGAGATATTAATGAAGTAATATTTCCATGTCCTTATTTAGATCTCGCACAGATACGGAAAAGGAATTTCTTAAATGACATCGGGAACTGGAGTAATATTCTGGAGTTAGAAAGACCGTGGCGTCATATAATTCCGTCCTTTCTCATACGAGAAGATCATCTACATTTATGGCATTATTCTCCATATGTCGCACTTCTTTGAATATAGTTGTTTTGAGATCTGAAACGGCTATGTAATCAATTCAATAGTTTTCTCCCCTGCGTATACAGTGATTTCGCCTGTACGTTGGGTCTCTTCTCTTAATTGCGCATCGGTGTGAGAAGTTGCGGTGTATTAAATCTCTCACCTTCCTTCATGTATTGTTATATCTTCGACTACCGGAATATCTGTCAGACCTGTTACATTCTTCACAGAAGCTCTAAAAAGGTCATCCTACAATATCTGCTTTTTTGGAGTTCTCCTTAACAGTCCGTCCAACTCCTTTCTGACAATAGTCGACTGCTGGTCCAACAATTTTCATCTGTGGGATTTGTTTTCAACTATCTGCTTCAAGACTTACCATGTGACAAGCTGAACTATGCCAGGTTTCGCTCTTCTTTCGACACGTCCGCCATATAGCCATGACGAGCGCCACGGGGGTTGATGCACAATCAGCACAATAGGATTTCGAGCTGGATGCTTCCATTATTGCTCAATCCATCATCGCGCCTCCAGGTTTTCAAGCGGATCAACAAGAAAAACCTGTTGGAAGGAATCTGTATGGGCCCAATGGTGGGTTGACTCGCAGAGGCAGACACAAGTTGAAAAAGGTTCGATTGGCATGCTTCAAGCCTGCTGTGGACATCAAAGAAGTGGTGCTGGAACATGACGATCTATGCGGACGAGTCATTAGTTTGCAAAAGCGTGCACTCATCGGGCGCTGGATGTTTGCTGATGGTCATGTGTTTGATATGTTGGAATGGGTTAAGAATGTTTGGACTCCAATTGTGGGATATGCTCCGAAGGTCAGTTTGCTCCTAAATAATTGGTATAGTATTCATTTTATGAATGAAAAAGATGTTGCCTTGATTGTTAACAAGACATGGGTACGTGGAAAGAGTTTCCTGCAACTTCTGCCCTGGTACCTCGGTTTTAATCCAATATTGGAGGCTCCAAAGAATAGGTCAATGTGGGTAAAGCTCCCGGGCCTTCCGTTGGAATTCTAGACGGACAAAGCGTTAAGGGCCATTGGAAACTCCATTGGATGCACGAAATACATCGACCCAAGTATTCTGGGTGCCACTGACAAACGCATTGCCTGGATATTAGTCGAAATGGTCTTCTCTGGCGGTCTGCCCGTGGATGTTGATCTCATCTGGGACACAAGAAGACATAGGCAAAGGGTGGATTATTGGGGCATTCCTTTCCGCTGCCTGGTTTGTCATGGCACTGGACATTTGATGGGAAACTGCCCTCGACTGCATTGGAGGTCTCGTAGGGGCAATCAAAGATCAGATGATGCTAATGGCGAGTTGAATCCTAAGGATCATCGAAATGTCCTCCCATCAGGTAATTCTTCTCTTGCGGATTCTGTTATTGATTTGTCAGCTAATATTAATGCACAATTTGCGGAGTTAACTCCACCAGACAAGGAGTTGATGGCTCCTACATTTTCTAAAAACAACAATGTTTTTTCTCCCCCGGTGAATTCCGGTTCGCCCATGCAATTAGAATCTGAAGTAAACCTTGGATCGACAAACATGAGGATGGATAAAATGCCGCATGCCTTTACTGCTCTTGCTGACCACCATCAAACCTCTCCCATCCCTGCGCCATTATATATCTCCCCTTCAATGCCGCCTCTAGAAAACGCATCTCCTCTTCCTTCTTCTCCCTCTCCACTTAATACCGAAACGGTGAACTTGCCGGACTCACCTAAAGCCTCTTCTGCTATAGCTGACCACCATCAAACATGCCCCACAACGGTGTCTTTATATACACCCGCATCCCCTCCCCACCCTCCTCCCTCCCCACATAATATTGCGAATGGGATCTCATTGGAATCACCTATAAATACTTTTGGATGTGATGTCGAATCCCTTTTAAACAACCTGAACCTTGACTTGGCTGCCCTCACTATTTTTGAGAATATCCCTAGGAATCCTGATATTGTCATCTCGCCGGCTCCGGGTTGCAATATCACGGTGAGGAAGAAAACGAAGTCTGCATCCAGACACTTCAGAGGGAGGCCGAAAACAAAATCTCTCTTCCGGGATGAACTTCTTGACCTCCGGGAGGCCCCTATTCTTTCAGTTGTTGATCCCAGGGTGGATAGAGCTTGTGACCCCCCTCGGGTCTCCAAATGATTTTCGCTCTCTCTTTCCGATCATGTGGCATGGGCGAATAGTTATTTGCAAATGGCTTTATATGATTCTATCAGGTGTTTTATGGCTCATCTATATGCCCCTATTCATATGCTGCTACGGTAATGCCGAGAGATGTTTTGGCTTATCGAAGAAGTGGTTCTTATTGTCGCGAATGTTGTGGGTTCATATCTACAGATTTGTCTGATCCTCCACTTCTGTTTTTTCGATTTGGTGGATATGGGTTCACTTCTACAGTGTGGGACTGTCCCCATGATATGTATATGTTTCTCTTTTCTCTCCATGCTACATTTCCAAGTGGCATTTGGGGGATTTTTTTAGACATTATCATCGACTCCTTGCTGGATTACGAGTCTCATGTGATGGGTATGCTTTGCCAGATCACAATATTTTTGGTTTTAGAAGCAATGTTGCATAATTTGGAAGTGATTACTCCCTTCACTTCTTAAAACTATTGAGAGAAGAAGATTAGCATAGCTCTGGCAAAATATGATAGGCACAAATGGAGAAATGAGATGTTCTAAAATTTTCAAGAAAAAAAACAAAAAAAGGTTTGATAAATTAGTTGTTTAATATCTCTAAAATTATTTTTAAAATCGAGAAATTGATTGAAATCAAGGTAACTCCTGTACATTCAAAGTAATCTAAAGTTTTTGAGAGTTAAAATATAATAAAAACTGATTTAAATAACACAATACAAAATTTCACCAAAATTTTTTCCCCAAATCCCAACACCAAAAAAATCCAAAACACTACACTCAAAACAACTACCTCTCTTAACAAAAGCTAAAGCCAACGGAGGGACCGGTTTGGCGAAAAGGCGATGCTGGGCGGTGATTGAATTGACACGTTTATTTAAAATTGGACAGACGGCGGATCGCATGATAAAATATATACGAAAATAAAATTACACGTGTCCGCGTTCAAATGGGTATGGGCAGACGAAACATGGAGGAAGCCTTGCCTTCGAAGAAAGCCTTTGGCGAATAAAAAAATTTCACATTATATTTTCTATTTCATATATATAAAAATAAATGTGCATATGTTTTTATTTCCTACACTTTTGTTAGGATTATATATGATAAAAATTAAGAGGGAACAATATCATTAACGTTACACCATTTATAAAAGAAAAACAATAGGAGGGGGGAGGTTTAATGTTTCTAACTTAGTTATATTGTAGATATTAGCTTTGTCAATTTTCCTAAATTAGAAGTTAGGTGAATGGTAAATTTGCGGCCTTTCCCCGCATGCTTCGTTTAGAATGACTTTTATTAAAAACAATGGTGAGGTTTAATATTGTTGATAATGTTTTTAGAGTCGTTAAAGGTTTTTATTTTTATGTTAGAAGATGAATGAATCGAAATATAAGTTTGGTGGAATTATTTATTTTAATTTCCATTTTCATTTCATAATATTAATGTGGTTTTCGATTTTAATGTTTTTGAAATATTGGTTAAATTTTCTGTGTTTTTATAGAATTTTGGCTTCTGTGATCCATCGTAAAATTATGAGGAAATCTTTTGGTAATAATCACATTCAAATCATCGAATTTTGGCTTCTGTGATCCATCGTAAAATTATAAGGAAATATTTTGGTAATAATCACGTTCAAATGAACATTGTCGACGCTTTTGGAACCAACTAATGTGGTTCATCATCAAGACTAGGTGAGAGATCAAATCTAGATATTGAGTTTAAATAGATATAGAAAGGAGTTGTCAACCGAGGCGGAGGAATTGCTAGGATGACCAAAAGTGGCTGGAATCTGAGCAATTTTTTTTAAGAAATCTTGCAGTAGCAGTGTTTGAATCATGCTTTTGATGGTGGAAATGGATTCAGCACCATCAAAAACCTCTAAGGCACCTAAAATATTGAAGTTTAATAGCTATAACCTGGATTTACAAAAATCCCTGCTCGATTTTCTTAAAATCTTACCGGAATTTCCATGATTTTCAAGGTAAAAAAGCAATCTAGTTAGACCACGACGATGTAGAAATGGCTAAACTGGCCGTTAGGATAACAACTAGTGTGACAACTGCATTAATGTTAACTAATTAAAAGACATTTTGTTTAATTATTGTTTTAAGAAATGAATGGAATTATAAATGTTTGCTAAAGAATTATTAATTATAAATAATAATATCAGTTATGAAAATAACTTCATAAAAAATAAAAGTTGATGGTAAATGTTTTCCAAGAACTAGAAGGTGGTTGGGGACAATTGGAAACAGTTACCTGCTCCTCTAGGGATAAGAGACTGATCCCAGTGAGGAGTAGGGGTTATGTTGATGAAAAAAGGGAGAGTGACAAATTTCCAAAGCTGGTAGTGACCAGTGGAATACACAGAAAAATCTGAAATTATTTCTGGTACTAAATGGAGTAGGTGTCCTAAGGTCACAACAGAAATATCCACTGTTAACCCGTACCTTTCAGGATTGGAGCACAAGGGCAAGAGGAGGACATAATCGCCTCTCTTGAAGGTTGGGAGGACCACAGCTATAAATTGTATAATCAGATAAGTAAATTTGCGTTTTCTAAGTGATTAAGTACTTTAATACAATAATTTTACATGAATATAGGTATATTTTGTTAAAAATGCTAGTGACGGAAACTATTAGGAATTCAATTACATGTGTTAGAAATGAATGGGGAGAATTGTTTGTTTTAAAAATGATTTATTATGAAATTTTTCCAGATCTGTATGAGTACTGTGAACTAGTAGCAGGCTGTGAAATAGATGTAGAATTATCTTGGTATTATAGTTCCAATTCTTTAAATAAATTAGGAAAGACTGATAAATAATTTTACAATGATTATATTAGATAGTGATTAGCTATATGCAAGGTCTGAAATGCTATGAAAGTGGAGGAGAATGTATCTATATAACCTGTAAATAGGAATCTTGATAACTGAAGAAATAGAGAGGACTGTTGGTCTTGGGTTTTGGGTGAAACCCTACCCGAGACACATCGCTCCTCATTCACCATTAAACTTTATACCTGGACTCTATGTATGGTGGTCCAGCCACCATAACTAGTATTACCGTTGCAAGATTGAAATACTATTTAAATCTAGCAAGGCTAAACTAAAAAAGAATAGAACAGTAATAATTAACATTTCAGAATATCATCATTCAAATTTACATGCATAGGTGAAAACTTCGTACATGAACTCCGACATGCAATCTTTGACATAAAAGAAAATACTTGACAGAACAGAGAAGTAAAGGTGGATCAAGAGACTCGACCATTGCTAGGAAAATAAACCATGAATATACAATATACTAGAAAGGACAACTTTCTTTACATTCACATTTATAATAAAAGAGAGAGTGTATTAAACAGTATCTGAGAAAAGAGTAGTCCAAAAGGAAAACCCCAAGATAAGAAACCTTAAATACTATATCTACTGCAGAAAGAAAAAGCAAGCTATTTTTTTACCATTACAGAGATAATGAGTCGCGAAGCTTAAAGGAATAAATAGTCCAAATAGAACGCCAAATTTAACTGGGCAAATTATACGATAGAGGGTAACCAAACTTTTCAATAATCACAATGTCGGAACTGATTTACCTAACCAAAACTGTGAAAATATCTTCCATTAAAACAACGAGAAAGAAATCCGAGTTCTTGAGAAAATCTGTCCTTTTGCAAAAATAATCGTTACATCAAAATTACATAAAAATGAATCTAGACCTATTGCAGGCCGAAAGATAAAAGTCACATACTCAGACTTAAAAACCACATGAAGAGATTTGAAAACCTTCGGAAGATATTCACAGCCGCAATGGGTGTGCAAGTGAATAAATACCTGGAGAAATAGCTATTGTATTAGCCACGGCCAAATCTACCTATAAACAATTAAAACTTCAAGTCAAAGATTCCGCAAGCCTAGATGATTACCAACTTGTCGGTTTAGTCCTGTAGACATAGCCAAACAGGGATAGATCAGTAGAAGGTCCTTGGTGGAAAAATTGTAAATACAATTTCCAAAATGAGAGAAGAGGAGAAGTACTCGAGAACGAAGAATTATCATGGAAAAATTTACCTGAAGCTTCGAAGCAGGCCCTTTTTCCTCTGAGATTCGCAACCCAAAACTTCCAATTTATCGCAGAGAAGTAAAACAAGAAATCATTAAAAACAAAGAAGGAATCCAGTAGCAAGTTATGGAGGAACTCTGTGATTTGCAGTGAAGGAACTCAAAGGAATTCATTTACCTGTAGCTTAATCAACATAATCCAGTTCCAAAGGAAATGCATTTGCAGTTAATGAACAAAGTCTCCTCAATGTAAGCATGGGCACCTCCTCTGCACCAGTTTGTAGCGCCATGAGGACTACACCTTGGTAACCCTTAGGAGCTGGGTGAATATTCATCAAGGTCGAAGCCATAACTCGCATGGGAGCTGAGAAGAACTCAGAACGATAAACAAGCTTCTCAGCTCAAGCACAGTGAACAAAAGTCGAGATTGTCTAGGGTTGGTGGAGTAAACAAGGCAACTCCCGACCAAAATCGACAATCGTTGATCAATCCAGATCCCATGGTGGAAAACGTAATAGATTCAATCGAGAAATATGGTATAGCACAGTTGATCCTACAGCTGTCCGATGACAGTAAAGATCAGTACCTCGACAATTAATAGCCAGCTTCGTGACAGCTCATTTCTCAGTGGTAACAAGGAAGGATTGTTAATATGTGTGATATGTCCGTGTGAAACATATTAACCTTAATATTTGAGGTCAACCATAGTAAGTTTTAAACCTTTAAATAAATCTAGTATTATACTAAGGGAATCCATAGTATTCGAATTGCAGTGATATTTATATGTGTAGAGTTAGGACTTTAATGTAATGGTGGTATGGGTTTTGAGTACAAATTGTAGCGTTTTAAATGTAACAGGTTCTAAACTTTGATGATGTGGGTTTAACCTTTGCTAGGAGGTAAAAGAAAATTTTATCTTATATTTATGAGTGTTACAAGTGGTATCAGAGCATCGTTCATATGCTGGGACCCTAAGGGTCAACTAACAAATTACGTTGTGTGTGTAATGATGCACATAATAGAAGCATAACAGGAAACATCATGAGAAGGGGAACAACGCAACAACCACCCCAGGACACTGGGGAACCCCAAACACAACCAATAGTGAACCCAGAGATGTAGGTTCAGCTGAGTATCAATCAACACCAGAAAACGAGTAGACTACTGGAGGAACAACATCATCACACCATCTTATTGTTGAATACAGTACAAAAATTATAGGAATATATGGTATGAGATCGAAGAGACCATGAAAGATTAATGCAAGAGCAGGAAAAGATATTAAAGAGCCTGTCTGACAAGAAAAATCAAGAAATGGAACACCCTAGTACTGACAGGGGCATGCAAGAAGGTGAAGAAGAAAAAAAAGAGACCACACCACTGATAGAGTGGAAAGAAGCCCATCTCAGAAAAGTAACAAGAAAAAAATATTACAATGAAGCAGAATCTGACAACTTATCGGATCAACAAGAGGTTAAAAAGCAGAAAGTAGAGCTTCAGGGGGGATTTTGAAAAATAAAACCACCAACATTTGATGGTGAGGCTAAGGAAGTGGTAGAAGCATGGTTAATAAACATGAAAAAGTACTTTTATGTGTACGAGTATAGTAGCAACTTGAAGGCCAGATTGGCCATATATCAGTTAAGAGAGAAAGCCACTCTATGGTGGGAGGAAGTGAAGAATGTTCGTAGCATTGAGGAACAAGATGTCACCTAGAAATCGTTCCAACAATACTTTAAGGACAAGTATTTAACAGAATGATTCTACGATGAAAAAGCTAAAGAATTTCATGAATTAAGGCTGGGACAGATGACTATGGACGAGTACATCACCAATTTTACCTCCCTATTACAATATGTTCCATATCTCCGGGAAGAAAAGGCTAAGGTGCAAATATTTCTGAGCAGCTTGCCAACACATATGAAAGAGTGAATTGTATTTGTGAATTCCAGAACCATGGACAAATCCATTCATAAGGCACGAATGTGCTATCAACAGTCCAAGGCTAAAGGGGAGGTTGGAAAAAGTTGGCAGCCAAGGAAAGGGCAGAAAAATAGCTCTAACTTCAAAGGAGCCAAAAGCAGTAACTTTAAGAATTCTACCCGAAGTTCTGTCAGTAAAAAATTTGGAAGAAATCACAAGAGAACCTGATGACCAACAGAAGAAGAGCCTACAGAGGCATCCAGCAAGCCTAAGCAAGGGCAAGTGACCAAGCCACCTCTACAGTGTTGAGGGTGTGGTGAGGCACATTATTATAAAAACTTCCCACAGCGAGCAAGAAATGACATAGTTGCAAACTTAGAGGAAGCTTCCACAATAGGCGGTGTGGCGATAAACATTCCTCGTATCAATGCGGCGTTGGAAGATCGACAGGAAGATTATCAACCAACGATGATTGAGTTGGAAGGTAAATTATTGTCTCAATCTATTTCTATTTTTGTAGACCCAAGTGGAAGTCTAAGTTATGTTAGTCCCAAAATAGTGGAAATGTGTAAATTGAAAGAACAAAAATTCAAAAACTTATGGCTGGTACAACTAGCCATAGGAGCAAAAAGAAAAGTGACTGCTAAGATTCCAAATTGTATGTTAGAAATTGCAGAACAACAGTTGAATGTAGACTTGAACACACTGCCATTAGGGTCCTATGATTTTTTTTTGAGCATGGATTGGCTGGAAGAACATTGGACCTTAGTGGATTGCAAGGAAAATATTATTTACTATAGAATGCAAGATGGAACACGTAAGGAGATTCAGGGAGTCAAGAAGCCGTTACAGCTACGTCCAATCACATCATCCCAAATGAGTAAATGTATGAGGAAGGGATGCCAAATATATGCTATTCAGGTGGGAAATGCTAACTCCAAGGAAAAAACACCTCTGATGGAAAACATACCAGTGGTGCAAGATTTCATGGATGTTTTTCCAAAGAGTATCCCTGGATTAACACCAAGGCGAGACATTGATTTCACCACAGAGTTAATGCCAGGAGCCTCTCCTGTGTCAAGGGCTCCTTATAGAATGAGTGTTACAGAATTAACAGAATTGAAGATGCAGTTACAGGAACTGTTGGACAAAGGTTACATTCGTCTTAGTGTGTCCCCTTGCGGAGCACCAGTGTTGTTCGTGAAGAAAAAAGATGGAACCATGTGTATGTGCATGGATTATAGGCAGCTCAAAAAATTAACAGTCAAGAATAAGTATCCATTACCAAGGATCGATGATCTGTTTGATCAAGTGAAGGGGGCCATAGTGTTTTCTAAAATCGATTTAAGATCTGGATATCACCAAATCTGAATAAAGGATGAAGACATATTCAAGACAACATTCCATACCAGGTACAGGCATTACGAATTTGTGGTATTAGCCTTTGGGTTAACAAATGCACCAACAACCTTCATAAGATTAATGCATGGAATCTTTCACCCCTTCCTCGATAATTTTGTACTCATATTTATAGATGACATTTTAATTTATTCTAAAAAACAGGAAGAACATAAAAAGCATTTGAGTATTGTGCTGGAAATGTTAAAAAAACACAAGCTGTACGCTAAGTTTAGCAAATGTGATTTCTTTAAAACAGAATCCAGTACCTAGGCCATGTCATTTCAGCAGAAGGGATTGTTGTTGACCCAGAGAAGATTAAAACAATTATGGAATGGAGAGTACCCGATAATGTGGCAGATATACGATCTTTTATGGGGTTAGCTGGGTACTTCAAATATTTATTCAGGGATTTTCCAGAATCGCATTTCCCATTACCTCATTGCAAAGAAAAGGAAAAGTATTTAAGTGAATTGTTGAGTGTCAGAACAGTTTCGAAAATTTGAAGCAGCTTTTGACCACTGCACCAGTGTTGAGAGTAGTTTACCCCAACAAAGAATTTGAAGTTTGTACAAATTCCAGTAAAGAGGGTGTTGGGGCAGTTCTATCTCAGGAAGGCAAAGTGGTGGCATATGAGTCAAGAAAGTTGAAGGATCATGAAAAAAGGTATTCAACATATGATCTAGAATTAACAACAGTAGTACATGCACTCCGGGTATGGAGACACTATTTGTTGGGTAAAAAAATTTGTGTTAAAGATAGATCATAGCAGTTTGACTAGTTACTTCAAGCAAGCTGATTTAAAATCTAGACAGGCAATATGGAATGCCTTTCTAAGCGAGTTTGATGTGGACATCCAACATGTAAAAGGTAAGGGGAACCGAGTGGCTGATGCTTTACGTAGAAAGTTGCATTGTGCTTATGAGCTTTACTACATTCAACTTGAAAGTAGATTCTTAGATCAAGTAAAATGAAGAAGCACAAAAAGACTTGAAATATCAATTCTTATGGCAGCAAATGGAAGAAACCAGAAAGCAAGGAAGTACTTCTGAGTATGGACTAAATGATAATAATATGCTAACTTTTAGAGGTAAGGTGTATGTACCAAACCGTGTAGACTTAAAGGAGATGATTAGGGATGAATACCACAGAAGTAACTATGCGGGTCATCCAGGATATCAGAAAATATTGACAACAATTAGAAAAGTATATTTCTAGCCTGGTATGCATAAAAACATTGCTGAGTATCTAAATAAATGTTTGGAGTGTTAGTAGGTTAAGGTGGAGCATTGACATCCCGCAAGACTGTTGCAGCCCATACCGGTACCTGAATGGAAGTGGGAAGTTATATCCTTGGACTTAATTATAGGTTTACTGCGAACAAAAAGGCAGAATGACTTCATCATGGTGGTAGTGGACAGATTGAGTAAATCTGCACATTTTATACCTGTGCAGTCTACTTACAAGACTGTACAGATAGCAGACATATTCATGAGAGAAATCTTCAGGATGCATGGTATTCCGAAGACGGTTATCTCAGACAAGGATTTTAAGTTTACCTCAGCATTCTGGAAGACTCTGTTTACAGGTTTGGGGACCGAAATAAACTTTATTACAACTTATCATCCCCAGATCGATGGTCAAACAGAGCGAGTAAACCAAGTATTGGAAGACATGCTACGCATGTATGTGATGCAGTAGCCAACCAAATGGGGAGACTATTTGCATCTTGTTGAATTTTCTTACAACAATGGTTATCAAGAGTCCTTGAAGATGATTCCTTTTGAGGCCTTGTATGGGAGGTAGTGTCACACACCCATAAATTGGAGCAGCCCCAAAACAAAATTAATGTTGGGACCCGAGATGCTTGCTTAAATGGAGTCAGAAGTAAAGAAGATAAGACAAAATCTGAAGGCTACACAAGATCGACAAAAGATCTATGTAGATAAAAAAGAGGTCTTTTTGAGAATTCGAAGTGGGAGATCATGTGTATGTGAGGATCAAACCCAAGAGGAGTACGTTGCGGTGGACCTCTTGTGCCAAGTTGGCTCCCAGGTTCTGTGGAACGTTTCAAATTTTGGAAAGGATAGGACCTATGGCCTATTGGCTGGCCTTACCCAGTCACATACAAGTACATAATGTGTTCCATGTGGCCTTGTTGAAGCGTTATGTGCATGACTCAAAGCACGTAATTCATTAGCAAAATATACAGGTAGAGCTCGACAGCGAGTTTCTGGTCGAGCTACAACACATACTTGATCGGAGGGAAAATATGCTCCAGAAGCGAGTCATCACCTAGGTTAAAGTGTAGTGGAAGCACTTCGGCCCAAATGAGGCTACTTGGGAGGACGAAAGATTTATGCGTGAGGCTTCCCATAGCTCTTTTCAGAGCTAGACTGAAACACCGAGGATGGTTTTACTTCCAGGGGGGGGGAGTTGTGACAGCTGCATTAATGTTAACTAGTTGTTGAATAGTTAAAAGACATTTTGTTTAATTATTGTTTTAAGAAAAAACTGGAATTATTAATGTTTGTTGAAGAATTATTAATTATAAATAATAATATCAGTTATGAAAAAAATTTCATAAAAAATAAAAGTTGATGGTAAATGTTTTCCAAGAACTGAAAGGTGGTTGGGGACAGTTGGAAATAGTTACCTACTCCTTTGGGGATAAGAGTCTGATCCCAGTGAGGAGTAGGGGTTCTGTTGATGAAAAAATGGAGAGTGACAAATTTCCAGAGATGCTAGTGACCAGTGGAATACACTCAGAAAAATTCCAAATTATTTCCGGTACTAACTGGACTAGGTGTCTTGAGGTCAAAGCAGAAATATCTACTGTTAACCCGTACCTTTCAGGATTGGAGAGTGGGGGCAAAAGGAGGACGTAATCGCCTCTCTTGAAGGTTGGGAGGACCACAACTATAAACTGTATAATCCGATAAGTAAATATGTGCTTTCTAAGTGATTAAGTATTGCAATACAATCATTCTACGTGTATACAGGTATATTTTGTTAAAAATGCTAGTGACAGAAACTGTTAGGAATTCAATGATAGGTGTTAGAAATGAATGGAGAGAACTGTTTGTTTTAAAAATGATTTTTTATGAACTTTTTCTAGATCTATATGAGTACTGTGAACTAGTAGCAGGTTGTGAAATAGATGTAGAATTATCTTGGTATTATAGTTCCAATTCTTTAAATAAATCAGGAAAGACTAATAAATACTTTTACAGTGATTATATTAGATACGGATTAGCTATATGCAAGGTCTGAAATGCTATGAAAGTGGAGGGAATGTATCTATATAACCTATAAATAGGAATCTTGATAACTGAAGAAATAGAGAGGACTGTTGGTCTTGGGTTCTGGATGAAACCCTACCCGAGACACATCGCCCCTCATTCACCATTAAACTCTATACACGGACTCTATGTATGGTGGTCCGGTCACCATAACTAGTATTATTGTTGCAAGATTGAAACAATATTTAAATATATCAAGGCTAAAATAGAAAGAATAGAACAGTAATAGTTAACATTTCATAATATCATCATTCGAATTCACATGCGCAGGTGTAAACTTCATACAAGAACTCCAAAATGCAATCTTTGACATAAAATAAAATACTTGACAGAAAAGAGAAGTAAAGGTCAACCGAGAGACTCGACCATTGCTAGGAAAATAAACCATGAATATACAATATACTGGAAAGGACAACTTTCTTTACATTCACATTTATAATAAAAGAGAGAGTGTATTAAACAATATCTGAGAAAAGAGTAGTCTGGAAGGAAAACCCCAAGATAAGAACCCTTAAATACTATATCTACTGTAGAAAGAACAAGCAAGCTATTTTTTAACCATTACAGAGATAATGAGTCGTGAAGCTTAAAGGAATAAACAGTCCAAACATAACGCCAAATTTAACTAGGAAAATTATACGTTAGAGGGTAACCAAAATTTTCAATAATCACAATGCCGGAACTCATTTACATAACCAAAACTGTGAAAATATCTTCCATTAAAAGAGCGAGAAATAAATCCGAGTTCTTGAGAAACTCTGTTCTTTTTAAAAAATAATCATTACATCAAAATTACATAAAAACAAATCTAGACCTATTGCAGGCCAAAAGATAAAAGTCACATATTCGGACTTAAAAACCACATGAAGAGATTTGAAAACCCCCAAAAGAGATTCATGGCCATAATGGCTGTGAAAGTGAATAAATACCTGGAGAAATAGCTATTGTATTAGCCACGGCCAAATCTACCCGTAAACAATTGAAACTTCAAGTGAAAGATTCTGCAAGCCTAGACGATTACCAACTTGTCAATTTAGTCCTGTATACATAGCCGAAAAGGGATTGATCAGTAGAAGGTCCTTGGTGGAAAAATAGTAAATACAATTTCCAAAACGAGAGAAGAGGATCAGTACTCGAGAACGAAGAATTATCATGGAAAAATTTACCTGAAGCTTCGAAGCAGACCCTTTTTCCTCTGAGATTCGCACCCTGAGACTGCCAATTTATCACAGAGAAAGTAAAACAAGAAATAATTAAAAACACCAAAGGAATCCAATATCAAGTTATGGAGGAACTCTGTGATTTGCAGCGAAGGAACTCGAAGGAATTCATTTACCTATATCTTAATCAACATAATATAGTTCCAAAGGAAACACATTTGCAGTTAATGAACAAAGTCTCCTGAATGTAAGCATGGGCACCTCCTCTGCACCAGTTTGTAGCGCCATGAGGACTACACCCTGGTAACCCTTAGGAGTTGCGTGAAGTTTCATCAAGGTTGAAGCCGTAACTCGCATGGGAGCCGAGAAGAACTCAGAAAGATAAATAAGCTTCTCAGCTCGAGCATAGTGAACAAAAGTCGAGATTGTCTAGGGTTGGCGGAGTAAACAAGGTAACTCCCGCCCAAAATCAACATCCGTTGATCAATCCAGATCCCACGGTGGAAAACGTAATAGATTCAATCGAGAAATACAGTATAGCATGGCGAATCCTACAGCTGTCCGATGACAGTAAATATCAGTACCTCGACAATTAATAGCCAGCTTTATGATAGCTCATTTCTCAGTGGTAACGAGAAAGGATTGTTAATATGTGTTATATGTATGTGTGAAACATATTAACCCTAAGATTTGAGGTCGGCCATAGTAAGGTTTAAACCTTTAAATACATCTTGTATTATACTAAGGGAATCCATAGTATTTTAATTGTAGTGATATTTATATGTGTAGAGTTAGGACTTTAATGTAATGCTGGTATGGGTTTTGAGTACAAATTGTAGTGTTTTAAATGTAACAGGTGCTAAATTTTGATGATGTGGGTTTAGCCTTTTTTTTTGTAAGCTTAGGTAGTTCCTTCCATTTTTTATTAATAAAAGTCGAGAAAAAAAATATACAAAACTAGACCTCAACCTGCCCACAGGAAACCAGGTATTTCGGCCATCGAAGTTCAGAGTAATCTATACCATATCTGACAGTACTTAATATCTAAGTCTGGAGATAACAACATATACAGAAAAAGTAATAGCCGCTAAAAATAAAGTAAAACATTTGATCATGAAACCCTTAATCTTCCTCAGATTCCACTGGTGCTGGATCTTTGGCACTGGACCCTGGTAATTCAACTGCAACCTGCTGCATAGACTTGATTTCCTTCTCCAACCTTCCGAGCTTTGCATACTAATGCAATTGTCGAATATTGATTTCTTGGATGTTCTTGTTAATATCAGCGAAAGTTGATTCCAGCTTAGTTTCTGCCATCGACATGACTGCCTTAGTTGGCAGGCATTTGATTAACCAGTAAGTTCTAACTGATTGTTGAAACAAGGAAATTCGGCCCCGTGTATGCGCTGGGTCATTGACCACGTTCTGCATGTCCTCAGAAGCCATTTCATCTTCCCTGTCCAAGTTGTTTAAAACCTCAGTTTCCCAACCATAAATGCGGGAGCGTACCAAATTTGGGATTTCTGAAGTAAATGTTTGAACCAACGGTTCCAAATGTTGTTGCATGGATTTTCTTCCTCTTTTCTGATGCTGCTCAGAATTAGGCTGTTTGCCTTTGCCTCCAATAGGCTTCCTTCCTCTTTTAACCATCTTAAAGTAACCTGACAAGGAATCTGCTAAAGCTACCATCCAAACAACAACACCAGTCAGGTTCCTAGATAAGATTCGAGACTCAGAACACAGAGAGGTTCCATCACCCAAGCTAGGCTCTGTGAGAAATACATGAGATAAAAAGAGAGACTAGACACTAATACAATCCAACCGGGCAAGAAAGAAATGAAGAGCAACCCAATAGACTGTTGCCATGACACAAGACATACATGGCCAAAGAATTAAAAGGTAAGACCAGAGTCCATATACCAATACAGAGATAATAAGGCGAAAAATCTTGCTCACATATCCTCTTCAGGACCCTATTAACATAATTGCCAAATTTGAACAGACAGAAGAAAAACGAACTTTGTTGCAAGAAATTCCTTCCACCATAACAAAGACAAACCATTTGATTTGTCAACAGACAACATTTATCTGCAATTTTCCAAAATTTACCCGACCTCCTATCAAAGAAGACGATATAAACAGGAAAAGGACAGATAGAGACTAATACATACCCTTTCTACGTAGCTATAGAGAAGTTTTTGACATGGAAAACAACCCTACTAAAACCCATATACAACAAACTACTATAAAATAACCGAACCAACCCATTAAAGAGTTGCAGAAACCAACAATTATAGCAGAATTCGAGAACCATTATCTTAACAATATAAGGATCAGAATGAGGAAACAAAAACTGAGACCAAGTTCTAACCAAATATTTGGGTAATGGAACAAAAACCCACTGAGGAAGAATAAGCCTATAGCCAGCTTCATCAACCTTCTACATTTTTTCATACCAGAACCGACCAAATCTCCATTCAAACAAATAATCTAAGAAGACCATTACCATTATTTGCATTCGACGAAAGACAAAATTCTTTGGCTCAGAGGGTAAGTATGATGATACATACCAATTGTCTACCCGACCCGCCACCCTTAACCTTCGCTGGAGAAAACCCCTGCAGGCGCAACCAACTTCTAACCAAAACCACAGTGCACAAATCCAAACATTACCATGCAAAACAACCTTACCATGCCTATTACCGCTTCCCCGGCTCTTTTTCCAAAAAAATTCTGATAGCCTTGCTGGCAGACCCAGCTGGAGTCGCACGGGTGTACTTTGCATTTAAGACGTTTGGTGCCGGAGGTCCCGTCATCTGCTATCCTCCCAGCGCTTACATGCGCTCTCCACATGGTGGCCATCCTCCCCACGCAGCAGACTATGGTCACCAACATATTGGTTAGGCTCCACCCTCCCCCTGTTACACCCCCAGTTGCCATGGCTGATCCAGAAATCCTTCGATGGTTTGACATCCCAATTCGCGAGACAATCTATCGATTTGTTTCCTTGCCTTCTCACATGCAGAGGTATGGTATATTCAATTTTACCCAGAGCTTGCTTAATTTCCTGTACCAATCTTGTCGTTCTCCAACTTTTACTAGTCGTTTCCTAGTTTGTTCCTTGTAGAAGTCTTCTAATAATACTAGTGGCCATTGTTGAATCCCCCTCAATTTCCAGTCTATTGTAGTGTTCACGGTTAGCAATTTCTAGACCTAATTTCACCGTTGCTAACTCTGCCTCATTATTCGTGGTGTAACCTAAATCAATGGAAAAAATTCTTAGAATTTTTCCTGTACAATCTCGAAAGATTCCACCAGCACCCGTCTGGCCAGGGTTACCTTTCGAGGCTCCATCATAATTTAATTTTACGAAGCCTGATTGCGGTCTGTTGAAACTATTTCTCACATGATATGGGGGGGGGGTAATTGTTTCCAGGAAGATGGTGATAATATTTCTTCCTTCAAGTTTAGTTGTTGAAGAATTCTCCCTTCCGGCCCTTGTACTACCCAATCCTCATGCTCCCATTTTTCAGCCAGAATGGTTTCTCTAATTCCTTGCATTGTGATGTTCCAAATTTCCTCATTACTTAGCTTGCGCTCTTGGAAAATCCTTCTATTCCTTTCTTTCCAGTGGGACCAGAGTAAGAATCCCGTTACAAGAATCCAAGCTCTGTTCACCACAAGACTTTTATATCCTCCCTTTCACCATTTTTCAATTGTTTGCCGAAGACTATTATTGTTTCTATCTATTTGTTGGAATAGTATATGGAGATTTGACCACATTTGTTCAACCACTGTACAAGTATTTAGTAGATGTTCCACAGTTTCTTCTGCTGCCTCACACATCACACATTTTGACGGCCAATTCATCCCCCTTTTTTGTAGTTGATCCCAGATGAGAATCCTCCCATGCCCAACAAGCCACAAAAGATGCTCAATTTTCGCCCAATGCTTAAGAGACCAAATTTTCTTCCACAATCGATTTTCCAGGATTTGAATTTGATTTGCTTGCAACTAATGGGCTTCTTGAATTGTAAACATTCCTATTGGCCTATATCCCCATCGCAAAATATCATTACCCACATGCATTGGAATTTTCCTAGTGTGAAGTTCTTTTGCAAAATTTTCCCATTGCTGCGTTTCTGGGGTGTGTTGCCATGGGTTTAACCTTTGTTAGGAGGTAAAATTTGTTTTTATCTTATATTTATGAGTGTTACAACTAGTTTGACTTTGAAATTTAATAACGGTTAATTCTATTGATTTAATTATTTATTTAATTGTTTAATAAAATTCTAATGGCTAGTTTGACTTTGAAATTAATAACAACTAGTTCTATTTAATAATATAATTATTTAATAAAAAATATATATAAATATTTTTATTTTATTCCATTTAATTAATTAATTATTAACATTATTATTTTTTTATTAATAATTTCTTTATTACTTATTATATTATATTTATTTATTTATCCATATATATAAAATTGGAAAACAACACACAAAATTTTATTTTTATTTATAATTTTATTTTTAAAATTTTAAAAAATAATTAATTTTTATTTAGTAAAAATTTTAAATTTATATCTTATTCGCTTTTTTGAAGTTGCAGATGATGATAGATATTTTTCATTCATACAAGTTATTTTATTTTTTCCTTGTATATTTTAATTTTTTTAATAAATTGTGTATATATCATTTGCTATAATGAAATTGAAATTTTTATGTAAGTTATAGTGGACTCCTCGATGAACAAATTGAAATAGTTAAGATAGAAGCTGAAGGCTTTCCCGTGATGCGTTGTGGCATTTTTTCAAACAAAATATTTATATATTTTAATTTAATATTATAATAAAATTAACAAATTTAAATGATTTAAACTATAATATAATTGATAATTAAAAATGATAATAATGATTTTATTATATTTAAAAATATAATAATAATTTTATTTGAAGGGTATAATAATATTGTTCATATCAATATATATTTATAACACATAATTTTGTAAGAGTGGAAAGATATGTTAATATACCGGAATTGTTGTTATTTTAAGTTCCCTGATTTTTTATAATAACAAAAATAAAAATTAAATTATATATATTTATATATATAATTAAATCTGTAATATTTAATTTTAGATTTACTAAATATTTAAAAAGATTAATTATCTTAAGATGTAAAATTCTCTTTTAAATCTAAGAAAACACATAACGATGAGTATTAGAAAATCTAAAATTAATTAATTATATATATATATATATATATATAATTTAGAAAATCTAAAATTAATTAATTATATATATATATATATATATATATATATATATATATATATAATTTGTTATTAAGATATATTTATACACAAATAAAAAATGTCTTTATAAATATTAAAACATATATTTAATGTTTTAATGTGCTAATAGCTCAATTGGTGATGAAAGTAATGTGAGATCCAATGTTCAAATTCCCTGTTGTAGTGACTAGGTTCTTTTGGGATATAAGAAAAAAATTAATTCTTTAATCCCATAGTGTTTTGGGAATGGTGTCCAATGTGAAATGCTTATTTTATTTTTAGCATTAGTCAAAATAAAGACATAATTTTGATTTTCAAGATTGCTAATGATCACCTCTTTATAATATTTTAGTTTTATTAAAATAAATCTTTCGGGAAATCACATGAGAGATTTTAGAACACACACGGTTCTAAAATCTCTCATGTGATTTCTCTATATAGATCACAGAAGTTTACACTCTCAAATATTTTAGTTTATTTTTTCTCTTTCATCCCTTATCACCCCAAAATTTCTTCTTAAATTTTGAAATAATAATATTTTCAATATTATTCTTATTTTTGAAAATCAAATCAAGACCATGCATCTCTTTACTATCCATATTTAAATCAAAACTAGACATCTTTATGTCATCCCCTCTTCATCCAAGACAACATCTTTACATCGTCACCCCCTTAATGGAGTTTTGGCTAGACTTAAAAACAAAAAAAAATTAAATAATTATTATCAAATTATTTAATATTTTCATTTTATTTTTACTAATTTTATTATTATTAGAAATTATAAAATTTATGTATGAAACACTATATATATATATATATATGTTTATAATTTAATTATTTGCTTAATTATTTTTGAAAAGACTAAAAAAATAAAATAGCATTATTTGTTTAAATAATTAAATTATTTTATAAATACAATTATTACATATTAAATGGAATGAAATAAAATATGTTTTTTTACATGTATTAAAACTAACAGTGACAAAAATGGTTATTAAGAAGTTTTTTTGTTTTTATTAGTGTGAATTATTTTGGGCCAGCTTTTAATTTATTTTTTTTAAGCTATTAGTTGAATGTTTCCCTCCACTCCTCCAAAGATCAAAAATTCTATTTCAATCAAATCCATAAATATCTTTTGCTCAAATGTTTGCAATAGAATAATGACTTGAGGTCCTCATTTTTGTTTAAAGATATTGATGAGGTTGGAACCTCATTTTTGTGTAGAGATATTGATGTGGTTGGAAATGCTCTAGCACAAAATTAATAAATGTCTTCTATTCAATGTCACTTCCATCCATTATTAAATTACTCACAGTAAAAAAAAAATTTAATTTCACGTACATTACTATCACAATCCAGAAATATATATCAGACTTTTACATACCATTCTAACCACCTAACATATGTTCTGAGGTGGCATAGCAACATTGTAGATAAAAACAAATATATGCATAAATATATTTTCGAGTTTGGGTGGAATCTATAGTTTTAAATTTGGCTTACCACCCGCTTGGAGAGTTGCGTGTGCTTTGAATATGGTGATAATAACGCATATGATTTATAAGTACCGGTGTAAGATTTGGGTATGATGGACATCCCATTCGAATATCTCGAATTCTCCATGGGCATTAATCTTCGGATTCCCGTATCAGTTTAGACTTAATTGCATGGTCCTGTTTGGACTGTTAGTCTTGCCACATGGCTCATAGTTCTTATCGCTGAGGCGTGTGTGTCGACCCCTCTGGCATCTGCTGTACAAGGTTAATAAATTTATGGGCCAAGTGTAATCCAGCCTCGATTTCCTCGGTGATAACCAGGGAAAACAACTGTAGTCTCCCGCCTGTCGACCTAGTGTCTCATTGTTGCCGCTCCTCCAATGCGCGCTAACAGGCTCGGTGCCTTCCTGGTTTATCTGGCGGCTTTTCTTCTGGTTATATGGTAGGCATTCCAGACATGCCTCTCCAAGGGTTCCAATCTAATTTGTTTGGTTAAAATTCTGTATCTTTTGTTTAATTTTCTCTTATTCCCCGAAGCATTACCCTGGTGAAATGGGTTGTCTTGCAGATTGAGTTCTCGGCTCGCTATGGCGCGGCTTACACTTCACTGCTTGAGGTCACCAACCTCCAACATAACTTGGATGACATGCCAACAGGTATGGGAGCCTAATCTTTATGTTCTGTTTCAGTTCAGGGTTTTTACTTTTCCAGGTTGTATATCTCGGTTCAATTTTTACAAGGTTTGCCTGTTTTATCTTACCCCTTATCGTTTCTTGAAAATGAACAGGCTATGCGAGATTGGTCCCCCATCGATAGGTAACTATCCGAGGCACTCTCCTTCCCGCTCAATGCATCCCTTTCACCCATCTTTCTCTGTTCTATGAGTTTAATTTTTCTTTTAAGTCACTCACGAGGGTTGTTTATTTGCAGGTTAGACCAAACCCTAATCTCTGCTCCTCGAGTTGTAAGTTTATTCGGGCAACTAACTCGACTCCTCCCTCCATTCATAGGTACCCTGCTCAACGAGTAATTTGGAAGCCGTAAAACTGGGTTACACTGCCCAGGGTTTAGTTTTGGCTTACAGTGCCTAAGTTATACTTGTAACAGTTTTCTCTGAGTTTCGTCTCAATTTTTATTCTATGGGACTGGGCGTTTTATCGAACTGTGCAATTGTTTTCCTTTTTTTTTAGCACCATCTTTATGGCTGAGGCATCTTAATATGCCAGTTAACTTATCTGAATACACCGTTCTAAAGATTTTTTATTCGGGATTCTTTTCCCTTTTATGGTATATTGTCTGACAAAGCAGAAGTATTTACAACATTCTATGCATATCTTTATTGTTTAGGAACTAGCCGTAAATCTTATTTTTGTTTTTTTTATGAACTGATTCCGTCGGTGTAGAGTAATTACATTCATGTGAACACTTTTGGTCACCCCTCTGAGGGTTTGGACTCTATAGCGCACTAAATTGGCATTCTTTCACTATTGAATGATGAACTTGTACAGGGTAATGTCTCGACTGCGCAGTATAACTTCTTCGGTGGTTTCATATGTATCTATAAATGTATAGTTTCGTCATTGCAGCGTTTGTCATTATATGCGCTGAAGTTTTATGTAACTCTGTATGTTTTTGACTTGCGGGTTGTCGACTTATCTTGCGAAAAGCTTCTTTGAATTTCTTGAATTGTGATAGAGGATTATGATTATTGTGCACACTGCTATCTTTGCTATTAAAAGAAGTTGTTCTATATAAGGTTCACTTAGGCCATACGGCACCAGTCCGCCGATTAAAGGGCTGTGTATAGTTTTTATAAACGAACAGGAGCAGGGTAGGGTTTTCGACCCAAACCCAGCTCCACAAGTTCTGTATTTGCTTAATTTAGTGCTACTACAATAATACTGTTTGGAGAGTATATTACTCATTGTTTTTCTGTTGCATGCGTAGCAGTTTTTCTTTCATGTCTTTCATTTTATAGTTACAATGTTTACTCATTCTATGAATTCTAATTTTCAGTACTACATTTTGTTGTACTTCTGGTTTTCGATTCATTGTAAAAACCCTGATAACCAAATTCACAGAGTTCCATTCTTGTAATATAAATATATAAACCCCTGTCCCGTCTCATTATAAATTTTATAATAAAAGAGAAAGAACTCAGTTTTTACAACTCTCTTGTTGGGTACACTTCGTACCTTTGCAGTAATAAAAAGGAAGTTAAATCTGGTATACAATCTTTCTTCCCACTACACACTAGTATTATCGTACCAGGCTAGCTGGTAACTTTCAGTTTACCGAAAAAAAACTGACAATGCTATTACATATAGAGCTTTACTACTAGAACAACCTTTATCTCGTAAAAACCAGAAACAGTCTAAGTTCTTTCTGCATTTAAAAAAAAAAAAACAAATAGTTAACCTATAATCACAGAGTTCTAGATATGGGGTACTTATCTGATAAGGAAAAATATCCCTTTAAACTGTGGTCCTCCCAACCATCAAGAGAGGCAATGATGTCCTCCTCTTGCCCCCTAGCTCCAGAATTCTGGATGGCGCCATGGGTAACAGTGGATAATTTCTTCTGCTATGACCTCAGGATGGCCAATCCAGTCACAAAACAGATAATCTAGTTCACAAGGGTTGCAGAATCTATCCTCAACTGGTCTTCCACCCAGCTCTAGAAAATGCTTCACCCTCTTACCAAATTTCACAGAACCCCTACCTCTCTCCTGGGATTCCCTTTTATCCCAGAGGGTAGGTAACTGTTTTTCCAATTGTTCCCAACCGCCTCCTATTCTTAGAAACTTCACCAGCAGCTTAAAGGGTTTTCCTTTTCATTTACTTGTCTCTCCTATTAACTCAGTAACAAAATAAAATAATACTTTTGTTTCATGAACAATTACAATTAAGTTTTTCTTGTCAAGAAAATAAAATAAAATAAAAATAGACAAGTAAGCCAATGGTCTTTTAACTAGTTGTAACTAGTTAACTCTTAATGAGGCTGTCACATCTTCTCCAGAAGATCCAAAAAAAAATCAAGTATGTGTTGCGGCTCTACCAGAAACTCTCCGTGCGGTTCTACCTGAAAAGAACACAAGTGTTTCCAAGTCAGTACACTTAGATGTATTCAAGCTTCAAACTAGGATTTATTCCTATCCTTATTCCTACCTGAATATTCTGCTAATGAATTACATGTTTCTCATCATGTACATATCGCTTCAATAAGGATACATGGAATACATTGTGTACTCGGATATGGCTGGGCAAGGCCAATCTATAGGCTACCAGTCCCACTCTTTCCAATATTTGGAAAGGGCCGCAGTACCGAGGAGCCAGTTTAGCACAAGAGTTCCACCTCATAGTACTTCTTTTAGGCTTAATTCTTACGTATACATGGTCCCCTATCCCGAATTCTCAGTAGGACCTTTTTCTGTCTGCAAAAACCTTTTGCCTATCTTGCGTAGCCCTCAAATTCTGCCTTATTCTTTTTACCTCAACTTCCATTTCAGCCAACATTTCAGGTCCCAACAGTAATTTTGTTTCGAGATTGCTCCAGTTTATAGGTGTGCGACATTGCCTACCATATAACGCTTCAAAGGGGCTCATTTTCAGAGACTCCTGATACCCATTATTGTATGCAAACTCCACTAGGTGCAAGTAATCTTCCCACTTGGTTGGTTGCTGCATCACATACATGCGCAACATGTCTTCCAGAATTTGGTTTACCCATTCTGTCTGCCCATCAGTCTGAGGATGATAGGAAGTAATAAAGTGTATTTGGGTTCCTAAACCAGAAAATAAAGTTTTCCAAAATGTGGATGTAAACTTAACATCCTAATCTGAAATCACAGTTTTAGGTATGCCATGCAACCTAAAGATATCCTTCATAAATATATCCGCAATTTGTACCATCTTGTAGGTAGATTGCACAGGTATGAAATGGGAATATTTGCTTAATATGTCCACCACTACCATAATAGAATCATTATGCTTCTTTGTTCGTGGTAACCCTGTGATGAAATCTAAGGAGATAACCTCCCACTTCCATTCAGGAATGGGTATGGGCTGTAATAGCCCGGCAGGATGTTGATGCTCCACTTTAACCTGCTGACATTCTAAACATTTGCTTAGATATTCTGCAATGTTCTTACGCATACCTAGCCAATAATATACCTTCCTTATTGCAGTGAGGATCTTTTGATATCCCAGATGGCCAGCGTAATTGTTGCAGTGGAATTCATTCCGGATTAACTCTTTAAGACTTGCGCGGTTAGGCACATAGATCTTTCCGCGGAAGGTCAACACCTGCTCTTCATTCCTTCCATACTCTGTTGCCTTGTCATGCTTCTTATCATTCTCCATTTTCTGCCATAGGAATTTATATTCTGGGTCTTTCTGAGATTCCTCCTTTAATTGTTCCAGCAGCTGACTTTCCAACTGATTAAAGTATAGGGCCAAAAATACTGTGCATTTTCCTGCTTAACACGTCAGCAACTCTATTTTCCTTCCCTTTAACATGTTGAATGTCCATGTTGTTGGAGTTCCCATGTTTTGGCAAGGTTGGAAATACCAAAAGATGAGACAACATCAAAACCACTTTTAGACCCCAGGATCTAGCCCTCCTGGGTCCAGAGAGGGATCTCTCTATGATTGCTAAGGGTAATGTCTTTTGAAGGTCAAGAGGTTTAAGATATTATGCTAGTTATAGGCACAAGGTTTGTTTGTTTGATTTTTTGTTTGGTTGCTGGTTATCAGGAAAGAAGGGTTCAATGTAAGACAAGATGAGCAAAGAGGATTTAAGCAAAGGTGAAGTATTTCAAGGGAGCATTCAAAACCATTGGGCAATGGAGTCAGGAAAGGATTTGCTTGCTAATCAATATGCAGGCTTTCAATTGGGCTAGTCATCTAAAACATTGGATCTTAAAGATGATAGTGTGGAATGGAATGATAAGGGAGGAGGTACAATAAAGTTTCGAAGCACAAAGTTAAAGACCAGCTGGTCGCACAAGGATCCTAGTGGACAGGGCTAACTCTAATCCCCAGTGTTCCCAAATCTTCCAGCTAAATCCTAACAAGAACATCTAAGAACAGATTCATTTAACTCATACATCAGAGAGCAGGCAATAACATCCACTACACTGGTTAAATTAACTGAGATCAATTCTTAGATCACACATATAGCAGAAAACATAAAAGGCAAGGAGAGCAGAAACATAGGGTACCTAACAAGGCTAAATCCTATGCCAATATTCCGATGCAAGCCAGTAGAAACGAAATGAAATGAATTAAAACACAGAAATAGGAAAACATCACCGCTTCTTTAGATCAGGATCCAAAGAAATGTGCTTGTCATATTAAATAGCAATACCAGTCAAGTACAACAATGCCAATAGCCGAATACTTAGTCTGAAAACATATTCCTCAGCTTATCTTACAACTTTACACAGAGAATATGTCTCAAAGAAACTACTTGCAATTCTCTGATAACTGATCAACAACCTTTACAATGATTTCCTTCATGAATTTATAGCTCCAGTGGAGCGGAGAAGGTAGGTGAAAATTTAAATGTAGCATTAAAACTCAAAAGGAAGAGGGCCGAGGCCCATTCTATTTAAATTCTGTGCATTTATTCATGGCACTCTTTGAGTGAAAGAGTGGTCTTCTCCAGGCTTCCATTTACTTCGATATGTCTCTGATGTACTTTGGCTGCAGTACTCTGTAGTACTTCTGGTGAATTGAACAGAAATAAATCAATGATTTAAGTCTGCCATGCTATGTAACTAATGCTTCTGATAGTGTGGGACTGTTGTCAAGGTGGGAAAATCTCTAAGAACACAGTATAGAATAAAAGCTGCATGGGCACCCTGTCCTTTATGGGGAAACATTCTGCTGGTGTCAAAACCCTGATATTCATAAATTTCTGCGTGCTGTACCTTTCATGAAATCCATGATGTCTTGGAACTAGTACCTTTGCCTTTTAAACTTCCTGAAAAAACTCAAAGTCTTTTGTTTCTTGCCTCAAGCTCTCTGTTGCTCCCGTACTGTCTTTGTTTATGCAATCCGAGCCTTAATGGCACCAAAGAGGGTTTGCAGAGTTTGAACTCTATCCTTTGATGAAATTTATGATGCAGACGCCTTTCCGGACAGTGTTCTGTAAAATCAGGCTCTAAATTTAGCTTCTTCTGTGCACTGTGCCATTACAACAACATATATGAGTCATGGCGTTTTTATGCCTGCCTGCAACCCTGCAAAACATGAAAACCTGTTAAAAAACACGTATGGAGGTGGTGGATGCGACGGGGGTGACGAGAATGACTATGCAAATTGGTGAGATGGCGAAAAATGCTGTGGAGGACTTGCAGTCTGATGGAAACAGTGGGAAATACAGTTGGAAGGTAGTGCGGATGGCAAATCCAATGAAAAACCTTAAAAATCGACCTTGGAATGGAATACATATGAAGGGACGGGTGAATATACGATGGAGACACGTGGAAGGATGTCATGGCGATACGGGGTCAACGGCGGGCGTGTGGTCAGATCTGGACCGTCCGATCTCGGAGGAGATCGACGGCTGGGGACGTGGCGGAGGGTGATGGATAGTGGGCCAGGGGTATGGAGGCCTGTGGTTAAACTCTGCGCAACTTTGTGGAGCGACAACCGTTAGATGGGCGATCGCAGATCGGACGGATGACATGCATATCGCTCCGTGTCTTGTACCGAATGATAACGCGCAATGAGTGGGTGGTGTTGAAACAGTGCCGCTACCATGCGTCGCGCGATAAGTGGAATTGCTGGACCATCAGAAAATACCACCCACCTCTCAAAGGCGGTGTGATAGATACCGTTGGTTTCTAAATAGAGCGCGGGGGCGGTTGCGGGAACCATCGGGCGGGTGAACACGAACCGTTGATCGAAAGGTTAAATGGACGATGGAGATGCAATCTGAGCGGTGAACGGGTTGGGCCACGGGTGCTGTGGAGCCTGCGATGATCGTCTGATCTGTAGAGATTGACGGTTTAAAATGCGCCCGAGATACAACTGCAGTAAGCGCTGTCCGCTTTGGCGCCTGGTTCTAGTGCCGGGGTCATGTGGTGGAAAAGATGAGGGGCTAGTGCCGAAAGGTGCTAGGCCCACATATATGTGGAATATCGTTTTGGGACATTTTTAGTGCATTTTCAGACCAACAAAGGGTAACGATAGGGGAAATAAGGGGAAATAAAACAAACCAGGGGTATTATGTATGGTTTAGGGGGGATTTTGGGAAGGTTTAGAAGGATTAGGGAAGGGGATTTGGGGTAAAAGGGGAACTTTGAAAAAGGGAAAGAGGGATGAAATGGACAATTATGCAGGGGTACCAGGGGCAAATGAAGGCCTTTAGGAGAACAATTTTTTTCAATCAGAGAGGCTTCATAATGGGAACCAGCAGAGGGGATTTCATCACAGGGCAAAGGCACAGGAGACTTCAAGGATGATGTGTCTTCAGGGGAGATGCATTCATGAAGGCTCAGAAACAATTTAGCCCCTTACTTTGCTTGCCAAAAAATTTATAGGGGGCTAACAGTGGCTCCACATGGGGATGGCTTCTTCTTGAAGGAGTCAAGAATTTAGAGAATATATCTTTGGAGTAGGCCAGATGCCTGCTGTTTGAGCCACCTTTCTTCTTTTATTTTCAGCTGCCACAATTGTGAAGACATCAATTTAGCAGAAAAACTTTCCCAATCATTCTACCTACCCATTCTACAATCCTAGCATTTTTTCTTCTAGGGTGCATTTGAGCTAGCAAACCCTTTACATATTTTTATTTTTTACAAACAAGAAAATAAACCTATTCTATTTCTACCCTTATTTCTCCATGAAACCAGATTAAACTGTTGGTCCCATATGTTTCTCTACCTAATCTAATATCTGCTGGGATTAAACTGTCCAACAGATTTCTTCTCTAAATTCTACAACAAAAATTTAAAAACAGCCAAACTAGGATTAGACAGTCTAGTTTGCTGTGGATCCAAGGCATAAAGATAGTTGCACATGGACAGAAACTTGCAGAAAACTGAAAACAAAACTTGAAGGCTTGAAATCTGAAGTCTGAAGCATCCTTCTTTCTTTTGTGACTCAAGTTTTGAGCTTGTTAGAGTCACTTTCTCCCTTTTTTATTTCAGCTCTGGTTTTGGGCTTGTTAGAGCTGTCTTTTCCTTCTTTGCTGGTCCAGGTTTTGGGCGTGTTTGAACCAGCTATCTTCATTTTCTTTTGCTCAGGTTTTGATCATGTTAGAGCCAATCTTTGCATTGAAGATGTTCATGTTTTGAGCAAGTCTGAACCTCTCCTTTTTTTTTTTTTTTTTTTTTTTTTGGAACATTCTCTCTTTTTCTTGAAAACAAACACTGCAATGGTATGTACAATGGAAATGGAAACTGGAAATTGGAAATCAGTAGAAGTAGTGTTTAAGCACCCTGTCGTTGACAGGACCCCCAAACAGCTCTGTACCATCTAACTCCTGTAGAAAAAAGGCATTTGGACCCACAGTGGCCTGGATGATGTAGGGACCTTGCCACAAGCTGTCAAATTTGCTGTTCTTTCCTTTGTCCTCTCTCCTTGAGTCCCACTTCAGAACTTTATCTCCAATTTTGAAATCAGAGGCCTTAGTTCTTTTTTCAAATAACTTCTTTATACTTTCCTGAACTTTGATAGCTCTGTTATAGATCTCTTCCCTTGTTTGTTGGAGATGAATTGTCTGGTTTATTCTCCTCACCATGCTATCTTCTTCTGTTTGTATCTCTTGAACAAGTTTAATCATTGGTATTCCAAGGCTGGTGGGAAACACTGCTTTTGTTCCATAGACAAGCTGATATGGTGACATGCCAATGGATTTCTTTGTTATAAGCCTGTCTTCCCATAGGGCATGCAATAGCTTGTTATGCCATGAATTTTTGTTCTCTTCTAGCAGCTTTTTGATGATGGTCACCAGGCTCTTGTTTGATGATTCAGCTAATCCATTTCCTTGAAGGTAATAAGCAGTTGAATGACTGAGTGCTATTTGATACCTGTGGAAAAAATCAACCATTTTCCTGGATCTGAAAGGAGCAGCGTTATCAGTGATTATTTTCCTTGGGCAGCCAAACCGAGAGAGAATATGACCTTCTAGGAAACTAATGATGACTGAATCTGTGGCATTCCTAGTAGGTATGGCTTCTATCCACTTGGTGAAATAGTCTGTGGCTGTTAGGATCCATTTGTGTTGTGCAGAAGAAGCAGGGTGAATTTCTCCTATGAAATCTAGGCCCCATTGCAGAAAGGGACCTTCAACAGTGATGGGTTGTAGAGGTAAGGGGAGGAGTTTTCTTTTGCCTTCAAAAATCTGGCATTTGTGGTAGGCAATTATCATCTTATGGACATCATTGAAGAGTGTAGGCCAATAGTAGCCAGCTCTGAGTATTTTGTTTGCAGTGGCTTTCCAGTTCAGGTGGCCTCCACACTCTCCTGCATGGAATTCTTGTTTAATCCTTTCTTCTTCAGACTCAAGCAAACATTTAAGCAATAGGCCATTTGGATTTTTCCAGTATAAACCTTCATTCATTATGAAATAGCTCCTGGATTTTAGCTTTAAGAATATGGCCTTGGTCTTTGATAGTTTAGGAGGGGCATTGAGGTGTGTAAGCACATACAGAATGTCAGAATACCAAGGAGAGCTCTGAAACTTTTCCTCAACAGTGGGATCAGGCAATCCTTGCTGCTCATCCAAGGCATCTACCATGTTAATGTCAAGGGCTTGTAGATTTGTTTCAGCCATTAGTTGTGATAAGCCCTGACCTTTAATCAGTTTTGTGGGTTTTATCTCAATGTCATATTCTAAGATCACAGCAATCCATTTGCCCCTTTTCCCATCTGGGTCTTGGGACAATATATCTTTTTACCACTATATTTGGCACATAAGCTATGGTGTGGGAATGCAGTATGTACACCCAAAAGTCTTTCAAGGCCTTAATTAGAGCATAGGCCTGTTTTTCCATAATGTTGTATTTCAAGGGCGCATCTCTGAGTGCTTTGTTGAAGAAAGAAATGGGCTATTCCATTCCCTCTGGATTCTTCTGCAGTAGAATTGCAGCTATTGTATGCTTGGAGGAAAATGAAAAAATCAGGAAATCTTTTGAGAAATCTGGGCTGGTTAGGACATGAGCCTGGGTGAGTGCAAGTTTAACTGATTCAAAAGACTTCCTAGCTTCAACAGTCCACTTAACTCCTACACCTTTCTTCAGCATGTTAGTCATATTCCTAAGGTGTTCAGCTAAGTTGGGAATAAACCTCCTGAGGAAGTTGATTTTCTCAATGAAGGACTGTAGCTCTTTGATGTTTCTTAGGTGTGTGATTTGTAGTATTCCCTCAACTCTTTGTGGGTCTATCCTGACCCCTTTCTCGGATATGATATGGCCCAGAACTTTTCCTTCTTGTAGCCCAAATACAGTCTTTTTATGATTCAGTGACAGGCCAAACCTTCTGCATTTTTCAAAGACCTTTCTCAGATGTTTCAGGTGTTCTTCTTCAGTCTTGGAGTAAACTGTTATGTCATCCAGGTATATGACAATGAAGTGCCCTATTTCATCTGAAAAGGCTATGTCCATTGCTCTTTGGAAGGTTGCACCAACATTCATCAATCCAAAATGCATCTTCACATACATAAAAGTGCCCCATGGAGTGGTAGAGGTTGTCTTGAGTTGGTCTTTTGGGATTACTAAGACCTGGTTGTATCCTGAAAAACCATCTAGCAGGGAGATCCTTTTAGAGCCTACTACCCTTTGAAGAATATGTTCCATTTTAGGCAAAGGGAAATTGTCTTTGAGTGAGGCTCTATTAAGATTCCTGAAATCAATGCATAATTTGATCTCACATGTTTTATTTCTCACAGCCACTAGGTTTGATACCCAATCAGAGAACCTTACAGGCACAATTATACTTGCCTCATACATCTTCTTAATCTCTTTTTCTACTGCAGGAAATTGTTTTGGGTTTATTCTGCGAATTTTTTACCTGAAGGGCTTCTGATTTTCCTTCAAGGGTATTTTATGTTGTATAATATTTGTGTCATAGGCCCTTAAGTCCTTGTAACTCCAAGCAAACACATCAATGAATTCCTTGAATAGGTCAATGTATTTATTTTTCATGTTTGCAGGCAGGGACTTAGCCAATTTGATCATCTTGGGTTTATCTTCAGTGCCTATGTTGCATTCCTGGACATCAGAGTCTGCATGTTCTATAGTGGGATTTTTTTCTACATCATCAAAGTCAAAAAGGTCTTCTAAAGGGGCCAGACCTCGAGGTATGCTCTTATCTTTGGTCTACAGCACCACTACTTCTTTACTATTTGCGTTTTCACATTTTTGGTTTGGATTTCCAGTCTGTTCATTTAAAGTGTTTATTTCTATGTTACAGGGTGGTTCTTCCTCATCTGAGGATTCTTCACTTAGGCAGCTACTGTCAGATTTAGAGTCTGAATCAGAAAATTCAAACTCGTTTTTGCCTACCAGGAAATCCTCAATCTGTTTATCTCCTTCAAAAACCTGTCAATATTTTTCATTATCTGGCACTGCAGGTTTGAATTTGGTCTGAATGATGATCTGTTGGTCGCTTGGAGTCTTAGGGTATGAACTAGCTAGGCAAGCTAATCCATTTGCAATGAAATTTTGACTCCTAGGAACAAACACTAATTCGTATTCAACAAATGTTTTCAATAAATCCATAGTGTCATTCCTGTAAGCTCTCAGTCTAGGATGTTTCGTTGTGTATTCACCATTCACCTGTTTGATAATCAGCTCAGAGTCCCCACGCACAGTTATCCTATGGGCTCCTAGTTTTTTCAACAGAGTTAAGCCTAGGATAAGAGCCTCATATTCCGCAATATTGTTTGTACATTTGAAGTGCAGTCTGAAGGCATGGCTCTCTGCGTAATCACTCTTTGTGTTATGTATCCACACTGTTGCTCCAACAATTCTCTTGGTGCATGACTCGTCAAAATTCATCTCCCACAAGGGTTCATTTTTCGTTTTATCATCACTTCCTCCCCTGCCGCTGGGTTCGCCATTATGTTGCATTATAGGATTTGCACTAGGCTGTGGGTCGTTTTGTTTTTCGTCATGTGTGTGGAAATAAGAGGGGTGACTAGTTGGCTGATTGCATTCTGTTTCTGGTTCACTTTGAACTTTTGTTACATTGCACTGCTTAAATTTTTCTACGTCTTCCTCCTCTGAGTCTAGAGTAGCCATTATGTTAAGGTCCATGGGCTCTGTTTCCTTGTTGGTATCTTTATTTTGGGACTCTGACCCTTCTGAGGATTCATCATTACAGAGGATGAAGGAGTCAAGGTCTATATGTACAGAGTATAAAGGTGAGTTTTCAGGCTTCTTGGGGGGCTACTGACTAGGAATTTCATTTGTGCCTCTCTGTACAGTCTTCTAAGTTGGCCAAAGATGGGAATTGTGGCATAAGCCCCATCCATATGCATAGTTCCTTGCAGCTTGGCTCCCCATGATCTTGATAATAACATGCCATACTTGGGTGGCACATCTACCACAACAACATCCACGACCATACATTTTGCTGGAATCTGGGTAAGGCTCACACATAAATCTTTGATCAGGCCAATACACTTTACTCTGCTAGAGTCAAATGAATATAGGTCTTTATAGGGATGGGTTATCTCTAGGCCTAATCTTTCCATCACTACTTTAGGCATCAGGTTGTGTGATGCTCCAGAATCATGCATTGCATTGTGGAGAATCTTATCATGGACATTGATACTGATATAGAAAGGTGGCACTATCCCTTCCTGAAACTTTCCTTCTATCTTTGGACCAAACAGAAGGGCAGGTTGATCATCACTCAGATTTACAGTGTCATTGTTCTCACCTAAATTTAATGCCTTCAAATTTTGGCCTTTATATACATCCCGAGTGGCCAACTCAGAGAGTGGGACAAAGATTTTAATTTTTGCAATCTCACTTTCCATATTGAAAGTGGACTGACTCTTTGGAATGTTCAACTCTGTTTTGTTAGTCACCACCTTAGTGGCTGAATTAGTGTGTTGATTCTCACTATGTACAGTGTTAGAAATTGTTTTATCAGGAGTACTAACTGCAGTGTTAGTACTGCTTGTTGGTTGACCTTGTTTCTCCGTGTTTTGTTTGTCTTTTTCTTTGTTCTTCCCAGAACTCTCAGCTGCTGATTTGTTACTTTCAGCAGTCACTTTAGAAGTTTTCTCAGGCCTCTTCTTGATGGTAACCTCAGAAGTTTTTGGTTTGGCAGTATCTAAGCTCTTTTTGCTCCTAAGTTCATATTGTTCTATGACCTGCATCATGGCATTTTCAAATCCAAACCTGTAATCCTCAGATTCTAACCATTCCTCATCCCAATATGAGGGTGAGGGCTGATCTTCTTCTGTGTAACAGTTGTCGATTGAACGTTCTGTTTCAAACATGTTTATTGTGTTCCCCTCAAACTCGTCTATGATCCCCTCATCTTCATCAAGAAATTTCTCTTGGAATGGGGGAATAACTTGCTGATCTGATTCTCTTTGCCTGTTGGGAGGGGTGTTGTTTCTTCTAAAGTTCTAGTTCTGGTTATGATTTTGATTTCTGTTTTGGTTACTGACTGAGACAACCATTTTTTCCATCATTTGTTGTAGCTTTTCCACATTTTTAGATAAACGGTCAAAATTTGGATCAGATGTGGAAGGTACATTGTCATCTCTATATGTTACCCTCTTCTCAGCTCTCAATCTTGCTTTTTTCTCAATTAGATTCGCCTCTACACTCACTTCTCCTTTTTGCATGTCTTCCAATGTGTTGTAATCCCTCTCCCTAAGCTGGTAGGCCATGTCAGCATCTAGGCCTTCAAGATATTTCACTAGGACCATATCTAGGGGAGGTTTCATGTGTGGTGGAAGAGCATTATAAACACTGTTAAACCTTGTAGAGTAGTCCTAGACACTCTCTCCTACATTTCTTTTCAGGTTCTTGTATTCTGCTAGGATTTGGAGAGGATTTGCCTTAACTTCCCATTTGTTTATGAAGGTCTGATATAAGGTTGGGAGGTCTTGGATACTATTAGGAGGTAGGCCCTTGAACCATTTCTTCACATCACCTCCTAAGCTCTGGGAAAAGATTCTCATTTTGATTGTTTCATCATCTATTTCCATGTAGTCAAAAGAATCTTCCATCCTATCTACATGGTGTTGGGCTGTGGTAGACTCTTTTGCAGTGAAGTGTGGGATCTTTGATTGATAATCATTGGGTAAGGGTACTAGAGGCTGAGGTAAAACCAGAGGTGCATACCAGGCTGCCATGATGATGTTTTGATGAGGTAAAGGGTGGGCTTGAGTAGCTGGTATATGGATGACAGGGATGTTATGACCAGCAGAAGACTGATGAGCAGATCTAGGATGACTGAGCCCCAAGTTCTGAATGAAGTGAATATTAGGGGGTGTAGATGAAGGGGTATGTCTATTCCCAGGGTGTTTACCACTTTGAATTGGTGAACCAGAAAGCTCAAGGTCTGGCTGGTCTAGGACACTGAATGACCTAGCTCTTGGTAAGCTGTTTTGAGTGCCTAGGTCAAAAAGTGGGTCTGAAAGAGCTGTAAAGTTTTCTGGTGTAGAGTTAGCTCTATGGATGTGGCTGGAAATAGTTGATTGTTTAGGTGTAGGAGATCCCTTGAGGATGCTCTCAGGGTTTTCAACTATTTCAGGTGGGTCTGGGTTAGGATAAGCTCTTGTATGAATGGTTCTTGAAGCCAAAATGTTGTTTTCTAACCAAGAAGCTTAACCCTACTTGTTACTTCTACTGTGGTTGATGTTGTTATGGAACCTGGTCTCCCAGTGGAGTCTTATGTGAACCAAGATAATCAACAGGCCTACTGATCACTAGTGGAGTCTTTAAATCATTTAGGAATTATGGAGTCGCCAGGTGGAAGGTTTAGGATGTTTCTGGAGGGTACACTGTCCACCACAGTGCTTATGAGATGTCCCCTTTCAAGGATATCTTGCAAACATAGCAAAATCTAACCAGAGATTGTTTGGGAGGGAATTTACGAAATATGTCACCTCTGAAAGAGTGTGAGATCTGGAGGCTACCTGGCCCTTTCCAGACTCTATCTAAGAGTGTGGGAGAACACAAAAAATGGTATAGGGGTTGATCTGTGCATAGGAGTGTTTAACTACCAACCTAACCAGAGATTATAGGTTTCTGAGGTTCTTATGATGTAGTAAGATGGAAGGTACTCAGATTCTCCCCAGCGGAGTCACCATTATGTTGATGACAATGATGGGAGACAGACAAATGTTATCAGTTATAGGCTCTCAGATTTTTTCCCCAGTATGGTCGCCATTATGTTGGAGTTCCCATGTTTCGGCAAGGTTGGAAATACCAAAAGATGAGACAACATCAAAACCACTTTCAGACCCCGGGATCTAGCCCTCCTGGTTCTAGAGAGGGATCTCTCTATGATTGCTAAAGGTAATGTCTTTTGAAGGTCAAGAGGTTTAAGATATTAGGCTAGTTATAGGCATAAGATTTGTATGTTTGATTGTTTGTTTGGTTGTTGGTTATCAGAAAAGAAGGGTTCAATGTAAAACAAGATGAGAAAAGAGGATTTAGGCAGAGGTGAAGTATTCCAGGGGAGCATTCAAAACCATTGGGCAATGGAGTCAGGAAAGGATTTGCTTGCTAATCAATATGCAAGTTTTCAATTGGGATAGTCATCTAAAACATTGGATCTTAAAGATGATAGTGTGGAATGGAATGATAAGGGAGGAGGGACAATAAAGTTTCGAAGCACAAAGTTAAAGACCAACTGGTTGCACAAGGATCCTAGTGGACAGGGCTAACTCTAATCCCCAATGTTCCCAAATCTTCCAGCTAAATCCTAACAAGAACATCTAAGAACATATTCATTTAACTCATACATCAGAGAGCAGGCAATAACATCCACTACACTGGTTAAATTAACTGAGATCAATTCTTAGATCACACATATAGCAGAAAACATCAAAGGTAAGGAGAGCAGAAACATAGGGTACTTAACAAGGGTAAATCCTATGCCAATATTATGATGCAAGCCAGTAGAAACGAAATGAAATGAATTAAAACACAGAGATAGGAAAACATCACTGCTGCTTTAGATCAGGATCCAAAGAAATGTGCTTTTCATATTAAATAGCAATACCAGTCAAGTACAACAATGCCAATAGCCGAATACTCGGTCTGAAAACATCTTCCTCAGCTTATCTTACAACTTTACACAAAGACTATGTCCCAAAGAAACTACTTGCAATTCTCTAATAACTTATCAACAACCTTTACAATGAGTTCCTTCATGAATTTATAGCTCCAGTGGAGCGGAGAAGGTAGGTGAAAATTTAAATGCAGCATTAAAACTCAGAAGGAAGAGGGCTAAGGCCCATTCTATTTAAATTCTGTGCATTTATTCATGGCACTCTTTGAGTGAAAGAGTGGTCTTCTCCAGGCTTCCATTTACTTCGGTATGTCTTTGATGTACTTTGGCTGCAGTACTCTGTAGTACTTCTGGTGAACTGAACAGAAATAAATCAATGATTCAAGTCTGCCATGCTGTGTAACTAATGCTTATGATAGTGTGGGATTGTTGTCAAGGTGGGAAAATCTCTAAGAACATGGTATAGAATAAAAGCTGCATGGGCACCCTGTCCTTTATGGGGAAACATTCTGCCAGTGTGAAAACCTTGATATCCATAAATTTCTGCGTGTTGTACCTTTCATGAAATCCATGATGTCTTGGAACTAGTACCTTTGCCTTTTAAACTTCCTGAAAAAACTCAAAGTCTTTTGTTTCTTGCCTCGAGCTCTCTGCTGCTCCCATACTGTCTTTGTTTATGCAATCCGAGCCTTAATGGCGCCGGAGAGGGTTTGCAGAGTTTGAACTCTATCCTTTGATGAAATTTATGATGCAGACGCCTTTTCGGACAGTGCTCTGTAAAATCAGGCTCTGAATTTAGCTTCTTCTGTGCACTGTGCCATTACAACAGCGTATATGAGTCATGGCGTTTTTCTGCCTGCCTGCAACCCTGCAAAACATGAAAACCTGTTAAAAAACACGTATGGAGGTGGTGGATGCGACGGGGGTGACAAGAATGACTTTGTAGACTGGTGAGATGGCGAAAAATGCTATGGAGGACTTGCAGTGTGATGGAAACAGTGGGAAATACAGTTGGAAGGTGGCGCGGATGGCAAATCCAATGAAAAACCTTAAAAATCAACCTTGGAATGGAATACATATGAAGGGACGGGCGAATATACGATGGAGACACGTGGAAGGATGTCATGGCGGTACGGGGTCAACAGTAGGCGTGTGGTCAGATTTGGACCGTCCGATCTCAGAGGACATCGATGACTGGGGACGCGGCGGAGGGCGATGGACAGTGGGCCAAGGGTACGAAGGCCTGTGGTTAAACTCCGCGCAACTTTGTGGAGCAACAACCGTTAGATGGGCAATCGCAGATCGGGCGGCTGACATGCATATCACTTCGTTTCTTGTATCGAACGATAACGCGTGATGAGTGGGCGGTATTGAAACAGTGTCGCTACCACGCGTCGCGTGATAAGTGGAATCGTTAGACCATCAGAAAATACCGCCCACCTCTCAAAGGTGGTGCGATAGATACCGCTAGTTTCTAAATAGTGTGCGGGCACGGTTGCAGGAACCATCGGGCAGGTGAACGCAGACCATTGATCGAAAGGTTAAATGGATGGTGGAGATGCAATCTGAGCGGTGAACGGGTTGGGCCACGGGCGCTGTGGAGCCTGCGATGACCGTCCGATTTGTAGAGATCGACGGTTTAAAATGCGCCCGAGATACAACTGCAGTAAGCGATGTTTGCTTTGGCACCTGGTTCTAGCGCCGAGGTCATGTGGTGGAAAAGATGAGGGGCTAGTGCCGAAAGGTGCTAGGCCCACATATATGTGGAATACGGTTTTGGGCCATTTTTAGTGCATTTTCAAACCAACAAAGGGTAACGATAGGGAAAATAAGGGGAAAAAAAAAAAAAAAACCAGGGGTATTATGTATGGTTTAGGGGGGATTTTGGGAAGGTTTAGAAGGATTAGGGAAGGGGATTTGGGGTAAAAGGGGAACTTTGAAAAGGGGAAAGATGGATGAAATGGACAATTCTGCAGGGGTACCAGGGGAAAATGAAGGCCTTTAGGAGAACAATTTTTTGCAATCAGAGAGGCTTCATAATGGGAACCAGCAGAGGGGATTTCATCACAAGGCAAAGGCACAGGAGACTTCAAGGATGATGTGTCTTCAGGGGAAATGCATTCATTGAAGGCTCAGAAACAATTTAGCCCCTTACTTTGCTTGCCAAAAATTTTATAGGGGGCTAACACATGTCAAATTCACTCAGAAAGGCACTCCACCTTGCCTGTCTAGAATTTAAATCTGCTTGCTTAAAATAGTTAGTCAGGCTGCTATGGTCTATTTTAAGCACAAATATTTTACCCAGTAGATAATTCCGCCATACTCGAAGGGCGTGCACTACTACTATAAGCTCCAAGTCATAAGTAGAATATTTTTGTTCATGTTCTTTCAGCTTCCTTGACTCATAGGCTATCACTTTACCTTCTTGAGTTAATATTGCTCCGACTCCTTCCTTGCTTGCATCAGTACAGACCTCATAGTCTTTTTCTGGGTTAGCTACCTTCAGTACTGGGGCTGTAGTTAGGAGTTGTTTTAGCTTTTCGAAGCTGTCCTAGCATTCTTTTGTCCATCTGAAAAGCTTGCCTTTCTTCTGCAAGGACGTGATGGGAAAAGCGATTTTAGAAAACCCTTCTATGAACCTTCTATAATACCCAGCTAGACCCATAAATGATCTAATGTCTGCCACATTCTGAGGTACTCGCTATTCCATGATGGTTTTGATCTTTTCGGGATCAACAACTATCCCTTCAGTCGATATAACGTGTCCCAAGTATTGGATTTCTGTTTTAAAGAAATCGCATTTGCTAAGTTTAGCATAAAGCTGATGTTTCCTCAGCGTTTCCAATACTATCCTCAAATTATCCTTATTCTTTGCCTCACTTTTGGAGTATACCAGTATGTCATCTATGAAAATAAGTAAAAAATTATCCAAAAATTGATGGAAAATGCCATTCATCAACCTCATAAAGGTTGCTGGTGCATTTGTCAATCCAAAGTGCAGCACAACAAATTCATAATGACCATATCGAGTGCGGAAAGCTGTTTTGCAAATATCCTCATCCTTAATCTGAATCTGATGATACCTAGATTTTAAATCTATCTTAGAGAATACTTTAGCCCCTCTCACCTGATCGAACAAATCATTGATCCTTGGTAAGGGGTATTTATTTTTAACAATCAGCTTATTAAGCTGCCTGTAGTCCATACACATGCGTAATGTTCTGTCTTTCTTCTTAACGAAAAGAACCGGTGCTCCCTAAGGAGACACACTTGGGTGGATATAGCCCTTGTCTAACAATTCTTGTAACTGAATCTTCAGTTCTGTTAACTCTGGCACACTCATTCTATATGGGGCTCTTGACACCGGAGAGGCTCCCGGCAGCAATTCAATAGTGAAATCAATATCTCTTTTGGGTGGAAAACCAAGAATTTCTTCTGGGAATACATCCAGGAATTCCTGTACCACAGGAATATCTTCCATTATCGGGCCTTTTTCCTTAGAATCTGCGTATCCTACTTGTATTGCATACAACTGGCATCCTTTTCTGATACACTTACCCATCTGGGATGCTGTTATTGGTCGTAATTGTATGGGCTTTTTAATTCCTTGAATCTCTTTCCACGTACCATCTTGCAATCTGAAAGAGATAATCTTTTCTTTGCAGTCCACTAATGTCCAGTGTCTTTCCAACTAGTCCATACCCAGTAAGACATCATAAGACCCAAGTGGCAGGATATTTAAATCCACCTCTAGCTGTTGTTCTGCCACTTCCAGCACACAGTTAGGAAATTTTTCTATTATCTTTCGTTTCGCCCCAGTAGCTAGTTGTACTAGCCACGAATTCCTAAATTTATGTTCCTTTAATTTACATATTTCTACTTACTTGGGACTGATGTAACTCAAACTTGCTCCAGGATCTACCAAAATTGAAACAGGTTTAGTTAGTAAAGTACCTTCTAGCTCGATCATTGTAGGTTGAAAATTGGCCTGTCGATCTTCCAGGGCTACATTGATGCAAGGTATGCTACGTGCCACGTCCCCTACCGTAGATGCCTCCTGCAGATTTGCTACGGTTTCACTTTTATTCCGTCGGGGACAGTTTTTATAATAATGAGCTTCCCCACAACCCCAACACTGTAGGGGAGGTTTAGAAATATGCCCTTGATCTGGCTTTCTTGATGCTTATGTGGGCTTCTCCTCAGCTGGCCACTTGGTTCTTTGATGGTTTTTACCAAACTGTTTGCTGATAGAGTTTCGTGCTGCGCTTTTAAAGTTGCTGTTTTTACTACCTTTAAATGTAGAGTTACTTTTCTGATTTTTCTTTGGCTGCCAACTCTTTCCTTTGTCACCCTTGGCCTTATTCTGCTGATAGCACATTCGCACTTTTCGGATAGCCTCATCCATAGTCTGGGGGTTAACAAATTCTATCTTCTCTCTCATATGAGCAGGTAAGCTGCTTAAGAATCTATGCACCTTGGCTTTATCTTCTTGGAGATAAGGTACGTATCATAGCAGAGAAGTAAATTTTGTAACATAGTCATCCATGGTCATTTGCCCCAGTCGAAGATCATGGAATTCCTTAGCTTTGTCATCATAGAATCTTTTTGTTAGGTATTTATCTTTAAAGTACTGCTGGAACAGCTCCCATGTGATGTCACGTTCATCAATGCTACGTACATTCTTCACCTCTTCCCACCACAGGGTGGCTTTTTCCCGTAACTGGTATATAGCCAATCTGGCCTTCAGATTGCTGCTGTCTTCATATACCTGGAAATACTTATTTATATTTATTAACCAGGCTTCAGCTGCCTCTTCTGCCTCACCATCAAATGTCGGTGGCTTAATTTTACGAAATATCCCCTGCAGTTCCACTTTCTGTCTTTTAAGATCTTGCTAGTCAGACAAATTGCCCAACTCCACCTCATTATAATTCCTATTTTTGCTCCTCTAGGAGAGGCTCTTTTCAGTTCTTCCAGCAGTATTGTTTCGAGTTTGCTGGTCCTCTGGTTCCATCGATAACTCTTTCTCAACACTAGGGTGTCTTGTCTCCTGATTTTGTCTATCCGACAAACTTTTCAGGATCCTCTCTTGATCTTGTAACAACCTCTCATTGTCCCTCCGGACTCTTATCATTTCCTCCTGGAGTTGTTGTACCGTATTTAGCAGAAATGTAGTTTGCTGCTGCTGTTCCTCAAGCAATCGACTCATCTTTTGGTGTTGTTCCACAGTTAATTGAACCCACATTTCCGGGTTCAAAACTGTTAGGGCTTGAGTCTCTTCTGGTTGTGATTGGGTTGCCATCACTTTTGCTTCCCCTTTGTACACTATACACATACACAACTTCATTGTTAGTAGACCCTTAAGATCCCAGTGTAGCAACTTGGCTTCGATACCACTTGTCACTTCCATCCATTATTAAATTACTCACAGTAAAAAAATATTTTAATTTCACGTACATTACTATCACAATCCAGAAATATATATCAGACTTTTACATACCATTCTAACCACCTAACATATGTTCTGAGGTGGCATCAACATTATAGATAAAAACAAATATATGCATAAATATATTTTCGAGTTTGGGTGGAATCTATAGTTTTAAATTTGGCTTACCACCTGCTTGGAGAGTTGTGTGTGCTTTGAATATGGTGATAATAACGCATATGATTTATAAGTACCGGTGTAATATTTGGGTATGATGGACATCCCATTCGAATATCTCAAATTCTCCGTGGGCATTAATCTTCGGATTCCCGTATCAGTTTAGACTTAATTGCATGGTCCTGTTTGGACTGTTAGTCTTGCCACATGGCTCATAGTTCTTATCTTCGAGGCATGTATGTCGACCCCTCTGGCATCTGCTGTACAAGGTTAATAAATTTATGGGCTAGGTGTAATCCAGCCTCGATTTCCTCGGTGATAGCGAGGGAAAACAACTGTAGTCTCCCGCCTGTCGACCTAGTGTCTCATTGTTGCCGCTCCTCCAACGCGCGCTAACAGGCTCGACGCCTTCCTGGTTTATCTGGCGGATTTTCTTCTGGTTATATGGTAGGCATTCCAGACATGCCTCTCCAAGGGTTCCAATCTAATTTGTTTGGTTAAAATTATGTATTCTTTTGTTTAATTTTCTCTTATTCCTCGAAGCGTTACCTTGGTGAAATGGGCTGTCTTGCAGATTGAGTTCTCGGGTCACTATGGCACAGCTTACACTTCACTGCTCGAGGTCACCAACCTCCAACATAACTTCGATGACATGCAAACAGGTATGGGAGCTTAATCTTTATGTTCCGTTTCAGTTCAAGGTTTTTACTTTGCCAGGTTGTATATCTTGGTTCAATTTTTACAGGGTTTGCCTGTTTTATCTTACCCCTTATCGTTTCCTGAAAATGAACAGGCTATGCGAGATTGGTCCCCCATCGACAGGTAACTGTCTGAGGCACTCTCCTTCCCGCTCAATGCATCCCTTTCGCCCATCTTTCTCTGTTCTATGAGTTTAATTTTTCTTTTAAGTCACTCACGGGGGTTGTTTATTTGCAGGTTAGACCAAACCCTAATCTTTGCTCCTCGAGTTGTAAGTTTATTCGGGCAACGAACTCGACTCCTCCCTCCATTCACATGTACCCAACTCAACGAGTAATTTGGAAGCCGTAAAACTAGGTTACACTGCCCAGGGTTTAGTTTTGGCTTACAGAGCCTAAGTTAGACTTGTAACAGTTTTCTCTGAGTTTCGTCTCAGTTTTTATTCTATGGGACTGGGCGTTTTATTGAACTGTGTAATTGTTTTCCTTTTTTTTTTAGTACCATCCTTATGGCTGAGGCATCTTAATATTCCAGTTAACTTATTTGAATACATCGTTCTAAAGATTGTTTATTCATGATTCTTTTCCCTTTATGGTATATTGTCTGACAAAGAAGAAGTATTTACAGCATTCTATGCATATCTTTATTGTTTAAGAACTAGCCGTAAATCTTATTTTTGTTTTGTTTATGAACTGCTTCCGCCGGTGTAGAGTAATTACATTCATGTGAACACTTTTGGTCTGCCCTCTGAGGGTTTGGACTCTATAGCACACTAAATTGGCGTTCTTTCACTATTGAATGATTAACTTGTACAAGGTACTGTCTCGGCTGCGCAGTATAACTTCTTCTGTGGTTTCATATGTATCTATAAATGTATAGTTTCGTCATTGCAGCGTTTGTCATTATATGCGCTGAAGTTTGATGTAACTCTGTATGTTTTCGACTTGCGGGTTGTCGACTTATCTTGCGAAAAGCTTCTTTGAATTTCTTGAATTGTGACAGAGGATTATGATTATTGTGCACACTGCTATCTTTGCTATTAAAAGAAGTTGTTCTATATAAGGTTCACTTAGGCCCTACGGCACCAATCCGCCAATTAAAGGGCTGTGTATAGTTTTTATAAATGAACAGGAGCAGGGTAGGGTTTTCGACCCAGACCCAGCTCCACAAGTTCTGTACTTGCTTAATTCGGTGCTACTACAATAATACTATTTGGAGAGTATATTACTCATTGTTTTTCTGTTGCATGCGTAGCAGTTTTTCTTTCTTGTCTTTCATTTTATAGTTACAGTGTTTACTCGTTCTATGAATTCTAATTTTTAGTACTACATTTTGTTTTACTTCTGGTTTTCAGTTCGTTGTACAAACCCTGATAACCAAATTCACAGAGTTCTATTCTTGTAATATAAATATATAAACCCCTATCCTGTCTCATTATAAATTTTATAATAAAAGAGAAAGAACTCAGTTTTTACAACTCTCTTGTTGGGTACACTTCGTACCTTTGCAGTAATAAAAAGGAAGTTAAATTTGGTATACAATCTTTCTTCCCACTACACACTGGTATTATCGTACCAGGCTAGCTGGTAACTTTTAGTTTACCAAAAAACACTGACAATGCTATTACATACGGAGCTTTACTACTAGAACAACCTTTATCCCGTAAAAACCAAAAACAGTCTAAGTTCTTTCTGCATTTAAAAAAAAAAAAAAATAGTTAACCTGTAATCACAGAGTTCCAGATATGGGGTACTTATCTGATAAGGAACAATATCCCTTTAAACTGTGGTCCTCCCAACCATCAAGAGAGGCAATGACGTCCTCCTCTTGCCCCCTAGCTCCATAATTCTGGATGGCGCCACGGGTAACAGTGGATAATTTCTTCTGTTGTGACCTCAGGATGGCCAATCCAGTCACAAAACAGATAATCTGGTTCACAAGGGTTGCAGAAGCTATCCTCAACTGGTCTTCCACCCAGCTCTAGAAAATGCTTCACCCTCTTACCAAATTTCACAGAACCCCTACCTCTCTCCTGGGATTCCCTTTTATCCCAGAGGGTAGGTAACTGTTTTTCCAACTGTTCCCAACCACCTCCTATTCTTAGAAACTTCACCAACAGCTTAAAGAGTTTTCCTTTTCATTTACTTGTCTCTCCTATTAACTCAGCAACAAAATAAAATAATACTTTTGTTTCATGAACAATTACAATTAAGTCTTTCTTGTCAAGAAAATAAAAGAAAATAAAAGAAAATAAAAATAGACAAGTAAGCCAATGGTCTTTTAACTAGTTGTAACTAGTTAACTCTTAATGAAGCTGTCACATTCAATTTTTTGCAATAAAATAATGACTTCTTATTGAAAAAGGTCCTCAATTTTGTATAGAGATATTGATGTAGTTAGAACCTCATTTTTGTGTAGAGATATTGATGTAGTTAGAAATGCTTAACATCTAACGATTTATGAAAAAACAGGAAGCTATGGCCTTAACCCTGAAAAAATGACTAATTTTTAAAATGTTGTTCCCTGAAAATCAAAGTCTAGCAAAAATATATCCATACAATTATCATGAGAAGAATTCAACACTCTGTACCTTCTCAATTATACTAATTATATGTAAAATTAGCAAATATTATTTTATACTCAAAATTTAAAAAATGTTCAGCTCTATGACATCTAGTATTACAAATTGTTTCAATTCCCCACCCTATCTGCGAATATAGTAATGAACTAAAATTTTAGTTAATTGACCAAGCGAAAGAATATATATAGAAAGAAGAAAGAAAGAAAGAATTTTTAATGTCCACGAGGCTAAAAATAGCCTATGGGACAGATTGCTTCTCTATCTGACTCTTGTATTCGGCCCTTTTTCTGTGAAGTTTTACAATGAGCACTCCCAGCTTATCGACAAACTCTTCGCTGAATAGATTATCCCAAGAATTAGCTGCCAAAATGCTTGCATAGTTTTCTCTGGTGTCCTTGAAGGCCTCACATTCTAGAATGAAATGTTTTTCTGTTTCCACTTTTCCAGAGGAGCAAAAAATACATACTCTTTCTTCCCACATTTCTTTTGGCCTTTTCCAGCGCCCTGTTTCACAACGGAGTTGATGAGAATTAGTCCTTAATTGAGCAATAAGAATTTTAGATCTCCAAGAAATATCGGCCCCTATGTATGCCTTTTGTTGATGGTTATGTGTGGGGTTAAACTCTTCTATGTAGTACTTCTTCTTTCTCTCTAGCTCTTTCTTCCAAGTATGTTTATGGAATTTATCCATAACAAAAGTTTTTATCTCTTTACTGTTTGTAGGACACATGCTCAAGCAAATACCCCATTTACTAAACCATTTGTTATTCTGCCGCATCCAAGTCTTCTGCCTTTTACACAATCTGTCACTAAACACCACCTTAGGCCATCTATCCTCTTCCATTTGCTCAATTTTTTTCAGATACCTTATGACTCGCACCATAGCGATTGCTTCAATAGGAGCAGCCCCTGTTTCACTTAACAGAATAGCATAAGGAACTGCACTTTTAATTTTGAATTTTTTTGTAATCAAACGTTTCTGAATTTTCTCAATTTGTTTCCACTGCATCTTGGTTGTGCTGCTAGCCCATAGTTCACAACCGTAAAGAATCACCGAAATCACTAGAAGCCCAAAAAGAGTTAGGGTGGTTTTCCAGTCCCACAGCTGTGCCTCTCTACACCTGTTTTGAAGAGCATAAAATGCTTTCCAACCCCCTAAAGTTCTTTTCTTTCTACAACCATCCCAACTTAAATTTCTGTTGAAGTCAATTCCGAGGTATTTGTAATCTGCAACTTCTTCCAAAATGCTGCCTCCAGAATAGAACTTATGTTGGTTATGCTTTCTTTTGTTAGAGAAAACCACTACTTTCGTTTTGCTAATATTGACTTGCATCCCAACCCTTTTACAAAAATGCTCAAGGGAATGTAAATGCTCTTGCAAACCAAGAGCCGAATTAGCAATCAATATAAGGTCATCTGCGTACAAAAGAAGCCTGATAACGAACTTGCCCAAATGGATACCGTCACCTCCTTGCGAATTTAGCCACTCTTCAAGCTTGTCAATATATAACCCAAAAAGGGTAGGAGACAATGGGCAACCTTGCTTGACCCCGATATCGCTTCTAAAACTTTCAGAAATGCCAGCTGAAGTTCTGATTTTGACTTTCACCTCTTCGTACAACCTATGCACCGCTACTCTCAGATGCTTGGGAACCCCGAGTTCCTCCATTCTGCCCCAAAGCTTATCCCTAGGAACCGTGTCAAAGGCTTTTCTGAAATCAACAAAGCAACAAAAAACTTCTTCCTTATTTTCCCAACCTTTTTCAATGATGTGCCTTAAAGTTATACAATGATCAACTGTGGAATGTTTAGGTCTAAAACCCGCTTGCCCTTTAGCACGTTTATTTCTTTCTTCTGCCCACTTGCTAATTTTCTTTTCCAACATGCTTCCAAATAACTTTGCAAACAAGGGGTTTATCATTATGGTTCTATAATTGGAAGGATTATTGACGTCACCACTCTTGAAAAGTGGTATTGCCATACTAGTTGTCCAATCTGTGGGGAACCCCTGCTGTAAGATGCTGTTGAAAATTTTTGTGATGTGAGGTGAAAGAAATTTTAAGCCCCACTTTAGATACTCTGCTTGGAGTTCATCTAAGTCTTTTGCCTTTCCAGCGCCCAACTTCTTGATACCCATCTCTACCTCTTGCACCGTGAAGAGTTTTGTGTCTGTGTTGACCAAGGGAGGAGGGTCAACCTTGGGATCCTGCTCATAAAGTTGTCTTGCATAGTCAAACCATTTAGAAGCTGTAATGTTGTTTTCAGTTTGCACCTTTTTCGATTGGAGCTCCTTCCAAAATAATCTGGGGTTATTTTTCCCGAGGAAGATTAGTTCTTCTCTCCTTGAAACCATAAAATCGGCTTTTTTCTTTTTTACTAACTGCTTGTAAGCTTTGAGCTTTATGTTATCCGTGTCTGATTCCCTCCACCTTCTCCTTGCCTTTTTGCATTCCTCGTCAAACCAAGCATTAACCGGAAAGCAATTTTTTTCGGACTTCTTAATTTTTGCTCTTTTGCACTCAGCAAGTGCGCTTTGAATTAAATGTGTTAATCTGTGACTATGAAGGCCCTGAGATGGGATTTCCTCTTCCTTGAAGAGCCTCTCTAGCATTATTTTGAAGGTATTACAATTCTCTGGATTCAAAAGAATTCTGCCCTTTGGGGGATTTTGTTGAACACATTGATTTTTCGACCCCAATTGCTTTTTTCCGGTCCAAGAGAAACTTAAATAGACTGGCTTGTATATATTACTCCTCACAAGGACACAACTATAGGCTTGACGAAGGCTAACGCCAACAGAGGGACCGGGTTGCCGAAAAGGCGATGCAGGGCGGTGATGGATTTGACAACTGTGTTTCAACTTTGACACACGGCGGATAGCATCATAAAATATATACGAAAATAAAATTACACGTGTCGGCCTTCAAATGGGTATGGGCAGACGAAACATGGAGGAAGCCTTCCCTTCGAAGGAACCCTGTGGCCAATAAAAAAAAATCACATTACAAATAAATGTGGATATTTTTTTATTTCACATATATAGAAATAAATGTGGATATGTTTTTATTTCCTGCACTTTTGTTTGGATTATATATAATACAGATTTAGAGGGAACAATGTCATTAACGTTATTAAAAAATTGCCAGCAGCAAATAGTTCAAGTGTTAATAGCGATTTTATTGTACACAATTTATAAAAGAAAAACAATAGGAAAGGGGAGATAATTTAATGTCTCTAACTTAGTTATATTGTAGATATTAGCTTTGGTTCATTTTCCTAAATTAGAGTTAGGCGAATAGTAAATTGGCGGTCTTTCCACGCATGCTTCGTTTAGAATGACTTTGACCTAAAAACAATGGTCATGTTTGGTGGTTCAATTTATGAAACTGTTTTTAGATTTGATAAGTAAGGTTGTGAAAGGTTTTTTATTTATTTATTATTATTATGTTTGAGGTTGAATGAATCGAAATATAAGTTAGTTTGGTGGAATTATTTATCTTAATTGTCATTTTCATTTAAAGTAATGTGGTTTTCGATTTGAATGATTTTGAAATATTGGTTGAATTTTCAGATTTTATTTTTATATATTTTTAAAATTAATTTAAAAAAATATATTATTTTTATTTAGCAAGAAATTTAAATTTATATGTTATTCTCTTTTGAAGTTTTAGACGGTGATAGATATTTTTCCTTCCTGCGAGTTTTATTGATAGATATTTTTCCTTCGTGCGAGTTATTTTATTTTTGTCTTGTAGATTTTTTTTTTAATAAATTGTATATATATCATTTACTATAATGAATTTGAAACCTTTATGTAATTTATATGAGACGTGTAACATTTTTTCCCGATCAAAATCTTTATATAATTTAAGTAAATCTCTTAATAAAATTAAGAATTTTAAATAATTTAAACCAAAAATGATATTAATGATTTTATTCTATTTAATAATATAGTGATAATGATAATGCTCAAGTGAGAAAATATTTATAACACATAATTTTGCAAGAGTCGGAAGATACTCTATAGGTCAATATAGCAGAATTTTGTTGTTACTTGGTTTTGTATCATAATAAATATATAAATTACTTTTATATATATATATATATATATATATATATTAAATATAAAATTAAATTGTAATATTTATATTATTGTATGTTAAAAGGAAAAAAAAATGTATATTTGTATTATTGTATATTACAGGAGATGCGAGTAGCATGGAAGATTTGACTTTGGCGGCGATGTCTAACCGGTTAGGTTATGAAATCGGCCGCCGGGCATATGGTGGGCCGCTAAAGGAAATTTGCGTATTACGAAGAACGAGCCCATAGAGGGAATTTTCACCTACAAAACAAAGTTGCAGCATCTGCAACAAAGTATCGAGATCAGATCCTGGTCCATGTTCCAGAAGAACTGAAGCAGAAAGAAAGGGAAGCTACATCTCAATGATCTTCATGCTCTGATACTGCAGTGGGAGTATAATGGCAAGTGTAGATCCCATATACTGGGAAAACGAGGAACATGACGAACCAATACATCTAGGCCATGGATATTTATTGGATGATCAGAAATTTATTCTGGAAAGAGTGTTAATGGACAACCAGGAATAGATGAGGGATATGCTGTAAACATTGGACCATTTGCATGGTCATCTGAAGGATGACAACTACAGACTGAACACGATGGATTGTTGATTCGCTCGTACTGAATAACATCTCGGAATCCCTCTGATGACACCTAGAACTCTGACAGACCCAACAAGCCCAATCCCTGCAGCAAACTCGGATTCTGAGCCAATATCTCGATCATCTCATGACTATTGTTTTTGTATTTCATTTTGTTACTGATTGTGCTTGCAGTCAAATGGATTAACATCATAATATAGACTTATTCTATTTTAGTTAATTTTTTTTATTTTTTATTTTATTTTCACACAGCTTTATCAGTTTTTATATATCATAAAAGCAGATCGATTCCCCGGGGTGTATCACTAAACACGGATAAAAGGTACTACACCGCTCTCCCTATTCCATGTGTCTTAATGTATCTATACTGATGCATTTCGTGGTTTCAACTTGCTGGAAGGAAACCAGGTTTGTTGGCCATCAAAGTGAATTAAATGCTAACCAGTATTGAAATTGTTTTTTCCTTCTACTTACTGCTATATCTAAAAACTTGCAGTAAAAAACATTATAGACTAAAAGATTTAATAAAAGCAGATGTCACTGAAAGAGTCAATAAGTGTTCTATTTTAGTTATACTATGTTGTGTTTGTCTCTTATAACCCTTCATAGAGTTCATTTTGGGTGAGAGACTTGAATAAACTATAAAGTCTTTTTTATATAATCTCTGGTTTTGAAGTAATTATAATTTAAGATTTAAAAACTTTATCATAATTCATTTGTTAAATGAGTAATTGGACGATGATCACTCATTATTATTACTATTATTTAAAAAATTAAATTAAATTAGAAATAAGGTAACTTTCACTTTTATTTTTAGGCTATAAGGTGTTCCTCTCACTCTGTACAAGTTTACACCATTGGATGAAATCTTAGACCACTCAATATTTTTTGGCCCTAAGATTAATAGTTAATAGTTAAGAGAAAACTAATAGTTAGGGCGCTTAATGGCCATGTTCTAAAAATAATAAAACAACTGCTTCTTGCTTAACAATTTCTTGATGGTTTAATGGGGAAGCTTATTCCCCTCTAGGTTCTCCAGAAGAGGTTTTCTCTTGTACGGATTAGTCTATTTCTCATTAATCTTTCTCTTGAACGGATTAGTCTATTTTCTCATGAGTCCTTCCAAACTAGCTGTAGTGGTTTGGTTCAATGGCATGTTCACCATAGTACATGTCTCAGATGAGTGAGCATGATTAATTAGTAGGATCATTCCTTGCCCGATCACGAATAAACAGAATCTTGGCTTGATCTGAAGGTACATTTACATCCTCCTTACCATATGCTTATTCCCCATATTTAAGATTGTGGACATTTTTTGTTTATGTTCTAGAGCCAATAATGAATTCAACAATTAAACTGCAACGGGTATCATATATATTTTACATATATGGGAAACTTTTTTCTGCATGTTACTGAAAAACATTTTGAACAAGATATTCCAAAATAAAATCTTCAACCTCTTGGGGTTTTGGAAATGTAGGAAAAATGTTTTTTTGCGCATGTTCCTATACACGAACAAGGTCATTTTGCACATTCTATAGCTATATGGTTTGTTGGGATTTTGTCTTTTGTTTTTCGAAGATGGCTATCAAAATGTATGCACTTTTCATGGCATAGATGTTATAAGTAAATTGAAACATTAACCAAATGATTATGTGTATCTCTATGGTTAAAATAACTATTCTATGCATATCGGTGCAACTTGACATTTTGATGTGTACTAGTAAAAGAAAATTAAAAACATAAACTGACCTACTCGCAACTGCATAGATATCCTATATGATGAGTTTTGTCTCTACCCATATATCATTTTCCTTACATCCAACAACCAAAAAGAATACATATTTTCTAGTTTTTCAATAAGATTACTTCCTACAGACTAAAAGACTACTTTGCAGACATGAAAAAAATTGAATACTCATTTGCATGGTATTTCCTCATCTTTGCATAAATCCAACATCGATACCCTTAAGCCAGAAAACTTCACTGTTAAATGCATTACAAAATCGGTCATTCTTGTTCTTTCTTACAACAATTAATTCAAGAGAATTCTCCTTGTAGCAAATATCTTGCCATGTTTCCCATCATTTTATGTACCTTGAAAGAGCATTTACTGACAATAACACTTTATCCTTCCAATCATCCCAAAGAAAGAAAAATGATGTGGGAGAAATTTTATTCTCCAACAACATTCTGGCATAATCATCCACCCTAACTAAACTCATAACTTGGCCAAGCTGAAACAATTTTAAATCTGAGTTAAGTTGTGCATCAAGAACTTTACAGAGAGATAAAATTTCAATTTTGATATTTCTCATTCTCTTTGCATGAATCATATGTTCTGTTAAAATAGGAAAACTATATAACTCATATGATAGTATTGATCGCTCACACTGTTGATGAATCCGAGAGAGTGTAAGATAGATCAAAATCTATGACAATGGTATATTGTTGTAGTTGTTAGGTCTCTGTAATTTATTAGCAAGATTGGGAGAGTCCAATCACAGAGTTAACATCATTTCAACCAAACTTTGGGATTCTAAGATCTAGCCCTCCTGAATCCAGAGAGGGATCTCTCCAATATGTACAAAGATGGATATTGTCTTTGAAAAGCTTAAGGTAATGATATTAGGCTAGTTATGAAGGCCAAGGGTTTTGTTTTGGATGGTTGAGCATGAAATGTTACTTGAGGAGAAAGTCCTAAGTGCAAAAAGTTTCAAAAGTGAGAAGTTGCAAGCAAATAGAACAGTTTTGGCAGAAAGATAGATATAACGCTGGTTTTTAGTCCATTGGGCTATGGAGTCATATCTGGGCTTTAATTGAACAACAACATCAAGTGTGATCAAGGTGCAAGTCATCTATACCACAAGATTATTGAGATTAAAATGATGAAATGGAAACATTAAAATGTTGGAGGGGTGGAAACTGATAATAATTTCTCAGAGGATTTATAGTCAGTCCAAACAAGAAAAGCCTCTTAAGTAGCTGTTTTAAAACCAACCAAGGACAGGGCTAACCATAGACTTCTTGGGCAAGTTCTTATTAAAGCAGCTTAATTGACAAACAATCCAGTAATCCACATAATTACCTTCAGAAAGTATGAAAACACATAAGAAAAGCAGAGTGTAACTTAAGATCAGATAAAGTACTTTTAAACCTAGTCTGCTTTCAGTCAACACCAAGGGAAACTTTCAGAATCTGCCTTTGGAGAAAAGAATCTAGGAATCAGGGCAAACCATATCTTCTCTAGTCTAACTTTAAGAGCAAATAATGGAAATAACATTCGAGAACAATGTTTGAGCAAACAGAAGGACGAGGGAACGCCAACATTCCTAACTGTTTAAACTGTATTGAATCATCCTTAAATAAACAAATCTGAAGAAAACATTAAGATAAAGATTTCTCAGCCAGAGAAGGTTACTGCTATACAGAAAATCCTAACCCTGTTTAAACTATTCTTTACAGAGGGAAAATGAACAATATGGCGTACATAGAAGGAGAACGATTAACAAAGAAAGAAGCACTTCACGAGTGATAAAGACTAGGATCCCAAGAAACAGCTTTTATATTGATGTCAAACCAGTTACAATCTTCAAGTCCAATGTTTCAGTTCAGCAATCATCTTCACTATTCAACCTAACTACTCTAGTACAAACAGAGCTTCAAGGGCCAGTGAACACTATGTACAAATAGAAGTCTCGAGCTCAAGTGTATTTCAAAGTTCTGCAACCAACAATTTCTCATCTTCTTCTGAGGTATTTATAGAAGGATGAGGAGGTGATCTGAGAAAAGATCTCTCGGGATAATTAATACAGTTTCAAGACTTCGTGGCCTTTTGAGGGGCTCGATGAAGAAATTCACAGGTGGAACACTGTATTAACTGTTTACAATAAATATCAAAGCTCGGTGGGAGCTTTATTTGACTTTGATGCTCTGTGTATGTTTTGGAGTAATTTCTTGGGCATCTTTGGCAAGCGGATATTTCTTCGATAATAACCGACACGTTGTTCTGAATGGTTTGAGGCGACAGGTGGCTCTTTGGTAGCTGAGGAATCAATTTGCCTCAAGTTGTGGCGGTGGAGGCTTTCTGTCTGATAAAACACTTTAGGTTTTCTTTAAACTGTGTTTTGAGTCGGGGATTAGGCTTTTGATAACTGTCTTAGCCGTAATCCCCGTAATATTGTCTTCAATCTTCTTCTGCTGTGATTTATTCTCAAAACTGATACTCTTTAACTGCTCTTTCGAATAAAACAGTGTCTTGTCGATGTGCAAGGCCGTGCTGGGCTTTTCGGCATCAATGCTCATGAAACATTGACAAATCATTGAATCCAACCGTGTGAATGGTTCCTTTTAGTAGCTTCAAAGGCGCAGGAAACGTCTTTCCCAACCCTCGGCTTTTCTTCGTGATACAACGGAAAACCATTGAAAACACCTGCATAAAACAAAAAACAATTAAGAAATCCTGCGAAATGGGTTAGACTGCTTCAGAAGGCAGGAGAGGAGCGTAGCCGTCGGATGAAGGAAACCAACGGTAGAGATCTGCATAGAAAGGCAAAAAGGATAGCGGGAGAAGAATAAGGAGGAGCAGTTTTGGACCGTCCGATCTGGACACGTGGATGGTCCAGATTCAATCGGAGGATCGCAATCGGGGGTAGCGAGCAAATGCACTGATTTGAAACATGCGATGCGATGTAGCGCAGACCGTCGATCTAAGATTCAGATCAATGGTGGGAAATGAATCGGGGTATTCGCAATCGGAGGGATGAGGAAAAGAGTGCGATTTAAACAAAAAACTCCAATGCGATTGCGCAATCGGGAGGGGAGAGGCGATTAAGCGATAGCCGTTGGATCTGAGGATTAGATCAACGGCGGGGAGCGAATCGGAGGAACAGCAATCGGGGGAAAAAATAAATGCATGCGATGGAAAACTCCGATGCGATTAAGCGCTAGCCGTTTGATCGACTTACGATCAACGGTGGATATTAGTTTTTAGAAAGAACTGGCAGAAACCCTTATAACATATCAAAACCCCAATTTTTTAATATAAACGAAGGTTTAATGGATCAGGGCAGAAATAAAATATATACAAAGGATAGGCGCCCGCCTGCGGGGCCTTCGGATATATGAAAATTGATGGGCCCGGGGCTTTATATATAATAAGGGCCTAATCGCAATCGGAACTGCGGGCCTGGTCTTTCCGATCAACCCATTGAAATTTCCCCGATTGCGATTGCGCGATCGGTCTTTTTGATCTAATCATTTTATTTTTAACATGTGACTTTGGCTCATTAAATCAAAACTTTGGAAAAGAGGGTTTTTGTAATTTACAAAGGAAAAATGGGTCGGAAAATAAAATATTCACAAGGTTTAAGCGCCGGGGGCGGGCTCAGGGTTATATGAAAGTAATATGATCGGGGGTCTTAAGCAGCAAGGCTAATCGCAATCGGAACTTTTGGAGTATGGCAAAGACTTGCGTCTTTGATTCTTTCCGATGCGATTAGCACCTTATCGTATTAGCAAGTGGTTCCAGACCTAAAGCGTATGGTGGGGAAGTGGTTTAGGGCTTAGCTCAAGGGGCTTAGGTCTATAGCAATGAAACTTTGATTTTTTATGAGAATTTTCAAGGATTTTAATGGATTTGGGGGTTCCGAAATAGTTAAAAAGTGAGTTTTTAACTATGAAAGGGGAAATTTTCATAAATGGAAGGAGAAATTTATGAAAAGTAGGGAAATAATATGGAGAAAAGGGGGAGTAAATGAAGGTTAGTTATGAGTGGGAGAAAGGGGAAAAATGATGGTTTCTTCAGCAGTTTCTTACAGGAAATCAGCAGAATTAATAGGGAAAGTGATGAAGATTTTGGACAGAGGCATGAGGCCTACAAGGAGTCTTCAAGAGCCAACAATTTTTAGTGATAAAATTTGTTCCTTGGAGGCTCAAAAAAGATCTTAGCCACCTTTTGGTATAACAAAATATTATAGGTGGCTAACAGTAGCATGTTGTAGTAATTAATTTGAGTCCTGATGGCTTCAAGAATATTTGGATGACAATGCCCATAGGAAACTGTCATAATACCTGTAAAAGCATAAAAATATCGTCGTCTATTCTCATGAAACAGGTATTGCATCTTCCCTTCACTTGCCTTTTTTTAGTGTCAATATTTATCTCTCATGCCAGGAAGTGCAAGCATGGCACAAATACCATGGGGTTGGAACTCTTCATGATCTCAGCAAGACAGATATGACAATTTTCGACGATATAGATCCACACAATTTCAACACCTTTTAGAAATGCACTCATTTTTGTATAGTGCACATAAGATTCTCCTTTTCAGCATCTCGAACAAATGAAACACACCTACATTCAATTTTTTCTTAGGAATTTTTATGGTGGGCTTATAAACATTGTGTCAAAAATTTGGAGTCAATCCCCACCATAACACCCTCTCAATGCACAAGGATTATATCATTCATTTGCTAGAGTGTGTATTTACTCCAAATCACATTACAGCTGGTGATGAGATCCCAGACCAATATCTAGCTACGTACTTCACGTGATTTGTTCAAAACTCTCAGGAAGAAATATATATGTTCGTTGGTGATGTGATTACAATATACTTGTATATATTTGTAACACACTTTCACAAGAGCGCACTAGTATTTTCACCATACCATATACACAGTTCTAAAAATATATGTTCATACACTCTCCATTGATTCGAATCGCACATCAAACAATCAATAATTCATCCACAACATTACACTATACAGACTCGTTTATGGCTTTAATCATCTTCTAGAAAAAACGTGCTGCGTTATCACTGCTATAATGTTATTGATTTTAGACTGTATAATCTGATTTTGGGAAAATGACCTTCTATATCATGTGATTTCACATTTTTACAGCCATATTTGGATCATTTGCTTCAAGATACAATTTTATTGTCATAATATAATTAGCATAGAGAGGACAAAATTCATTTTAGACATTTCTAGAAAAATTCTTGATGTCATGACCTTCACCTTGCAGGAAAATATAAGACTTAGATTAAGATCGCACTATAATACATGCCAATCATTGTATTATAAGTGGGAAAATCAGGGACGATACCACTTCCATCATCAACTCCCAAATGCCATAAGTGCCCTTCATGTTTTTATGATGGTAAAGGATTTGCAGTGTATATTCCAAAATCGAAACACATTTTGTTGCTTCTTCGTATGATTATTCTGTTATTGCAATCAAATACCCTCATGTATTAAAATTTAGAGTGCAGAATATCACTTGTTTGGCACATTATTTGTGTCTAGTTTTAAATTAAAATTGCCATCAAGACCAACAATTCCTTGAAAATCCATGTCATATGTTGTAAGAGTGCCAATTTTTTCAAAACCACATATATCCACCTTCCTACCAAATGGAATTCAAAATGGTTCTGTATAGAATATTACATGTCTCACCAATGAAAAAACAAAATTATTCACAGCAATAGACAACTCCATAGGCAACTCTGGGAATCATCTATCTAGCATCCATGTAGCATGAGGGTGAAAAAATATGAGAACCATCCGTGGAAAATTGTGTGTCATAATATCTGGCAATGAGAAGAATTCCTCCCACGATATTCAACATCGACCTCTCTAGGAGAGATATTTTTTTTGTATTTTATATTGTGTCTATGAAAGACCAAATCAAACCATTAAGGGATCTCATTAATTCCACAATCTCCACAAATATATATAATAAATGCATTCACACAATTATCAACAACGAAAACAAATTATTCATAGATTTATGGACCATTTCAAGCATTTATTACATGCACCTTATTTGACCAGAACATCATGGCAACCCACTGCATCGATTACAATAATGTTTATGCATCGATTACAATAATGTTTACACCTTTATTACGTCCAAAATAGCTAACATGAACACAATATAATTTTAATATGTTCACCTTCCTTTCATGAAAATGAGATCATCATGAGCATTGAGGACCAAAACTGCATGCAATTACTTTGCAACGGATTTGGCTCGTGTATGTGCGCTTTGAATGCTTTATAAACCCCTCATACATAGTAAGTTGATCTGATTAGAACCTCAACCTATTATTTATCAATTGAAAATATCCTTGTATTTGAGGGACATTCAGGAATCAATTTCCTCCATTCCAGAGGGCATGGCGGCAAAATGTTGAAGATTACATTTACGCATGTCTAATTAAAATAGTTATCAACCAATAGCCCATCTATATTCATTTTGATTGCAGGTTCATACCAACAGATTCAACCACTGTTTTTGCAAGAAAAATTGTAAAATACGAGGTTGATAATAGATCATACATTCGGATTTAATGTCATTAAAAAAAAACACGGATATAAAAAGAACTTACCCCAATTGTTGATGAGACTTTTTTTTATTGGAGGACCTCCCCTCTGTCACTATGTACCAATCTACATCATTAGTTAGAATGTGAAAAGATCGAATATTTTTAGGCCCTAAGATAATTAATAGTGATCAAGAGAAAACTAATAGTTAGGGCTTATAATAAGCACATTCTAAAAGTAATAAAACAAAACAACTACTTCTTGCTGAATGATTTTTTGATAGTTTAATCTTGAAGCTTATTCCCCATGTGAAAAGATTAAATATTTTTAGGCCGTAAGATTAATAATTAATAGTTAAGAGAAAACTAATAGTCAAGGCTTATAATAAGCACATTCTAAAAGTAATAAAACAAAACAACTACTTCTTGTTGAATGATTTCTTGATGGTTTAATCCGGAAGCTTATTCCCCTCTAGGTTCTTAGATTGAGATGGAGATCAGGTTGTACATAGTTTTAATGGCGTTGTTGTTATCGATTTCTTGATGATTTAATCGAGAAGCTTATTCCCCTCTAGGTTCTCAGATTAAGATGGAGATCATATTGTACATAGTTTTCATGGGGTTGTTGTTATTGTTGTGTTGGTGCAGTGGTGTGGAAATTGATGTGTATGGTGTGTGTATATCCTGCTACAAATTAAACAATTATGAAAAAAACCTAGCATAGTGCAAACGCAGGGCTGGCAAATATACAAAAGTAAGGTTAACTACAAATTAAACAATTATGAAAAAAACCTAGCATAGTGCAAACACAGGGCTAGCAAATATACAAAAGTAAGGTTAACTGTCATAGCATTAAATCACACAACTCTAGTGGATGTCTACATTGAGAATTGTAGATCATATTTCTATATAATTATCTTAGGTTGTATTAGCCAAACCTTTAAGTGGTTTACAGAGTATAAAAGGATGAAGTTGAAAATTGTACGAAGTGCCATTTACTCAAACATACCGCTTGTTTACACCAATTTCACACATAAAATGAGAAATAAAAGACTTCTATACTTTTTCTTGCACCAATTTCACACAAAATGAGAAGTAAAAGACGATTTCATATCATGCCTCTCCTCAGTGAATAATTTCTTTGACAAAATATGACAATGTCATAAAAGAGCCGGGAATGCCAAGTATTCTTCCTCCATACTTCTACAAGCCACACACACACTTCGTGTGAATCAGATGCAAAAATCACAGGTCAAGTAAACCCAAACATTAACCAAATTATTATGTCTATCTCTATGGTTAAAACAACTATTCTATGCATATCGGTTATCTACCAATATCTTAGCATTTTGATGCATATTTAAAAAAAATTAAAAACAAAAACTAACATGCTCGCAATACTATAGATATCCCATGTACTATATGAATCTTTGAAAGTTGGAGTTAGGTTGTAATTAGTAACATGAAATATGAACCTAATATATTTAATTGTAATTATTACATTTTTAGTTTAATTTTATATAATGATATATTTAAAAGAAAAGGAAATTTATGTTTTTAAATATCATATTGCTTTATTTTTAAATTATTAAAATAAATAGGTAAAAAATTACATGTAACTCTCTTAATATTGTTGGCATCTATTGAAAATATTATTAACATAAGTTTATATAAACAACTTAAAATATATTTTATTATAATAAATTTCATTTAATTTTTTTTTAATTACGCCGTAAGGCGTTCCTCTTTGAAAACAACTCCCCTAGCTGCCACTGTGTCCATGTATGAGCCATTGGATCAAATGTTAGACAATTGAAATTTTTGAGTCCATTAGATCCACAAGTAAATAATTATATATATATTTTTTATAATGTCAGTTTTTTTTTTCTTTTTAATAAATTAGATTGAATTTAGGTTTTCGTGACTTTTAAGGTAAAATGTTGTTATTAAAAATTTGTTATATTTTATGAGAGTATATGTAAATATAAATAGTTTTATATATGTTTTTTTTCTTTTTAACAAGTTAGATTGAATTTAGGTTATAAAATAAATTAATAATAAACTATAAACATAACCCATGGTATTCATGTGGAATATAGTCTATTTAAAGGGGGAAATTAAGATGGTCTAGATCAATCTTAACTTTGGATCTAGCAAGAGCCAAGAGGGATCAAATGTCTTGATATGCAAACCTCTTTTAGAGTGAAAAGAGAATTGATCCCTCTAATAAATAATATAGATCTAAAATAACTATTTAATAGAATTATTTTTAATTATTTATAACCATTATTCTTTTAAAATTTTACTTAATAAAATTTATCTAAATTTTCATACATCCAAATATACATAGTTTTTCTTGTTCTATATTATTTTTGTTACAACTATTTGATTATTCCAAAAATACATGTTTCTACTTATAAAAAAAAAAAAATCAATCCAATTATTCCAATAAAAAAATGTATAGATGGAACGAATGTATAGATGTTATTTCTACTTACAATAAAAAAATCAATCCAATTATTCCAAGAATCAAATTTTATCTAAACTAAAGGAAGAGCTTCCAGAGAATTGGTCAATGAGACATGTTAGACTTTTGATAGCAAAAACGTACAACAACAAAAAAGAAGGAATGAAAAAGTAATATTCCTTTAAATGTTGATATAGAATTATTTATAAATATCATTTATAAATCATTTTTGTTATATTTACTTTTCATATATCAATATAAAAATTATTTCAGGACGATTATGAAAATCTCAAAAGATGAACGAGCTGATATCAGAAATATGCCAGTAGGAATGTCCAAAAAGGTGTACAAGGAGATGGTCAAAGAAATGGACAAAATTGCATCGCGGGAGGAGTCATCTCAACAATAATGTGCTTCAAATGTAATATGTAATCATTGAATTTTTTCGCTCATTAGGTACAATAAATAAACAATTTAGCATTAAATATTAATTTTCAAGTATTTTCTTGCAGAAAAGAAAAGAAAATGGAACCCATTCAACACATAAAACATGATGACAAGGAAGAAAAGGGTTGATATCTAATTTTGTGAGTAATTGATACTTCCTTATAACAACATAACTAGTTTCATTTTTATGTTTTTTAAGTTGTTTTACAAAAATCGTTATTGAATGTCTTCAAACAGGTGTTAGCATACAAAGAAGAACTATCAGATGAATTGATTGAGATTGAGTTAAATATGGGTAGTGAGTATATGTTGGCATATCAGAAATTAATTGTGGAATTTGTAAGCATCTATCGATCTTGTTTTACTTATCTCCGTCTATAATTAATAGAACAAAAAAACCTTTTATATTAAATATATGATTTTTATGGGGTATAAAACTTGCAGGAAACAAAGTATGGAACTGTGCCAATAGATGAAATCTTGAAATATGACATACTACATGGTTTTGAAAGAATGTGTATAGTTCATGAGTCAATTGTTGCTATGGTACGCCATTTATTTTCAATTTACATTGATGTATATTATTTAATATTGCAATTTTCATTATTTTCACCAATGTATATACACTCATTACAGTTTATTTTTATGTCTGTAGATAGAAGGTGAAGAAGAAGAAAACAATCAACACCATGAAATAAAAAGATTCAAATAATCCTGCCATGAATATTCAAAAAGAATAAATAATCTAAGCGGGACAATGATGATCACTATGTGTGGGAGATATCGGGGCCAAGCGCTGTATTTTCAATTATTATCAAGAAAGATTTACGAATGTATGAAATAGTCTTAATGGAGTATGTATGTATTAATATCTTATCCCATTTTTATGATGATTATTCATATATATATATATATATATATATATATATATATATATATATATATATATATATATAATAAAATATGTTTTAATTTATTCTATTATGTTCTCCATTATCGCTGTGAAATGTAACACCACTGATTAAATTTATGGATGATTAAATATTATAATGAAGAGATGTGAAATTTGATGATATGATATAACAAATTAATCCAAACATCACATTCAAATGCACTAATAAAAATTTAATTCATATGATATGTGTCATCTTTTGATGAATAATGAATTTTTAAAAATCACAATAATTATGATATGATATAACAAATTAATCCAAACATCACATTCAAATGCATTAATAAAAATTTAATTAATATGAATACTGCTATAAGATGTGTCTACTTTTGATGAATAATGAATTTAAAAAAATCACAATAATTGCACTGTCACAGGTCGATGTTTCTAAAAAAACAAAATGAACACTGGTGTGTGTCAGTTACTGTACACCAGTGCGTTTGTATAATACAGCGCACCGGTGTGTTTCTATGACCTATAGGCACCGGACAAATACCAAATTCCAATTATAAATCTCGGTGTGTTTGTGTGATACTGTGCACTAGTGCGTTTATGTGAGACTACTCACCGGTGCATTTGTACGAATTATGGGCACCGCACAAATACCAATATGAATTAGAACAATCGGTGCATTTGTATGATACTGCGCACCGGTGCGTTTCTATAAGTCTACGTACCAGTGTGTTGAGATGACCTATGGGCACTGCACAAATCCCAAGACCAACCAGAACGACCCTGTGTGTTGTATCACCAACATTGCGCTCGGTGCGGTTTTATACCTTGACGACCTAGTGCATGCACCTTTGACTGCCTCGGGCCACCTTCTAGATGACACGCACTAGTGCGTTAACATCTTAGTAGCGCACCAATGAAAAAAACATTCGTAATAACCTTCGGCCGCCCAGTTTTTTTAGTTGTATTAAATTTCCATTAAAATCTCCTCCAAAACCTCCGTAATTGTAAACAGATGTTGTAGAAAATGTTTTTTTGACAATTTTGGCCAATTTACACTAAAAAATTCCTTTATAACCTTCGCTAGAGGGTATTTTCCTTATAGTGTCTACTTTATAACCTGATCCCCAATCAAAGAAAATGGCTAGGGATTTCACAAGTTATTAGTTTGTAACCTGGTCCACAATCAAAGAAAATGGATAGGGATGTCACAAGTTATCATTCACAAAATTATTTATTGAAGGTCTCAGTTGAAACGGATCCTATTAGATGCATGGTGGTGAGAGACACTAAAAAATTCAAAATAGATATCTGTTATGACATCCATATTGTCTACAAACTATCCAAATTTCCCATCTTATACAACAATTTCTAACGATAACCGCTCAATTTACTCTCCAATTTTTTAAACCCCACCCATGGTGGGGAGATCACAGTGTAAAATCAAATGTTCCTGTGGTTTTTTTAAAGGGTTCATAAACAAAATAGACAATGAGAAAGTCAATATTGTGGTATAATAACTTATTTTTGAATCATTGTGACAAACAAAAGATCACATTAGCTCACATAATATATCTAATGCTATAAGGATCTGAGATGATAACAAAGTTTTGAATCATGATAACTAGGTGACAACCAAAACTAATTTTTATCCACAAGAAAAAAAAAATCAAAACCACTGACAGAATAAATTGATATTACAAACGAACTGATGTTTGTGACACGTTTGTAGGTGTTTCCATTCATAAATTTCTTACTAATTTTGTCTCAAGATTGCTAGATAATGGTGAAACAAATACAATGCTGATCCAAGTGATCTAGAGAGGTATTCATGGCCAACTTGGAAAACCAGGCATGAAGATGCTTCTAATTTTCAATGAAGTAGTCTTCAAAAGTTCCTAGCTCTATTTTAATTACATAAATGCATTGAAAAATAATTGGTAGTATTTACTTAAGTTTTTTTATTTGGACGTGTTGCAAGTTGACATTTATTTCTATACAAGTTGTGCATCAAATTATTATGTAAAAATTGTGCCAAGACATTTTTCAATTATTTCTCTTGAGCTATATCTTATCAGTTTAGTATGTTTTCAATCAAGAAGAGGCTTCAGATTTTAAGAACTGTATCTTAGATCTGAGCACATGATTCTATTAAAATTTATGAAGCAAAATCATTTTTTACAACTTGTATGTTTAAATATGTGATTTTGGAAGTGTTGATGGTTTCTTCAGACACTTGATTTTTATTGTGGAATAAATTTGAGTATATCATTAAGGACTGTGAGTAGTTCCTGTAGCAGTTGCATTGCTTATAACACATTTTCATATCCTTTGTATAAGCTACTGTATATAAAATTCTAACACATTTCCCCCAGACATTACCTATATGGTGAGTAGGTCATGTAGCAATTGCATTACTTATAATAGATTTTTATATCCTTTGTATAAACTATTGTATATACGATTCTAACACATTTCCCCCAGGCGTTACCTATATGGTGACTGAGTGATGATGGCTTCTTTAGACACTTGATTAGTATTGTGGATGAACTTTGAGTATATCATTAAGGATTGTGAGTAATTCATGTAGCAGTTGCATTGCTTATGAAATATTTTTATATCATTTGGATAAGCTATTGTATATACAGTTATACTATGATATGGATACACATTCCCCCCAAGCGTTACCATATGGTGACTGTTGTCCAATTGCTGATATTTAGAGAAATATAATTAAGTGATTGATGGTTTTTGAACATCAAATTTACTATGATGACCTTTTATCTTAGGATGACTCCTTAGTGTTGAGATTCGATCTGCATGATGACGATCGATAGATTGCTTCACAGGAAAACCCTTTTGCCTATTGATAGTATGTGGTAGTTGTATGAATGGACTACATATATTGTCCTCACTGTCATAAGATTCCAACACAATTTCTTTTTTTTATAAGTCTATATACAAGTTATGCATATTATGTAGTAAGAAATTTTCTTTAATAATAACAGTCACTGAAATGGGAAATGATCTCAATACACCCCTCTAGATATACAATGTCTCAGGATATTCTTCTCATTTGGTGACACATGGAAATTCCAATACCAAAACTCTTTCACATTGTCGCTCACATTATATGAAAGTATATCTTGATAAAGTTTCCTACATATATTAGCCCAACATGCAAGTTCATCATTCTCATGTTATTGAATCCTAATTTTATGCCCTACTAGCACTTATGCCATGTTGAGATTGATATTTTGCAATTTTTCCAGGGTTGATGTCATATTTCTCGATACCAACTCATTTACCTTCACCTCTTTGGAATTTCTAATGCCCAATAATTGAACTATATTTCTTACATATTTGTGCTTTAATAATATATTTAAGAATTAAGCTTGTGCTATGATAGATGTACCTTGAAAAAGGTTTTTGTTCACCCAGTTTACTTTATCTTGAACTTTTCATTCATGAATTAGTGGTCTCATCATCAATATCTTTGAAACCTCCATGACTTGCTTCCATGGAAGAAAAATTTGTCTTTCATTCCTTCACGATGGATCCTTCTTTGCAACAACTTACTTCTTCTAGGCTACTCTTTCCTACGCTATTGCCTTACGACATTTCTTTTGCAACATGTGGTGCAATTGCTAGCATTAAATATTTTTGAAAGATTTATTAATCAACAAATTATTTAGAATACATTTTGTGTAAATGTGTGTTTTTTTGTGGTTTTCTTGGTGCAAAAATAAGTTAGAAGCAATTCCAAATTTAATTGTTAAAATAAAACAAATTTTATAGGTTAATTTGATATTAAAATATTTTATTTTTATTTTAAATTTATTAGGTTTTTAGAAGGATTAAATTTCTTGAACTGCAAACCTCATTTAGAGTGTAAAGTTCAAAAAAAAAAAAAATCATTTCAAGAGATTTGATGACTAGCATTCTTTTGCAAATACAAGGTTAAAATGGATAGATGTTAACTATGTGTATGTAATGTATCTAATTCAAGGTGAGCATAGAAATACATCTCCTTCCTTTTAATTTTATAATTAAGTTATTGTAATTTATATCATTTTTATATAAAAATAAAATAATTGAAAATAAAACAAATAATTCAATACCAATATTAAGCAAAATATTTAAATAATAATATTAATTAATTATTAGCTCGTAAGGTGTTACCTTTGAGAACAGCTCCCCGAGCTGCCACTTTATAGCAATCTACACCATTGGATGGAATGTTAGACGATTGAAGATTTTTAGGTTGTCCCATTAATAGTTAATAGTTAAGATAAAAATCATATTTAAGGTGTGCAATGGGAACATTAAAAAAATTAATTAAACAACTTCTTCTTGTTGAACAACTTCTTGATGGCTTAACATAGAGGCTTATTCCCCTCTCAGTTCTCTAGAAGAGAGTTTCTCTTATAGGGATTGGTTTATTTGTTCATTAGTAATTCGAGACTCGAGTTCTTGTTGTAAGTTTTCCATTCAAGGTTTGGTCATTGTGTTACCTTTTTTATTTTAATTACGACAAGAGACTAAGGTTGCTTAGTTTTGTTTTTGCTTGCAAGTGACTAAGGTTTGGAGATGAGCAACTATTTCTAGAGGTATTTTTTAAAAGGTCTGTCTCTCCATAATGGAGATATGGTTTATGGTTTAGTTGTTTGTGATGACTGGAGTTAGGATAAGAGTTATTGTCTGAGAAACTACTCTTCTTTTAATTTTATCTATGGAACACTTTTATTTTTATCATTGCCCAATGTTCCTTTAGCAACTCACTGATAATTTCCAATTTATATTTTCAAAAGCAATCATTTAGATAGAACATGAAACAAAATGCAAAAGACAAGCCAAGATAAGAGGACACCAAATTTGGTGGATGCCAGGTAAAAACTCAAATGTGGGGAAAATACTTTGATCAATTCTTCTTATGAGAGAAAGTACAAAAGTCAAATTGACTTGCCCAATTCAAAGTCAAAACAACCTTGTTACCAGCCCTAACCAGAAAGACAATGTTGGTCAAAGCAGTAATAGAATGTCCTCAAAACATAAACTCTGACTGATGAGGAGGTCAAAGTCACCCCAAAACAATGACAAAGTCAAAACTCAAACTTGGTCAAACTAATGTCTTGAAATATGGGCTCAATTTGCGCTTAAAGTGATATTTCACTCTTCTTTTCAAATTTATGTCTTAAGACATTTCCTTTAACCTTGTTTACTTGCTTTGACTTTGTTCCTTTTTTTCAACATGTTTCTTAATAGCATGCAATATATATTCTTCCATTGACACTGTGGAGTGGAAGGTAGCCTTCATTTAGTTGAAAATAACTGGTTGTTTCTTTTCCACAACCATGTTTCTTAAAGTCATGAAATATATCTTGACACTGTGGACTAGAAGGTGGTCTTTCTTCAATTAGTTGAATGCAACTGAAAGGATGAGGTGGTCAAGAAAATAAAAAGATTTCCTCATTGGCAGTGTGGACACTGGAAGGTGCACTTTCTTTAATGCGATGACGGGGACGTGAATAAGACACGGGCGTTGAAGCAAAACAAAAAGGTTATAATTTTCTTGAACAATTTCCCCTTTCAATGACATTGTGCGAGGAAAGATGACCTTTCTTCGCGGAGACCTAGTCACAAAAATTAAAAGGTTATAATCTTCATGATGTTGAAGAGCTCCTCCAAAAGCTTTTGTGAGATTTCTTAATTTCTTCGCGGATCTCTTGCCTAATAATAATAGGCAATGGGTAAATTTATAATATTATAACAATGAGTATACTCGAGTAGGGGAAGGTAAGTTGTTGAAGAAAAATGATGACATTGAGTGGATTTAACGGTGTAGTGATTTTTTTTTAAGATTAAAAGTTTTTTTTGGGAAATGATATATGTGTGTGTGTGTGTGTGGAGGGGCATGGTCTAGTGGCCAGCGGATGTACTATTAAGGTGTTTGTGCTGTTAAGCAGGTCACAGTTCAAGTCCTCGTTTTATCTGGGTACCTCTCTTGCAGGTTGGGAGCTGTGTAATGTTTCCGATTCCTCTAACTTACCAAATATATATATATATAATTATTTTATTTATCATTTTTAAATAAACAATAATAGAATGTTTTGTTAAAGACACTTTTAATGTGAAGTCACTAATTCAATTAATATATTAGATATCATGAAGATGTAACTCTACCAAACTTTTTAAAAAAATGATAATTACTGTAATATTTATATATATACATTTCATAAATTAAAATATAAAATATTTTTTTTTTTAATTATAAATATTGATAATCATATTTTGTTTTACGTAGTTTCTTTCGTAAAAAAAAACCTATCATTAATGTTTTTATATTGATATTGATACATTGGAAGGAAAAAGCGTTATCTAAGTTTGCGGCTTAGTTCCCAAATTGTTTGAGTTGACGGCTCAATACCCAATTAGTCATTGATTTTCATCCCAGGTTTTAAATGTATGTTATATTTGTCTTAATATTCCATATGCTAAAACCCCCTATATTATTGAAGAGGCATGTATTCATTTGAAGTGTACTGAATCTTTTTAATTTATTACTTTGTGATTAATGTAAACAGATAATAAATCAAATATGACAAAATCTATTATGATTGTAGTAGGAATGCACTCAGTGTACTAATTTTTTTTAATTTGTGGTGAATGTAAACACATAGCAAAAGAAAATTTGTAATAAAAAAACCTATTTTTATTGAACTAGAGATCCATTCATTTCAAATAAATTTTATATATTATTATTAACGTAATTAAAATATAAAACTATTTTTTTAAAATTATAAAACTATTTTTTTAAAATTATAAAACTATTTTTTTAAAATTATAAATGCTGATAATCATATATTTGGTTTTACTAAGTTTCTTAAATGGTTCTACTAAGTTTCTTAAAAGAACGTATCATTAATATTTTTATTTTATATATATATTTTTAAAAAGCATGTGATTTATTTTGGAATATTGGAAAAAAAATAGTATTCTCTAAGTTTGTGGCTTAGTTCGTAATTGGCTAAATGGTGTGAGTCCACAGCTCAATACCCAATTGGCATTGATCTTCATCAATGGTTAAATGTATGTTATAGGTATATGTTAATAGACCATTTGCTTAGAAAAACACTTACTAGTGTGGAATTATGTATACATTTACTTGAAGTGTACTAAATCTTTTTAATCCATGGTTTTGTGATAATATAAACACATAGCAAACCACACATGATGAAACCTATTATTATGGGAACATGTACGATTATAAACATTGTAAAAATAAATTTGTAATTTATTTTTATATTTCTAATAAATTAGATAAATATTTGAAATATTTGAAATATATTTTTTAATAAATTAAACTAAAAATAATTTAATAATATTATTATAAATTATTTAATATATTCATTTTATTTTTATTAATTTTTTTATTATAAAAAAATATAAAATTTATGTATGAAATATGTTTATAATTTTTTTATTTGTTTAATTGTTTTTGAAACCACTAAAAATTACAATAGCATTATTTGTTTAAATAATTAAGTTATTTTATAAATACAATTATTACATGAAATAAAATATGTTTTCTTACATTCATTAAAATTTGAAGTGACAAAAATGGTTATTAAGAAGTTTTTTGTTTTTATTAGTGTGAATTATTTTGGGCCGGTTTTTAATTTTTTTTTTTAAGCTATTAGTTGAATGTTTCCCTCAAATCCTCCAAAGATCAAAACTTCTATTTCAATTAAATTTTCTGGTCAAATTTTTGCAATAGAATAATGACTTTTTATTGGAGGAGGTCCTCATTTTTTTGTAGAGATATTGATGTGGTTGGAACCTCATTTTTTGTAGAGATATTGATGTGGTTGGAAATGCTCTAACATCTAAAAATTCATGACAAAATTGATAAATATCTTCTGGTCAAATTTTTGCAATAAAATAATGGTCTCTTATTGGAGGAGGTCCTCATTTTTGTGTAGAGATATTGATGTGGTTGGCTCTTCATTTTTGTGTTGAGATATTGATGTGGTTGGAAATACTCTAATATCTCACAATTCATGACAAAATCGATAAATATCTTTTGGTCAAATTTTTGCAATAGAATAATGGCCTCTTATTGGAAGAGGTCCTCGTTTTTGTTTAGAGATATTGATGTGATTAGAATCTCATTTTTGTGTAGAGATATTGATGTGGTTAGAAATGCTCTAACACCTAACAATTCATGACAAAAGATAACGCTAAGGCTTTAACCCTGAATAAATGACCAATTTTTAATTTGAAAATCAAAGTCTTTAGTAAAAGTATATCCATGCAATTGTCATGTGAAAAATTTAACACTTTGTACCTCTCAATTATACTAATGCCATATAAAATTAGCAGATATTATTTTACACAAAAAAAAAATTAAAAATGTTCAACTCTATGACATATAGTATTACAAATTATTTCAATTCCGCAACCAAACTTGAAATACAGTAATGAAGTAAAATTTCATTTACAACCAAGCAAAAGAATATATATAAATATATATATATATAACCTTTCAATCATGTTGATATTACAAAGTGTATCTCTCCATAATATCAAATTATGTTAACCTACAATGTGCTTGAAATCATTTTCAACTTTTTACATTCATTGTAGTTAATATTTTGAAATTTTATTATATTTGTAATGAATGCAGCATAACACACTGTAAGGAAAATCTAAATTGTGTTATTTGAAAATATTTTCAAGTTTTTACAGTTATTGTAGTTAATATTTTGAAATTCTATTAAATTTGTTAATTGTCAAATAACACATTGAGAAAAAGTTGTATAGCACACTTGTAAACATATTGAGAAAAGCATATTGTAAATAGAAGGTGTGGGAAAGGTTTCTAGGGTTTGAAATATATATATAAAATTTTACTCCACTCGAAAGCGGACAGCTATTGGCTTTTATATATATATATATATATAAACTAATTAAAAATTTTACTCCAGTCACAAGCGGACAGCTATAGGCTTGACGAAGGTTAACCCCAACAAGAGGGACCGGGTTGGCGAAAATGCGATGCAGGGCGGTGATGGAATTGAAAAGTGTATTTTAACTTTGACACACGGCGGCTCGCATGATAAAATACATACGAAAATAAAATTACACGTGTCGGCGTTCAAATGGGTATGGGCAGACGAAACATGGAGGAAGCCTTCCCTTCGAAGGAACCCTTCGGCCAATAAACAAAATTCACATTACAAATAAATGTGGATATTTTTTTTATTTCACATATATATAAATAAATGTGGATGTGTTTTTATTTCTGCACTCTTGTTTGGATTATATATGATAAAAATTGAGAGGGAACAATATCATTAACGTTATTAAAAAAAAAAATTGCCAGCAGCAAATAGATTCAAGTGTTAATAGCGATTTTATTGTACACAATTTATAAAAGAAAAACAATAGGAAAGGGGGAGGTAATTTAATGTTAGTTAGCTGTTGTTCATTTTCCTAAATTAGAAGTTAGGTGAATGGTAAATTGGCGGCCTTTCCACGCATGCTTCGTTTAGAATGACTTTTATCTAAAAACAATGGTCATGTTTGGTGGTTCAATTTATGAAAACTGTTTTTAGATTTGATAAGTAAGGTTGTGTAAGGTTTTTATTTGTATGTTTGAAGTTGAATGAATCGAATAGTATATTTCGTGGAATTATTTATCTTAATTGTCATTTTCATTTAAAGTAATGTGGTTTGATTTTGAAATACATATGTACTAGCTATTGTCGGCCTAACACTGATATCTAGGAGATTTGATCCTGTGACCTCTCAATCTGGAAGTACTTCCAAGCGGGGACTCAACCAATTGAGCTAACCCTTGGGGCTTTAAAATTTATATTTGTATTATTGTATGTTAAAAAGAAAAAAATAAAAAAATAAAAAATTTAAAAATATATTAAGATTTAAATAAATTTCAAATTTATTAAATATTTAAAGTGATCCATTCCTCAAAATGCAAAACTCAGTTCAAATGTAAAATTTGAGGAAAAATTTACAACTTGAAATATCTAATTCATATTGGGAAATCTAAAAATAAATAAAAATACTCATTATAAATTATATATATATATATATATATATATATATATATATATATATATATTGGAATCTCCACAGTCAATTAATTATTAGGGAGCTCTATTTTCTTTGCACCAGTGCATCTTTTCTGTTTCCTCGCTCCTCCACGGGAGGTCCCCTGTGGGCCTCTCTAATTTAATCTGCTGCGGTGCCTCAAGGGGCTGGGTAGTTTGCGATCGCGTCCTTACGTCTGGGCTTACTTTCCCATTTACGCTGGGCCGCCTCTCATATTTCGTATCTTCTGTTACCCTTTTTTCCTATCCATCATTCGACCAGGCTTATCTTGCCCTCTCCTACATTGGTGAGTCCTCTGTTCGGCGTTCGTTTAATTTGTGTGTTCTTCTCGCCACGATGTCAGACGACGAACTTGGTTTTTCTTATAGTCCTGAGCTCGGTCAAGTTCTGCCCGGTCAATTTGAATTCATGTGTCGAACCTCCTTATCAGTTAATCACCCTTCTTTGGACTTGCTTGTCTTGCCAGCCCCGCTTGGTGATGATGCCCCTCCCATTTCTGCCCCCTCCGTATGAAGGTAGTAGAAGATGCCTCGATTAAATCCACGCCACATTAGTCTCAAAGGCGTAGAGGAATTCGCAAAAGGCTTGATTATGCTAAGTTAGTGGTAGGCATAGACATCCCAATCTCTGATGTCCTTGCATATCTGGAGAAGGCACTGGTAGGGCAATTTTGTGGAAGAACGGCTAAAAAGGAATCCATTCAGTCATGGATTATGGAGAATTGGCACCCTGTACTGGGCTATGTTCCCGAATTCCACCTGTTGGCGTGGGGCTGGCTATTATTCAAAGTCCTCTCTTGTGAAGATAGAATCAAACTATCAGAGCGTATTTGGCATTGGGGACCTTCAGGCCTAATTCTTCAAAACTTGATGTCGGATTCAATGCAGATCGTTCCTCGCAGCACCTCCAGAAAGTTTGGGTCATTCTCCCCCGCCTCCCTCAGTTTTTTTGGCAAAAGCACATCCTCGAAGCAATTGGAAACAAGCTGGGATCTTTCATTGCACTCGAAGAGGAATGGGACACTAAATTTGATCAGCGATGCGTGAAAATACAAGTAGAACTCCACATGCGAGATGGAATTTATGAAAGCAAAGCTCTGGAAATGAACAACAACCTTTGCCATCAGACGCTGGATTACTGAAAGCTACCCTTCAGGTGCTTCTTGTGTCGCCATGTTGGGCACCTAGCACAAGACTGTAACAATCCTAATCGCTCTCGCCCTCGTTACATAAAAGCATGGAAGAAAAAAGACTCCATTAGATCGATCTCCCCTCTTGCTCGCGACCGGTCTACGGCCTCACATGATAGGTCCAGGGATGGTTTGATTCCTGTTGCCCCTCCATCTCTCGATGAGTCCAAGGGAAAGCAGAAGGAGGGTGATAAGGAAGCCTCCCCTTCTATCATTGGTATGGCTCCCGAAGGCTCTTCCCCACCCCCCTTAACCCTTACCCATCTACAGATTTGAATCTGACTAATGTTGATGGCTCAATTCCCTGTATAGTTTCATCTCTTCCCTCCGAGCTTCATCCTCCGCCCAAGGCCTCTTCGATTCCTCCATCCCCTCTACCTTCATCCCAGGCCCCAATCATCTCCTCAATCTCACGTCCCCCCTCGAGCCCATACAAGGCTAAGCTTCACTCTCTCCCTTCTTCCCAAATAAGTCCTGATCACTCTATTAAAGGAGGGCTTGCTATGGATTCGGCCCCCAAAATCATACTAGGGAGGAAATCCGCTTTATCAAAAGCTCAGAATCAAGCTTCTTTGGATATTTCGTCAGGCAAGCAGAAGACTATCCATCGGGCCCTTAGAGCAGGGACGACCCTTAACAAGGGCACTCTATGATTATCCTATCATTCAACACTAAGGTTCTTGGGGGCACCCCTTCTCAGCTCGCCCTCAAAATACTATGCTTCTTTGTCTCTCCTGACATTATTTTCTTTCAAGAGACCAAATTGGCAGGTTCTCGTGCTCATGAAATTCTCTCTAAATGACTTTGGGACTGGTCCCTGTTTTCTTCTGATGCCATTGGGCTATCAGGAGGTTTAATTACGGCTATTTCCCCGTCCATCAATGTCATCTCCTCAGACTGTTCCCATCCTTTATCAAAACCTCTATTGTAGATCCTCTTTCTGGTAAGCCTTTGACCCTCTTCAACCTTTATGGGCCTTGCCACAAAAAACACGCCTTTTCGGAGAATTTCTTTAATAAAGACTTAATGTCCCCGGATAACAAAATCTTGGGTGGCGACTTCAATTTTACCCTCACATTCAGTGAAATATGGGGGTCTCAGGCTAGGCTCGATCCCCTCTCGAGTTTTTTAAATGCGTGCTGTGAAAAACATGGAATAGTGGATGTCCAACCCATAAAACTTGAGCCTACTTGGCAGAATTATAGAAAAGGTCAAGATGCCATAACCAAGCGTTTGGACCTTTTTATGATCTCTGAAGAGTTATTTGCTTCACAGCTCCAAATTATGTCGTCGGTGGTGTCCGGTGGAATGTATGATCATAGACCCATTGTGTTAACTCTGAAAACCCCTGAGTCCAAGCCCCCTTCCCCTATGAAATTCAATCCAGCCTAGTTGATGGAGGAGGATTATAAAGCTTTAGTGAACTCTTCCTGGGTCTATCTGTCTCCATCCCCGAATCGTTCATACATGCAAATGTGGGCTGATAACATTAAGAAGATAAAGAATGTAACCAAGACGTGAGTCAGAGCCTTTCAATCCAAACAACGAATGCTCATCAAATCCACTGAAGCTGTGATCTGCGATCTTTATAAAAACAACACAATGGGTGTTTTAAGCGATGCAGAGATCGCCTCTTTAAAAAACCTTGAACTAAAGTGTCACAAACTTTTAAATAAAGAAGAACAACTCTAGCGTTTAAAAAGCAGAGCAATCTGGATAAATGAAGGAGACAACAACACTAATTTTTTCCATCATTATGCTGCTCACAGAAGGAATCAGAATACAATTGACGAAATAAACTCTGACAATGGAGATTTGGTTCGGTCATTCGATGAAAAAGCCAAGGCAGGTGTGCAGCATTTTAAGAATGTTTTCACAGCTCCAAAGGGTTGTCCAATCCAGGAGATTCTCCAAGTTTTACAACTCTTCCCCCGAATGATTAACGACGAAATGAACTCTATTATCATAGCTAAATGGAACGAAGCTGAAATGGAACACATTCTAAAAAGCTTTCAGAAAGGTAAAATTCCTGGGCCTGATGGCCTCACAATCGAATTTTTTCTCGGATTCTATGAACTCATAAAGGATGACTTACTACTGGTGGTTAAAGAATCTCAACGTTCTAGTAAAGTGCTAGGGTCTATCAACTCCAAATTCATCACTTTAATTCTGAAAAAGGCAACTCCAAAGAGTTTTGAGGAGTTTAGGCCCATTGCCTGTTGCAACTTAATATACAAGTTGATAGCTAAAATCATTGCTTAGAGACTCAGACCTATCCTGAGCAACATCATATCAGAAGAGTGGTTTGGATTCCTTAATAACAGACAAATCCATGATGTTGTCTCTTTGGCGCAAGAAGCTCTCCACTCGGTTCACATTAAAAAGATTCCTGCCTTCGCTCTAAAGCTGGATCTATCTAAAGCTTATGACAGAGTAAACTGGACCTTTCTCAGGCCTTTTATTATCCACATTGGCATGGAAATTGAAGTAGTTGAATGGATAATGGGATGCATACAATCTGATTCCTTCGTTGTATTGATCAATGGTTCTCCTTCGACATTCTTCAGATCCTCTGGGGGACTTAGGCAGGGCTGCCCCTTATCGCCCTTTTTCTTCCTCCTAATCGCTGAAGCATTGAGCTGTTTATGTAAACAAGGCCTCTTATCAGGTAGGTTAAAGGGAATCCATATCGTTGGCGTTGAGTCTCTATCCCACATTCTATTCGTGGATGAATTTCTCCTATTCTGTTATGCTTCCATTGAAAATGCATTTTCCTTAAGGAGAATCCTTGACCTCTTTCAAATGGTAACTGGGATGATGATAAATTTTAACAAATTTGTTCTGATTCACAACAACATCCCGGACTCTCTCCTCTTACAGATACATCGTGCTCTCCCGTTTCCTGTATATGATTGGGATTCTGGGCTAAAGTATCTGGGTTTCTTCCTAAAACCAAATTCCTACTGTTTCAAGGATTGGTTATGGCTATATCAAAAAATTGAAAATCGGATCTCTCACTGGACTAATCGCTTTTTGTCTCGTGGAGGTCGACTGGTCCTGCTCAAGTCAGTGCTTCAAAGCATCTCGGTGTATTGGGCCACCATTGCTGCTATACCAAAAGGGATTCTTCACAAAATCAGAAAGAAATGCTTCTCCTTCCTTTGGATAGCTAGCAAAAAAGCTGATGGAATTCCGTTGGTAAAATGGACATACTTAGCCGGACCTAAATATTTAGGGAGATGGGGAATCAAGAACCTTCCATCTTTCTGTCTTTCCCTTGCCGCTCGATCCTTGTGGAGATTGTCGGAGAACCCTTCAGCGCTATGGAACAAAATCATGTGTGCTAAATACTATCCAGGCCAATCTATTATACAATGGTTCAGGAATCCGAATAAGTCACACAAAAATGCTTCCATTGGTTGGAAGGCTATGGTTTTAGCCTTTCCCTTCATTGGCATGCGGCTTACATGGATAATTGGGAATGGGAAGTCGGTGCGTATTGGTTTAGACCCTTGGGCTGGTGCTGGAGAAAATTACAAGCTCTCAGAGAATCTTCGCTCTTTCCTTGCTGAAAAACACATCTACACCATAGCTGACGCAGCTATTACAATGCCTCAAACATTGGGTTCAATTGGATGGAGGAGCGCTAATCTTTTGGAGATGCCGCAACCCATTGTAGCTAAATGGAATTCTTTCATCCCCCTCCTCGTATCAAACTTTATCCACCTGAATATGGATATCGAAGATAAACCGGTTTGGTCAAAGAATGTCAAAAATGGCATTTACACAGCTAAGCTTGGGTACAAAGCCATGATGGAAGAGATGGACCCCTCTGAACCACTATTTTGGACCAAATCCCTATGGAAGTCACCCAGGCCAAAGAAAGCCAAGTTAGTATTATGGCTCTCCCTTCAAAATTGTTCGTTGAATTGGGATAATCTTCATAAGCGTGGTTGGATAGGCCCTGGTCGTTGCTCCCTCTGTAGGAATGAAGCTGAATCTGTTCTTCACATCCTTTTCTCATGCACATATGAAAAGATGGTATGGAATCTCTCTTCCACATCCCTCAACCCACTCCATCAATCCACCATTGATTCCTTTGAAGCCAGGCTCAAGCTTTGGTGGAAGGATCCAGGGGTAAGATCCTATTCTGTATTCCCCTCTTTATTTGCTCATGGAATCTGGTGGCTCACAATCTGGCTACCTTCAGTGAGAAATTTATCCCTGAAGAGTTGACAGCAGCCATCATTGTGCAGTGGGCTTCGGAACATAAATTCAAACCAAACTCTCACATTCCTCGATCCATTTCTTCTCCAGTGATCGATCAAAATGAGGCCTGGGCATTTTTCGATGGTGCAGCTCAAGGTTCCCCTTCTTTAACAGGAGCTGGGGTTGTTCTCCATACTTCGTCTAGCTCAAAATTCTACATTTAGTTTGGCTCTGGTCTCGGTTCAAACAACAAGGCGGAACTTGCAGTGCTTTGGGCGGTTCTTCATGTGGCTAGATCTAAAAACATCTCATCTATGCAATGCCTCGAAGATTCAAAAATGGTTATAGACTGGGCACTTAAAATATCACAAATTCTCTCTCCTCATCTTCAAGCTCTTCTTCGTAGCATCCGTTCATTATCACAGGGTTTTCATACTCTGTCCTTTACACATGTGTATCGAGAGTTAAATATGGAAGCAAACGACCTGTCCAGATTTTCTCTTACCCTCTGCCCTGGTACCCTGAAAGTGATGGATACCTCTTCCATGATCGAAGAAATCCATATGCTCTGATTTCTTAAATATTCCTGTGACTAGTGGTTGTGCATTTTTAATCGAACTTCATGATCATGAGTAAGGCTTAGCAGGAACACCAAATAGTCCTGTAGCGTGAAGGCAATAAGCTGATATCAATTTTAAAAACACACTAGCTAGGTACAGAGTTTTCATGACTAGGAGATATTCCCTTTCTGACCCCCACTTGAAGTTACCTGCTGAGTCTCCATTGCTACTATCTCCAGCATTTTCACTAGGGGTGGTTGGACCTGCACCAAGCAGAAAAACTGGACTCACTTTCTTATCAGTTGTACTGGAACTTGTCGTGCCAGATCAAGGTGCTGCCATAAGTGGGGCCTCAAAGTGTTTACTTGCAATGTCTGGAGGCAGCTCATCCTCTTCTTAATGTCTCAACTTGATAAATAAAAATTTATAAAAGCTAAAATTATGTAGTGAAAAACTTTGTTTAAAATTTCAGAATAAAAATTTGAGTAAGTTTGACATCATATAATACGAAATTTGTTTATGATTATATAGAAAAAGCTTGTAATATTTATTAGATGCAATTAGGTAATTAAAGATATGTTTATAATTTTTTTTTAACAAAAGCAATTTGATATTCATTAACAAAAAAAAATCTGAAATATTATGCATGTAGTTACAAACATTCATCATTAATGCTCAAGATAAGCCACACAACCAAACTAAAATAAAATATGTTTTAATTTATTCTATTGTGTTCTCCATTGTCGCCGTGAAATGTAAAACCACTGATTAAATTTATGGATGATTAAATATTATAATGAAGAGATGTGAAATTTGATGATATGATATAACAAATTAATCCAAACATCACATTCAAATGCAGTAATAAAAATTTAATTCATATGATATGTGTCGTCTTTTGATGAATAATGAATTTTAAAAAATCACAACAATTATGATATGATATAACAAATTAATCCAAACATCACATTCAAATGCATTAATAAAAATTTAATTAATATGAATACTATTATAAGATGTGTTGACTTTTGATGAATAATGAATTTTAAAAAATCACAATAATTGCACTGTCACAGGTCGATGTTTCTAAAAAAAACAAAATGAACACCGGTGCGTGTTAGTTACTGTACATCGGTGCGTTTGTATAATACAACGCACCGGTGCGTTTCTACGACCTATAGGCACCACACAAATACTGAATTCCAATTATAAACTTGGTGCGTTTGTGTGACACTGTGCATCAATGCGTTTATGTGAGAGTACTCACCGGTGCATTTATACAAACTATGGGCACTGCACAAATACCAATATGAATTAGAACAATCGGTGCATTTGTATGATACTGCACACCGGTGTGTTTCTATAAGTCTATGTACCGGTGCGTTGAGACGACCTATGGGCACTGCACAAATCCCAAGACCAACCAGAACGGCCCCTTGCGTTGTATCACCAGCACTGTGCCCAGTGCAGTTTTATACCTTGACGGCCTGGTGCATGCACCTTCGAGTGCCTCGGGCAACCTTCTAGATGACATGCACTAGTGAGTTGACACGTTAGTAGCACATCGATGAAAAAAACATTCGTAATAACCTCCGGTCGCCCAATTTTTTTAGTTGTGTTGAATTTATGTTAAAAGCTCCGCCAAAACCTCCGTAATTGTAAACGGATGTTGTAGCAAATGTTTTTTTGACAATTTTGGCCAATTTACAGTAAAAACCTCCTTTATAACCTCCACTAGAGGGTCTTTTCCTTGTAGTGTCTATTTGATAACTTAATCCCCAATCAAAGATTAAAATGGCTAGGGATTTCACATGTTATTAGTTTGTAACCTGGTCCACAATCAAATAAAATGGATAGGGATGTCACAAGTTATCATTCACACAGTTATTTATTGAAGGTCTCAGTTGAAATGGATCCTATTAGATGCATGGTGGTGAGAGACACTAAAAAAATAAAAATAGATATCTGTTATGACATCCATATTGTCTACAAACCATCCAAATTTCCCATCTTATACAACAATTTCTAACGATAACCGCTCAATTTACTCTCCAATTTTTTACACCCCACCCATGGTGGGGAGATCACAGTGTAAAATCAAATGTTCCTGTGGTTTTTTTAAAGGGTTCATAACAAAACAGACAATGAGAAAGTCAATATTGTGGTATAATAACTTATTTTTGAATCATTGTGACAAGCAAAACATCACATTAGCTCACATAATATATCTAATGCTATAAGGATCTGAGATGATAACAAAGTTTGAATCATGATAACTAGGTGACAACCAAAACTAAGTTTTAGCCACAAGAAAAAAAATCAAAACCACTGACAGAATAAATTGATATTGCAAACAAAATGATGTTTGTGACACATTTGTAGGTGTTTCCATTCATAACTTGCTTACTCATTTTGTCTCGAGATTGCTAGATAATGGTGAAACAATTATAGTGTTGATCCAAGTGATCCAGAGAGGTATTCACGGCTAACTTGGAAAACCAGGCATGTAGATGCTTCTAATTTTCAATGAAGTAGTCTTCAAAAGTTCCTAGCTCTATTTTAATTACATAAATGCATTGAAAAATAACTGGTAGTATTTACTTAAGTTGTTTTATTTGGACGTGTTGCAAGTTGACATTTATTTCTATACAAGTTGTGCATCAAATTATTATGTAAAAATTGTGCCAAGACATTTTTCAATTATTTCTCTTGAGCTATATCTTATCAGTTTAGTATGTTTTCAATCAAGAAGAGGCTTTAGATGTTAAGAACTATATCTTAGATCTGAGCACATTATTCTATTAAAATTTATGAAACAAAATCATTTTTTACAACTTGTATGTTTAAATATGTAATTTTGGAAGTGATGATGGCTTCTTTAGACACTTGATTTGTATTGTGGAAAAAATTTGAGTATATAATTAAGGACTGTGAGTAGTTCCTGTCGCAGTTGCATTGCTTATAACATATTTTCATATCCTTTGTATAAGCTATTGTATATACAATTCTAACACATTTCCCCCGACATTACCTATATGGTGAGTAGGTCATGTAGCAATTGCATTACTTATAATTTATTTTTATATCCTTTGTATAAGCTATTGTATATACAATTCTAACACATTTCCCTCAGGCGTTACCTATATGGTGACTGAGTGACGATGGCTTCTTTAGACACTTGATTAATATTGGGGATGAACTTTGAGTATATCATTAAGGATTGTGAGTAATTCATGTAGCAGTTGCATTGCTTATGAAATACTTTTATATTGTTTGGATAAGCTATTGTATATACAATTATACTATGATATGGATACACATTCCCCCCAAGCGTTACCATATGGTGACTGTTGTCCAATTGCTGATATTTAAAGAAATATAACTAAGTGATTGATGGTTTTTGAACATCAAAGTTATTATGATGACCTTTTATCTTAGGATGACTCCTTAGTGTTGAGATTTGATCTGCATGATGAAGATGGATAGATCACTTCACATGAAAACCCTTTTTCCTATTGATAGTATGTGGTAGTTGTATGAATGGACTGCATATATTGTCCTCACTGTCATAGGATTCCAGCACAATTTTTTTTTTTGATAAGTCTATATACAAGTTATACATATTATGTAGTAAGAAATTTTATTTAATAATAACAGTCACTGAAATGGGAAATGATCTCAATACACCCCTCTAGATATACAATGTCTCATGATATTCTTCTCATTTGGTGACACATGGAAATTCCAATACCAAAACTCTTTCACATTGTTGCTCACATTATACGAAAGTCTATCTTGATAAGGTTTCCTACATATATTAGCCCAACATGCAAGTTCATCATTCTCATGTTATTGAATCCTAATTTTATGGCCTACTAGCACTTATGCCATGTTGAGATTGATATTTTGCAATTTTTCCAGGGTTGATGTCATATTTCTTGATACCAACTCATTTACCTTCACCTCTTTGGAATTTCTAATGCCCAATAATTGAACTATATTTCTTACATCTTTGTGCTTTAAAATATATATTTCAGAATTAGGCTTGTGCTATGATAGATATACCTTGAAAAAGGTTTTTGATCATCCAGTTTACTTTATCTTGAACTTTTCATTCATGAATTAGTGGCCTCATCATCAATATCTTTGAAACCTCCATGACTTGCTTCCATGGAAGAAAAATTTGTCTTTCATTCCTTCACAATGGATCCTTCTTTGCAACAACTTACTTCTTCTAGGCTACTCTTTCCTATGCTATTTCCTTACGACATTTCTTTTGCAACATGTGGTGCAATTGCTAGCATTAAATATTTTCGAAAGATTTATTAATCAACAAATTATTTAGAATACATTTTGTGTAAATGTGTGTTTTTTTGTGGTCTTCTTGGTGCAAAAATAAGTTAGAAGCAATTTCAAATTTAATTTTTAAAATAAAACAAATTTTATAGGTTAATTTGATATTAAAATATTTTATTTCTATTTTAAATTTATTAAGTTTTTAGAAGGATTAAATTTCTTGAACTGCAAACCTCATTTAGAGTCTAAAGTTAAAAAAAAAATCACTTCAAAAGATTTGATGACTAGCATTCTTTTGCAAACACAAGGTTAAAATGGAAGATGTTAACTATGTGTATGTAATGTATCTAATTCAAGGTGAGCATAGAAGGAACCATACAGCTCCTTCATTTTAATTTTATAATTAATTTATTGTAATTTATATCATTTTTATATAAAAAATAAAATAATAGAAAATAAAACAAGTAATTCAATACCAATATTAAATACAATATTTAAATAATAATATTAATTAATTATTATATCGTAAGTTGTTACCTTTGAGAGCAACTCCGTAGTTGCCACTTTGTAGCAATCTACACCATTGGATGGAATGAATGTTAGGCGATTGAAGATTTTTAGGTTGTCCCATTAATTGTTAATAGTTAAGATAAAAATGGTATTTAGGGTGTGCAATGGGAACATTAAAAAAAGTAATTAAACAACTTCTTCTTGTTGAACGGCTTCTTGATGGCTTAACATAGAGGCTTATTCCCCTCTCTCTTCTCTAGAAGAGAGTTTCTCTTATAGGGATTGGTTTATTTGTTCATTAGTCATTGGAGACTCGAGTTCTTGTTGTAAGTTTTCCATTCAAGGTTTGGTCATTGTGGCACCTTTTCGATTTTAATTATGACAATAGACTAAGGTTGCTTAGTTTTTCTTTTACTTGCAAGTGACTAAGGTTTGGAGATGAGCAACTATTTCTAGAGGTATTTTTTAAAATGTCTGTCTCTCCATAATGGAGATATGGTTTATGGTTTAGTTGTTTGTGATGAATGGAGTTACCATAAGAGTTATTCTCTAAGAAACTACTCTTCTTTTACTTTTATTGTAACACCTTTATGTAAATTTTTTTTTTTGGGAAATGATATATATATATATATATATATATACACCGTTTATTCCACTCAATATTATCATTTTTCTTCAACAACTTATTTTCACCTACTTGAGTAGGCGAAGGTAAGTTGTTGAAGAAAAATGATAATATTGAGTGGAATAAATGGTGTAGTGATTTTTTCTTAAGATTAAAAGTTTTTTTTTTTTTTTGAAATGATAAAGTATATATATATATATATATATATATATATATATATATATATATATATATAATAATATATTATTATTATATTTAAATATATATATATATATATATATATATTTTGAATGATAAAGTATGTATATATATATATATATATATATATATATATATATATATATATATATATATATATATATATATATATATATATATATATATATATATATAATAAATTATATTATTATTATATTTTAAAATGGTTATTAATAATAAATGATAATTATTTTATTTATCAGTTTTAGATAAACACTAATAGAGTGTTTTGTTAAGACACTTTTAATGTGAAGTCACTAGTTCAACTAATATATTAGATATCATGAAGATGTAATTCTACCAAACTTTTAAAAAAAATGATAATTACTGTAATATTTATATATATAAATTTCATAAATTAAAATATAAAATATTTTAAAAAAAATTTATAAATATCGAAAATCATATTTTGTTTTACTTAGTTTCTTTCTTTAAGAAAAACCTATCATTAATATATATATATATATATAAAAGAAGCATATTATTAATTTCTTAAAGAAATCTATCATTAATGTTTTATATATATATATATTTTTAAGAAGCATGCTATTAATATTGATACATTGGAAGGAAAAAGCGTTTATTACTTTGTGATGAATGTAAATTAGATAATAAATCAAATATGATAAAATCTATTATTATTGGAGTAGGAATGCACTCAGTGTACTAATTTTTTTTAATCTTAGTGTTTTGTGATGAATGTAAACACATAGGAAAAGAAAGTTTGTAATAAAAAACCCTATTATTATTGAACCAGGGATTCATTCATTTCAAATAAATTTTATATATTATTATTAATATAAATTAAAATATAAAACTATTTTTTTTAAATTATAAATGTTGATAATCATATATTTGGTTTTACTAAGTTTCTTAAATGGTTTTACTAAGTTTCTTAAAGTAACATAATATTAATATTTTTATTTTTTTATATATATTTTTAAAAAACATGTGATTTATTTTGGAATATTGGAAGAAAATAGTATTCTCTAAGTTTGTGGCTAAGTTGGCTAAATGGTGTGAGTCCACAGCTCAATACCCAATTGGCATTGATCTTCATCAATGGTTAAATGTATGTTATATGTATATGTTAATAGACCATTTGCTCAAAAAAACACCTACTAGTGTGAGATTAAGTATGCATTCATTTGAAGTGTACTAAATCTTTTTAATCCATGGTTTTGTGATAATATAAACACATAGAAAACCACGCATGATGAAACCTATTATTATGGGAAGATGTATGATTATAAACATTGTAAAAATAAATTTTTAATTTATTTTTATATTTCTAATAAATTAGATAAATATTTGAAATATTTTTTTTTAATAAATTAAACTAAAATTTAATTTAATAATATTATTATAAATTATTTAATATATTCATTTTATTTTTATTAATTTTTTATTATAAAAATATATAAAATTTATGTTTCTTATTTATTTAATTGTTTTTGAAACCACTAAAAATTTCAATAGCATTATTTGTTTAAATAATTAAGTTATTTTATAAATACAATTATTGCATGAAATAAAATATGTTTTTTCACATTCATTAAAATTTGAAGTGACAAAAATGGTTATTAAGAAGTTTTTTGTTTTTATTAGTGTGAATTATTTTGGGTTAGCTTTTAATTTTTTTTTTAAGCTATTAGTTGAATGTTTTCCTCAAATCCTCCAAAGATCAAAACTTCTATTTCAATCAAATTTTCTGGTCAAATTTTTGCAATAGAATAATGACTTTTTATTGGAGGAGGTCCTTATTTTTGTGTAGAGATATTGATGTGGTTGGAACCTCATTTTTTGTAGAGATATTGATGTGGTTGGAAATGCTCTAACATATAAAAATTCATGACAAAATTGATAAATATCTTTTGGTCAAATTTTTGCAATAAAATAATAGTCTCTTATTGGAGGAGGTCCTCATTTTTGCGTAGAGATATTGATGTGCTTGGAACCTCATTTTTGTGTAGAGATATTTATGTGGTTGGAAATACTCTAACATCTCACAATTCATGACAAAATCGATAAATATCTTTTGGTCAAATTTTTGCAATAGAATAATGGCCTCCTATTGGAGGAGGTCCTCATTTTTGTTTAGAGATATTGAAATGATTAGAATCTCATTTTTGTGTAGAGATATTGATGTGGTTAGAAATGCTCTAACATCTAACAGTTCATGACAAAAGATGACGCTGAGGCCTTAACCCTAAAAAAAAACCAAATTTTAATTTGAAAATCAAAGTTTTTAATAAAAGTATATCCATACAATTGTCATGTGAAAAATTCAGCACTTTGTATCTCTCAATTATACTAATGCCATATAAAATTAGCAGATATTATTTTACACAAAAATAAAATAAAAATAAAATAAAAAATAAAATAAAAAAAATTTCATCTATGACATCTAGTATTACAAATTGTTTCAACTCCCCAACCAATCTTGAAATACAATAATGAAGTAAAATTTCATTTACACTAGTTAATTTTTTATAAACTAATTAAAATAATTTACTCCACTCGAAAGCGGACAGCTATTGGCTTATTTATTTATTTATATAGAAACTAATTAAAAATTTTACTCCAGTCACAAGCGGACAGCTATAGGCTTGACGAAGGCTAACCCCAACAAGAGGGACCGGGTTGGCGAAAATGCGATGCAGGGCGGTGATGGAATTGACAACTGTATCTTAACTGTGACACACGGCGGATCGCATCATAAAATACGTACGAAAATAAAATGGCACGTGTCGGCGTTCAAATGGGTATGGGCAGACGAAACATGGTGGGAGCCTTCCCTTCGAAGGAAGCCTTTGGCCGATAAACAAAATTCACATTACAAATAAATGTGAATATTTTTTTATTTCACATATATAGAAATAAATGGGGATATGTTTTTATTTCCTGCACTTTTGTTTGGATTATAATAAAAATTGAGAGGGAACAATATCATTAATATTATTAAAAAATTGCCAGCAGAAAATGGATTCAAGTGTTAATAGCCATTTTATTGTACATCATTTATAAAAGAAGAATAACATGAGAGGGGGAGGTTTTATGTTTTTTTGCACCAATCAAAACTTTTAGAGCATCCAAAATATTGAAATTTAATAGCTATAATTTGGATTTACAAAAATCCCTGCCAAATTTTCTTAAAATCTTACCTAAATTTCAATGATTTTCAGGGAAAAAAAACAGTCTAGTTAGACCACTGCGTTACATTGTAGATATTAGCTTTTGTTAATTTTCCTAAATTAGAAATTAGGTGAATGGTAAATTGGCGGCCTTTCCACGCATGCTTCGTTTAGAATGACTTTGATCTAAAAACTATGGTCATGTTTGGTGGTTCAATTTATGAAACTGTTTTTAGATTTGATAAGTAAGGTTGTGAAAGGTTTTTATTTTTTTGTTAGAAGATGAATGAATCGAAATATAAGTTTGGCGCACTTATTATCTTAATTGTCACTTTCATTTATTAATATAAAAGTAATGTGGTTTTCGATTTGAATGATTTTGAAATCTTTTTCAAATTTTCATAGTTTATTTTTATATATTTTAAAATTCATTCTTAAAAAAAAAAAATTAATTTATTTTTATTTAGCAATAAATTTAAATTTATATGTTATTCTCTTTTGAAGTTTTAGCGGATGATATATATTTTTCCTTCATGCAAGTTATTTTATTTATGTTTTGCAGATTTTTTTGTAATGAATTGTATATATATCCTTTGCTATACTGAATTTGAAACTTTTATGTAATTTATATGAGACGGTGTAACATATTTTTTCAATCAAAATTTTTATATAATTTAAATAAATATTGAAATAAAATTAAGAATTTTAAATAATTTAAATTAATAATAATATTAATGATTTTATTATATTTAAAAATATTGTGATAATTTTATTTGAAGGGCATAATGATAATGCCCAAATGAGAAAATATTTATAACACATAATTTTTCCAGAGTCTGAAGATACTTATAAGTCAATATAGCAGAATTAGGTTACTTGGTTTTGCATCTAACAAAAATATAAATTACATTTAAAAATATATATATATATATTACAAATATAAAATTAAATTGTAATATTTGTGTTATTGTAGGTTAAAAAGAAAAAGAAAATATTTATATTATTGTTTGTTAAAAAGAAAAATAAAATTAAAAATATATTAAAATTTAAATAAATTTCAAATTTATCAAGTGTTTATAATGATCAATTTTCTGAAAATGTAAAACTCATTTAAATGCAAAATTTGAAGAAAAATTTACAGCTCGAAATATCTAATTCTTATTGGTAAATCTAAAATTAAATTAAAATACTAATTTGAAATTAATAATATATATATATATATATATATATATATGTCATTTCCTATAATATTAATAATAGTAGTTGTTATTAAAACATATGCACACAATAAAAATATCTTTATAAATTTAAAAAGATAAATTTAACTTCTCAAGGTACCAGTTCAATTAGTGATAAAAGTAATGCCACATCCAGTTTTCAATGTTCATTTTCTTTTTAAAATTAGTCAAAATTGAAACATATTTTTGAATTTCAATATTAATAATGATCACTTCCTTATAATATCTTAGTTTTTTTTTTCCCTTCCACTCTTTATCACCCCACAATTTCTTCTTAAATTTTGAAATAATAATATTTTAAATATTATTCTTACTCTACTATAAAATATAAATAAAAAATAAAAAAATAAAATTTTAAATATTATTCGTACTCTATAAAATAATCCCCTCATTTAAACTAGAGTGTTCGAGTCAAGATTAGATATCTAAACTAACATCTTTATGTTAAGCATGGAGAGTAGGTAAGCTTAACGGTGAGAGAGCTAGGCCCATAAAAGTCATCATGCCCAACTTGCGTGATAAAGATATCATTCTAAGCAAGAAGCAACTCTTAAGGGGTTCTCGGTTTTTTCTAGAAGAAGATTTAACTGTAAGACAACAAGAGGAAAGGAGGGATGAAATGACAAAAGTTAGGGCAGCAAGAGATGAGGGAAAAAGAGCATGGATTTATAAAGGTAAAGCCGTGATTGCGCAATTTGGACCTCCTTCCAAAACAAGGCAGCAAAATGATAACAAAGAAGAGGCAGCAAACTCTTTAGCAAGAAATGAGGAAGCAAGGCCATTATGGACAAGCAGAGACAAAGACTCAACTATGAGTCTTGCATGTCAAAACAAATAGCAATCAAGTCTTACCCAGGTTTCCTTAATATTAGTTTGTTGGAACTGCAGGGGTTACCCATGGAGACGAGGACCTGGGTTAGGGCCTATTGCGGAAGGTAGAGACATAATTTGCCTCATAGAAACACATGAGCATGAAGGGTGTAAGACACCTTTGTTTGAAGGGTACTGGAAGATAGCAGTGTGGAACAAGGCAGCAGGGAATGGCAAAGGGCACGGGGGTATCATGGTATTAGTAAGAGAAAAAGAAGACCCAAATAAGCAATTTGTTTGGCTTAAAATATCAGAAAATGGAAATCACATTAGAATTGCAGCATGCTATTTTGCGCCACAAGTTTCAAAAATCTACAAAAGTAGAGGGCTTGACCACAAAGATCCCTTTGCAGCCCTAAAAACAGATATTGCAATATATTCTTAGCTAGGTGAAGTCCTTATAGTGGGGGATTTCAATGCTAGAACTGCAAGTGAACAAGCTAACATTCTTTGTTGTAAAGAAGACAGTGACCCTATTTGGCTTACAGAAGAGAGTAATCATCAGTGGGAACGAATTTCAGAGGATAAAGGTTGCAATCTCTTTGGAGAACAACTGCTTATGCTATGTGGGGCCTTCGATTTAGTCATTTGTAATGGTTTGACTAGATGAGAAAAGTCCGGTAATTTCACTTGCAATACTTACAATGGAGCAAGTGTAGTAGATTATGTAATTTGCTCGCATAGTTTGTGTGAGAAAATGGAGGAAGTGTTGATTGGAGATCAAATTTGGGACTTAAAATCAGATCACAAGCCAATCTATTTAAGTTTCTCTTGGACCGAAAAGAAGTAATTAGGGTCAAAAAATCAGTGTGTTCAACAAAATCCCCCAAAGGGCAGAATTATTTTGAATCTAGAGAATTGTAACACCTTCAATATAATGCTAGAGAGGCTCTTCAAGAAGGAGGAAATCCCATCTCATGGCCTTCATAGTCACAGATTAACACATTTAATTCAAAGCGCACTTGCGGAGTGCAAAAGAGCAAAAATTAAGAAGTCTGAAACAAATTGTTTTCCGGTTAATGCTTGGTTTGACGAGGAATGCAAAAAGGCAAGGAGAAGGTGGAAGGAATCAGACATGGATAACATAAAGCTCAAAGCTTACAAGCAGATAGTAAAAAAGAAAAAAGTCGATTTCATGGTTTCAAGGAGAGAAGAACTAATCTTTCTCGGGAAAAATAACCCCAAATTATTTTGGAAGGAGCTCCAATCGAAAAAGGTGCAAACTGAAAACAACATTACAGCTTCTAAATGGTTTGACCATGCAAGACAACTCTATGAGCAGGATCCCAAGGTTGACCCTCCTCCCTTGGTCAACACAGACACAAAACTCTTCACGGTGCAAGAGGTAGAGATGGGTATCAAGAAGTTGGGCGTTGGAAAAGCAAAAGACTTAGATGAACTCCAAGCAGAGTATCTAAAGTGGGGCTTAAAAATTCTTTCACCTCACATCACAAAAATTTTCAACAACATCTTACAGCCGGGTTTCCCCACAGATTGGACAACTAGTATGGAAATACCTCTTTTCAAGAGTGGTGACGTCAATAATCCCTCCAACTATAGAACCATAATGATAAACCCCCCGTTTGCAAAGTTATTTGGAAGCATGTTAGAAAAGAAAATCAGCAAGTGGGCAGAAGAAAGAGATAAACGTGCTAAAGGGCAAGCGGGTTTTAGACCTAAACATTCCACAATTGATCATTGTATAACTTTAAGGCACATCATTGAAAAAGTTTGGGAAAAAAAGGAAGAAGTTTTATGTTGCTTTGTTGATTTCAGAAAAGCCTTTGACACGGTTCCTAGGGATAAGCTTTGGGGCAGAATGGAGGAACTCGGGGTTCCCAAGCATTTGAGAGCAGCTGTGCATAGGTTGTATGAAGAAGTGAAAGTCAAAATCAGAACTTCAGCTGGCATTTCTGAAAGTTTTAGAAGCGATATCGGGGTCAAGAAAGGTTGCCCATTGTCTCCTACCCTTTTTGGGTTATATATTGACAAGCTTGAAGAGTGGCTAAATTCGCAAGGGGGTGACGGTATCCATTTGGGCAAGTTCGTTATCAGGCTTCTTTTGTACGCAGATGACCTTATATTGATTGCTAAATCGGCTCTTGGTTTGCAAGAGCATTTACGTTCCCTTGAGAATTTTTGTAGAAGGGTTGGGATGCAAGTCAATGTTAGCAAAACGAAAGTAGTGGTTTTCTCTAACAAAAGAAAGCATAACCAACATAAGTTCTATTTCGAAGGTAGCATTCTGGAAGAAGTTGCAGAATACAAATACCTCGGAATTGACTTCAACAGAAATTTAAGTTGGGATGGTTGTAGAAAGAAAACAACTTTAGGGGGTTGGAAAGCATTTTATGCTCTTCAAAACAGGTGTAGAGAGGCAGAGCTGTGGGACTGGAAAACCACTCTAACTCTTTTTGGGCTTCTAGTGATTCCGGTGATTCTCTACGGTTGTGAACTGTGGGCCAACAACACAACCAAGATGCAGTGGAAACAAATTGAGAAAATTCAGAAACATTTGATTACAAACAAATTCAAAATTAAAATTGCAGTTCCTTATGCTATCCTGCTAAGTAAAACAGGGGCTGCTCCTATTGAAGCAATTGCTATGGTGCGAGTCATAAGGTATCTGAAAAAAATTGAGCAAATGGAAGAGGGTAGATGGCCTAAGGTTGTGATTAGTGACAGATTGTGCAAAAGACAGAAGACTTGGATGTGGCAAAATAACAAATGGTTTAGTAAATGGGGTATTTGCTTAAGCATGTGTCCTAAAAACAGTAAAGAGATAAAAACTTTTGTTATGGATAAATTCCACAAACATACTTGGATGAAACAGCTAGAGAGAAAGAAGAAGTACTACATGGAAGAGTTTAACCCCACCCATAACCATCAACAAAAGGCGTACATAGGGGCTAATATTTCTTGGAGATCTAAAATTCTTATTGCTCAATTAAGGACTAATTCTCATCAACTCCGTTGTGAAACAGGACGCTGGAAAAGGCCAAAAGAAATGTGGGAAGAAAGTGTATGTATTTTTTGCTCCTCCGGAAAAGTGGAAACAGAAAAACATTTCATTCTAGAATGTGAGACCTTCAAAGACACCGGGGAAAACTATGCAGGTATTCTAATTCTTGGGATAATTTATTCAGTGAAGAGTTGGTCGATAAGCTGGCAGTGGTCATCGTAAAACTTCACAGGAAAATGGCCGAATACAAGAGTTAGATAGAGAAGCAATCTGTCCCATAGGCTATTTTTAGCCCCATGGACTTTAAAAATTCTTTCTTTCTTTCTTTCCCCTTCCCTCAAGACAATATCTTTACATTATCATCAAATAAAATAAAGAGAATTTCCATTAATAATTTTAAAATTATAAATTATAAACTATTAAATAAAGAGAATTTCCATTAATAATTTTAAAATTATAAATTATAAACTATTTTTAAATATACTTATCTTCCACACTCCTTTGTACACACTCCGAAGATATTTTACTTGGATTGGGATTTGCCGTGTTAAGAGCGCGTCTCAGCAACATATCTGCACACGAGTTGCTTTCCCGACGCACAGTGCAGGTATCACCATTTGAAGTTCTTTACAGACCGAGTAAATTGGTTAAAGTTTGGAGTTTGGTGAAAAAAAATTATGTTTTAATCTTGTTTTTTAATAGTAGAAATAAATTTAGTATCATTAAAAATAATTAAAAACATTTAAACTCTCAATATTCTAAAGGCACAAAAAACCACCTAAAATCTCCACTCCAAAAAACACCCATATCTGAAAGCTTGACAACTATAATCAGATTTTCAAAAAAAATTACAAACTTTTTCCATAATCTGGGGAGACAATCCATTGTTTTTAGAGCCAATTTACTCCTATTTTTACCCTACGCGTCACCATTTTGCGGAGCTACCAGTATTCACTCCTAACTTTTTTTCCCCACCTAACAGCTTTCGCTCCACCGCTTACTGTAGCTATTATAAGAATGGTAGTTATGAGCACTGAGAACGTTTCACGTCTCTATTCCACTAACTTATACTGCCCACCCACTATATCATCCACTCCATCGATCTCAAACTCATTCAGATTCTTCTGCCATTTTCAATCTGCAAATTTCTTCGTTTTCTTCCTCTCTATCAAAATTGATCGTGTAGCTTCCTTTTATTCCTCTGTATCAAAATTGATCGTGTTGCTTCGTTTTATTCCTCTGTATCAAAATTCATCGCGGCGTGATGGCTACACGTAACTTGGAAATAACCCTCATCTCGGCCCGGGATCTGAACAACACGGGCATGTTCGCCAAAACAAAGGCCTACGCAGTCGCATGGATCTCCACCGATCTCAAAAACCGGCAGTGGACGCCCGTGGACGAAGAGAACAGCACCAATCCGACGTGGAACCAAGTTATGAACTTCACCCTCGACGAGGCCGCCCTGCAGCAGGGTCGCCTGCTTCTCGAGGTCGAAATCTACAGCGACTCAACATTCGGCGAGAAAGAAATCGGCCGCGTCAGCGTCCCCTTGAAAGAATTTCTCAAGCCCGCCGGCAGCAACAAGGGCGCCAGCGACGGTGGGGAGTTCGTGAGCTACCAGGTCCGGAAACCCACCGGAAAAGCCAAGGGGGCTCTTAACCTCTCTGTCAGATTGGCCGAAAAGGTCGATTTGAGGCCGCAGCAACAGCCGCAGGAGGTAGTCACAGAGTCATATGAGGCGGTGAAGGAGGAGCCCGTGGTCGCATACCCAGTCTACCAATCTGCTGTCTCGTCTTCGCCTGCAACTAATCAGTACCAACCGCCATCATATGCACCGCAGCCCGAATATTCTCCGCCTCCGCCTCACCAACAGGGTTACCCTGCGCCTCCGCCTCACCACCAGGGTTACCCTCCGCCTCCGCCTCACTTTCCGGGATACCCTCCGCCTCCGCCTCCCGATTCCGGTTACCCGCCACCTCCGCCTCCACATCACCATCCGGGTTACCCTCCACCTCCGCCTCCACATCACCATCCGGGTTACCCTCTCTACTAGGGCTACCCAACCTATCAGGGTTATCAGCCTCCTAGGAAGACTGATAAATCTGGGAAAGGTTTTGCGGGAGACTTAATTGGCGGATCTCTTGGCGATTTAGTATATATTAGAGGAGATTCGAGTAGGATGGAGGATTTGACTTTGCGGCGACGTCTAACCGGTTAGGTTATGAAATCGGCGGCCGGGCATTCGGTGGGCCGCTAGAGGGAATTTGCGTATTACGAAGAACGAGCCCACAGAGGGAATTTTCCCCTACAAAACAAAGTTGCAGGATCTGCAACAAAGTATCGAGATGAGAACCTTGTCCATGTGCAAGAAGAACTGAACCAGAAAGAAAGGGAAGCTACATCTCAATGATCTTCATACTCTGATACTGCAGTGGGAGTATAATGGGAAGTGTAGATCCCATATACTGTCAAAACGAGGAACATGACGAACCAATACATGTAGGCCATAGATATTTAATGGATGATGAAATTTATTCTGGGAAGAGTGTTGATGGACAACCAGGAATCGAGGGATATGTTGTAAACATTGGACCATTTCCATGGTCGTCAAGGATGACAGACTGAACATGGTGGATTGTTGATTAGCTCGTACTGAATAACACTTCGGAATCAGTCACAATACCCCTAGACCTCTGACATATGACAGACCAACAAGCCCAATCCCTCTAGCAAACTCGGATTCTGAGCCAATATCTCGAATAGTGATCAAAATTGAACACGTCAGAGCCCTTCAAACGGCCTCTGGCACGTCAGAGAAGTACAGAAAGAAATTTACCAGTCAAAAAAAATTTAAATTTAGATTTTTACAAGTCTGAAAAAAAAATTGAATAATATTATAAAACTTCCCCGAAGTGCTGTACCCTGTCAGCTCGTCAGATTTTTTAAAATTTTCAAATATAGTGAATTCCATCGGTGGTTTAATATGGAAGTGTCTTTCGTTCGACGAATCGTGAGCTGATGTGACAGCTCCCGATCCGCCCCTCCGGCGACCATTCTTTCTCCGGCAAGTTGAAAACGGATGGCAGCAAACGGCAAGTGGAAAACAGATGGCAGCAAACGGCGATGAGCGCCTCCTCCACCACGGCGATTGGAACGCCGCTCCTCCCCGCAATCCGCCACCCCCAGTGGAAAAGACGTGAACCTAAACGCATTGAATGCTGCCATCCTCCCCAAATATTTCAAAATCGGTCTTCGCGCGTTTCAGTTTCTCATTCGCGCTCTACCTTCTGCTGTTCGTTTCCCGTTTTTTTCACAGCGCGGCCACTACCTTCAATTCTTCGTGGGTGACCCTGTTTCGCACAGCGTTCCAGTCGCCAACCTGTTCCTTTTCCTCACTTGCCGAGTAAGAAAACTCTTTATCTTACTCAGTTTTTAAAAGGAAAAATATCCTTCTGTTGTTCGTTTCCTTTTCTGTATTTTTTTCAAATTATACCCAAATTACCCACGGGAAATGCATTAATTAAAAAACCATGTATTTTTTTCACTTGTTCTTCATGTAAGCCTGCCGGCATTGAAGAAAATAGAGAGGTGGCATGGTTGAAGTGGCGCATTTTTGTATAATCAGGCCAGTTGAGAGTTACAGAGTTCGTTTATGTATTATGTATTGTGTTCATATATGTATGTATTGTGAGAAAATTGCAGAATGTATGTATTGTGTTCATATTATATTAATATCTTCATTACTATAAGCGTAATGGAATTAATATCAAGTAGTGGTGGGCATTGGGTATTTGTAACACACTAAAACTAGCGAAATGTTTTTAGATAACACATATTATAAGATTTCTTATAACTGCTTTCTTTCTTGTAAAGATGTTGTGCTATTCTCTGTTCTGCATCCCTGGACTAGGAAGGATGGGGAGGATGTTGTAGTTGTTGGTTCAATGTGCATTGGGGATTTCAATTTTAAGTTTATTTGGGGTATTTTTATTATGTTACCATTTTATTTTTAATTGGAAGACGAGGGTTCCTCCAATATGGCCCGTATTGGGTATGCTTCCCTCCGTTTATCTTTTTATAAATGACATATATGAGTGGGCTACCCAGGAGGTTGCAGAGTGTGGTGGAACTGTGGAATTCAAGCCTCCTTGGCTCTCAAACATATTTTCCTTGGTCACCACCGATCCCAAAAATATAGAGCACATCATCAAAACCAAGTTTTCCAGCTTCCCCGAGGGATGCTATTACATATGTATTTTTGACGATCTGGCGGGTGACGGAATCCTCAACACAGGCGACGAATTACCAGCTTGGCATAGTATTATGGATTTTTTTAATTAATGCATTTCCCGTGGGTAATTTGGGTATAGTATCATGTTTTTTTAAGTTGTTTTGATCCGTATCTTTGTCATAGTATTATGATTTTTTTAATGTTGTTTTGGTTGGTAATTTGAATGATTAAGAGTATTACTTGTTATTTTATATATGGTTTAATATATATGAGCCTTTTGGTTAGTAATTTGAATGATTAAGAGGATCAAAGGAAAATATTCTCAATTTTGACCAATATTTGTAGAGGATCAAAGGAAATATAAGTGAAGTGAAGAATTTGTTGTTGTATTTTCTAAAAATTTGGAGAGAAAGTATAATTGCCTATTCTTGCAATTCATTTTCACAACATTTTGAAAGTCCCCATAGACATTAATAGAGAGCTTCCCTGTGAGATAGCAATATGAAGCAATACTCAAATGCAATAGCAAGATCGTATATATATGACTTAAACAGTGTCTTTTTAGAACATATAGGACTCAAACGCTATCCTTTTAAAACATTAAGTGGAATTAAGTATTATATTTTAACTTTGATTAATTTGGTATTAAATAAATTGAATTGGATTACCAATTTTGAACATATTTTAAAATTTAATGGATAGATGTGGAAAGAAATTTATATTTGAATGTTCATAAAGAAAATTATTATTATTATTATTATTATTATTATTTTTTTTTAATTAAAGTAGAAATTTTAAACCTAAAACATTTATCAAATTAAACAATTTATATATCAAATTCTATTTTTATATCTTACCTATATTTATATCTTACTCGTTAACATATGCCAATTATAATTGTATAATGGTTATACATAATTAAAATATACAATATATTATGTATTGAGATGCCAATATATGGGAGAGATTTACCACATATAACAAGTTTGAAGTAATTTTTTTGTATTTGAGTGAATTTGAGGGTGCGAAATGTGTGGGGGAGATTTTTGGTAATTTTTTTGTTATTTTATGGGGATAATATAGCTGAGGTTACCGTGGGAACCAGGTAGCTTTCTGGGAAAAAAATTGAGTTTGAAAAGGCGCATGACAGGCTTTTCCTTTTTCTCTTTCTTTGACGGCTCCGAACATGAGTTTGGCCAAGTTTGCGAAGGAATTTGGACTGGTAAGGATCAGATCTCTTGATTGAAATTTTCTGTTTAATATTTGCTTAATTCTTCGGATCGTTTTGCAAAATGATTTTTTGCATTCATTGTGCTTTGTTTTAGCTGTTTATTTGCAGACATTATGGTATTTTAACATATATGGGTTTATTTTGTGTTTTTAGGTTTGAAATTTGCCATTAAATGGCAGTCTTAGTTGCGTATTTCTGTTACGTTTGATTTCACTTGAAAATTTCCATTAAATGCCAGGCTTAGATGTCTAATCCTTGGGATCCCTTTGTCAAATGATTCTCTGCTTTAATTTACCTTGTTCTCATAATTTCATAGTTGTATTCATATCTGTAAACAACGTTTCAAATATATAAAAAAGAGTTCTATAAGAAAAATCCAGACCTTCATGTCGCTGCTCCTTGCTCTTGTCAGACAAAGTCAAAATTACATTACACAACAATCTTTTATTAACATAAAGATTGATGGTTTTGTCTTTCTGAAAATGAAATGTAAAAATAATTTATTGTGGTCAATTGAAAAGCATTTTTTTTTAAGCTTTTCATCATAGAAGGGCGACATAAATATATGCCCTTCTAATTGAAATTCGGACCTGCCCTTCAAATTTGATCACTGATCTCGATCATCTCATGACTCTTGTTTTTGTATCTCATTTTGTTACTGAAATTGTGCTTGCAGTCAAATGGATTAACATCGTAATATAGACTTATTCTATTTTAGTTATAGTATGCTATGTTTGTCTCTTATAACTCTTCATAGAGTTCATTTTGGGTGAGAGACTTGAATAAACTTTAAAGGCTTTTTTATATAATCTCTGGTTTTGAAGTAATTATAATTTAAGATTAAAAAACTTTATCATAATTCATTTGTTAAATAAGTAATTGGACGATTATCATTAATTATTATTATTATTATTTAAAAAATACAACTAAAATAAGGTAACTTTCACTTTTATTTTAGGCTTTAAGGTGTTCCTCTCACTTTATACAAGTCTATATTATTGGATGAAATGTTAGACGACTGAATATTTTTAGGCCCTAAGATTAATAGTTAATAGTTAAGAGAAAACTAATAGTTACGCCGCTTAATGACCATGTTCTAAAAATAATAAAACAACTGCTTTTTGCTTAACAATTTCTTGATGTTTTAATGGGGAAGATTATTCCCCTCTAGGTTCTCCAAAAGAGGTTTTCTCTTGCATGGATTAGTCTATTTCTCATTAATCTTTCTATTGAACACATTAGTCTATTTTCTCATGAGTCCTTCCAAACTAGCTTAAGTGGTTTGGTTCAATGGCATGTTCACCATAGTACATGTCTCAGATGAGTGAGCGTGCTTGAGCGTGATTAATTCATAGGATCATTCCTTGCCCGGTCACGAATAAAAGGAATCCTGGCTCGATCTGAAGGTACATTTACATCCTCCTTACCATATGCGTATTCCCCATATTTAAGATTGTGGACATTTTTTGTTTATTTTCTAGAGCCAATAATGAATTCAACAATTAAACTGCAGTGGGTATCATATATATTTTACATATGTGGGAAAAAATTTTCTGCATGTTACTGAAAATTGTTTTGAACAACATTTTCCAAAATAAAATCTTCAATCTCTTGGGCTTTTGGAAATTTAGGAACAATGTTTTTTTGCGCATGTTCCTATACACAAACAAGGTCATTTTTCACATTCTATACCTATATGGTTTGTTGGGATTTTGTGTTTTGTTTTCCGAAGATGGCTATCAAAATGTATGCACTTTTAATGGCGTAGCTGTTATAAGTAAATTGAAACATTAACCAAATGATTATGTGTATATCTATGGTCAAAATAACTATTCTATGCATATAGGTGCAACTTGACATTTTGATGCGTATTAGTAAAAGAAAAATTAAAAACATAACCTAACCTGTTGGCAACTACATAGATATCCCATATGATGAGTTTTATCTCTACCCACATATCATTTTCCTTACATCCAGCAACCAAAAAGAGTACATATTTTCCAGTTTTTCAATAAGATTACTTCCTACAGAATAAAAGACTAATTTGCAGACATGGAAAACAATTGAATACTCATTTGCATGGTATTTCCTCATCTTTGCATAAATCTAACATCGATACCCTTAAGCCAGAAAACTTCACTGTTAAATGCATTACAAAATCGGTCATTCTTGTTCTTTCTTACACCAATTAATTCAAGAGCATTCCATGTAGCAAATATCTTGCCATGTTTCGTGTCATTTTATGTACTTTGAAAGAGCATTTACTGACAATAACACTTTATCCTTCCAATCATCCCAAAGAAAGAACAATGATGTGGGAGAAACTTTATTCTCCAACAACATTCTGGCATAATCATCCACCTTGAATAAACTCATAACTTGGCCATGCTGAAACAATTTTAAATTTGAGTTATGTTGTGCATCAAGAACTTTACAGAGAGATAAAATTTGAATTTTGATATTTCTCATTTTCTTTGCATGAATCATATGTTATGTTAAATCAGGAAAACTGTATAACTCATATGATAGCATTGATCACTCACACTGTTGATGAATCTGAGAGAGTGAAAGATAGATTAAAATATGCGCAATGGTATATTGTTGTAGCATGTTGTAGTAATTAATTTGAGTCTTGATGGCTTCAAGAATACTTGGATGACAATTCCCATAGGAAACTATCATAATACCTGTAAAAGCATCAAAATATCGTCGTCCATTCTCATGAAACAAGTACTACATCTTCCCTTCACTTGCATTTTTTTAGTATCAATATTTATCTCTCATGCCAGGAAGCGCAAGCATGGCGCAAATACCATGGGGTTGGGACTCTTCTTGATCTCAACAAGGCACATACAGCAATTTCCAATGATATAGATCCACACAATTTCAACACCTTTCAGAAATGCACTCATTTTTGTATAGTGCGCATAAGATTCTCCTTTTCACCATCTCAAACAGATGAACCACATCTACACTCATATTTTTATTAGGAATTTTTATGGTGGGTTTATAAACATTGTGTCAGAAATTTGGAGTCGATCCCCACTATAACACCCTCTCAATGCACATGGATTATATCATTCATTTGCTAGAGAGTGTATTTACTCCAAATCACATTACAACTGTTGATGAGATCCCATACCAATATCTACCTACGTACTTCATGTGATTTGTTCAAAAATCTCGGGAATAAATGTATATGTTTGCTCGTGATGTGATTACAATATAATTGTATTGATTTGTAACACACTTTCACAAGAGCGCACTTGTATTTTCACCATACCATATGTAGGGTTATAAAAATATATGATCATACACTCTCCATTTATTTGAATCGCACATCAAACAATCAATAATTCATCCACAACATTACACTATACAGACTCGTTTAAGGCTTTAATCATCTTCTAGCAAAAACGTGTTGCGCTATCACTGGTATAATTTTATTGATTTTAGACTGTACAATCTGATTTTGGGAAAATGACCTTCTGTATCATGTGATTTCACATTTTTACAACCATATTTGGATCATTTGCTTCAAGATACATTTTAATTGTCATAACATAATTAGCATAGAGAGGACAAAATTCATTTTTAGACATTTCTCGAAAAATTCTTGATGTCATGACCTCCACCTTGCAGGAAAATATAAGACTTAGATCGAGATCGCACTGTAATGCATGCCAATCATTGTATTATACCACTTCCATCATACGACGATACCACTTCCATCATCAACTCCCAAATTCCATAAGCGTCCTTCAGGTTCTTACGATGGTAAAGGATTTGTAGTGTATATTCTAAAATATATTGAAGACACTTCCAAAATAGAAACACATTTTGTTGCTTCTTCGTATGATTATTCTGTTATTGCAATCAAATAACCTCATATGTTCAAATTTAGAGTACATAATATCACTTGTTTGGCACATTATTTTTTTCTGGTTTTAAATTCAAATTTCCATCAAGACCAACAATTCCTTGAAAATCCATGTCATATGTTGTAAGAGTGCCAATTTTGTCAAAGCAACATATATCCACCTTCCTGGAAAATGGAATTCAGAATGGTTATGCACAGAATATTACATGTCTCTCCAACGAAAAAATAAGTATTCACAGCAATAGACAACTTCATAGGTAACTCTGGGAATCATCTATCCAGCATCCATGTAGCACGAGGGTGAAAAAATATGAGAATCATCCATGGAAAATTGTGTGTCGTAACATTTGGCAATGAGAAGAATGCCTCCCTCGATATCCAGCATCGACCTCTCTAGGATAGATATTTTTTTTTGTATTTTATATTGTGTCTATGAAGACCAAATCAGACCATTAAGGGATCTCATTAATTCCACAATCTCCAAAAATATATAATAAATGCATTCACACAATCATCAACAACAACAAAAAAATTATTCATAGATTTATGGACCAATTTAAGAATTTATTACATGCACCTTATTTGACCAGAACATCATGACAACCCGCTTCATCGATTACAATAATTTTTACACTTTTATTACGTCCAAAATAGCTAACATGAACACAACAAAATTTTAATATATTCACCTTCCTTTCATGTAAACGAGATCATCATGCGCATTGAGGACCAAAACTACATGCAATTACTTTGCAATGGATTTGGCTTGTGTGTGCGTGCTTTGAATGCTTTATAAACCCCTCATACATAGTAAGTTGATATGATTAGAACCTCAACCTATTATTTATCAATTGAAAATATCCTTGTATTTGAGTGACATTCAGGAATCAATTTCCTCCATTTCAGAGGGCATGGCGGCACAATGTTGAAGATTACATTTACGCATGTCTAATTAAAATAGTTATCAGCCAATAGCCCATCTATATTCATTTTTATTGCAGGTGCATACAAACAGATTCAACCACTATTTTTGCAAGAAAAATTGTAAAATACGAGGTTGATAATAGATTATACATCCGGATTTAATGTCATTAAAAAAAAACATGGACATGAAAAGAAATTACCCCAATTGTTGATGAGACTTTTTTCTTGGAGGACCTCCCCTCTGTCACTGTGTACCAGTCTACATCATTAGAGGGAATGTGAAAATATTGAATATTTTCAGGCCCTAAGATTAATAATTAATAGTGATCAAGAGAACACTAATAGTTAGGGCTTATAATAATCACATTCTAAAAGTAATAAAATAAAACAACTACTTCTTGCTGAACGATTTTTTGATAGTTTAATCCTGAAACTTATTCCCCATGTGAAAAGATTAAATATTTTTAAGCCCTAAGATTAATAATTAATAGTTAAGAGAAAATTAATAGTTAAGGCTTATAATAAGCACATTCCAAAAGTAATAAAACAAAACAACTACTTCTTGCTGAACGATTTATTGATGGTTTAATCGGGAAGCTTATTCCCCTCTAGGTTCTCAGATTGAGATGGAGATCGGATTGTACAAGGTTTTAATGGTGTTTTTTTTTCTTGATTTCTTGATGGTTTAATTAGGAAGCTTATTCCCCTCTAGGTTCTTATATTGAGATGGAGATTAGACTGTACATAGTTTTCATGGGGTTGTTGTTATTGTTGTGTTGGTGCAGTGGTGTGGAAATTGATGTATATGGCGTGTGTATATCGTGCTACAAATTAAAAAATTATGAAAAAAACCTAGCATAGTGCAAACACAGGGCTAGAAAATATACAGAAGTAAGGTTAACTACAAATTAAACAATTATGAAAAAAACCTAGCATAGTGCAAACACAAGGCTAGCAAATATACAAAAGTAAGGTTAACTATCAGAGCATTAAATCACACAACTCTAGTTGATGTCTACATTGAGAAGTCGTTTACAAAGTATAAAAGGATGAAGTTGAAAATTGTACAAACTGCCATTTGCTGAAACATACCACTTGTCTGCACAAATTTCACACATAAAATGAGAAATAAAAGACTTCTATACTTTTTCTTGCACCAATTTCACGTAAAATGAGAAGTAAAAGATGATTTCATATCATGCCTCTCCTCAGTGAATAATTTCTTTAACAAAATATGACAATGTCAGAAAAGAGTCGAGAATGCCAAGTATTCTTCCTCCATGCTCCTACAAGCCACACACACACTTCATGTGAATCAGATACAAAAATCACAGGTCAAGTAAACCCAAGCATTAACCAAATTATTATGTTTATCTCTATGGTTAAAACAACTATTCTATGCATATAAGTTATCTACCAATAATTTGGAGTTAGATTGTAATTCGTAACATGAAATATGAACCTAATATATTTCATTCTAATTATTACATTTTTAGTTTAATTTTATATAATGATATATTTAAAAAAAGGGGGAATTTATGTTTTTAAATATCATATTGGTTTATTTTTAAATTATTAAAATAAATCGGTAAAAAATTACATGTAACTCTCTTAATATTGTTGGCATTTTTTGAAAATATTATTAACATAAGTTTATATAAACAACTTAAAATATATATTTTTTTATAATAAATTTCATTTATTTATTTTTTAATTACGCCATAAGGCATTCCTCTTTGAAAACAACTCCCCTAGCTGCCACTGTGTCCATGTCTGAACCATTGGATCAAATGTTAGATGATTGAAATGTTTTAGTCCATTAGATCCACAAGTAAATAGTTATATATATGTTTTTTATAATGTTAGTTTTTTTTTTCTTTTTAATAAGTTAGATTGAATTTAGGTTTTGGTGACTTTTAATGTAAAATGTTGTTATTAAAAATTTGTTATATTTTATGAGAGTATATGTAAATGTAAATAGTTTAATATATGTTTTTTTCTTTTAATAAGTTAGATTGAATTTGGGTAATAAAATAAAATAATAATAAACTATAAAAACAACCCATGTTATTGACCCATGGTATTCATGTGGAATATAGTCTATTTAAAAGGGGGAAATTAAGATGGTCTAGATCAATCTTAACTCTGGATCTAGCAAGAGCCAAGAGGGATCAAATGTCGTGATATGAAAACCTCTTTTAGAGTGAAAAGAGAATTGATCCCTCTCATAAATAATATAGATCTAAAATAACTATTTAATAGAATTATTTTTAATTGTTTATAACCATCATTCTTTTAAAATTTTACTTAATAAAATTTATCTAAATTTACATACATCCAAATATACATAGTTTTTCTTGCTCTATATTATTTTTGTTACAACTATTTGATTATTCCAAAAATACATGGTTTTTTTTGTTATATATTATTTATATTACAATTTCTTTATTATTCATTAGTAGTATTTCTTAATATATAAAAAAATAAATTAATAATGAAATTTTTTAAAATATGTGATCTTTTTTTAAATTTCCAAATTATTTCACAGGACATGATTTATCTTGAGCAATAATGATGAATGTTTGTAACTATATAACAGTTTGTAACTACATACATACTCTTTCATATTTTTTTTTGTTAATGAATATCAAATTTCTTCTGTTAAAAAAAACTATATACATATCTTTAATTACCTAATTGTATCTAAAAAAATCTTACAAGTTTTTTTCCTTATAATCATAAACAAATTTCATATTATATGATGTCAAACTTACCCAACTTTTTATTCTAAAATTTTAAACAAAGTTTTTCACTACATAATTTTAGCTTTTATAAATTTTTTATTTTTCAATTCCAAACAAAACTTACAAAAGAAAAAACCCACTGAGACCTTACTGTAGATTATAGTTTTAAAAATTTGACACTATGTGATTAACAATAGAGTAAGTTGAGACAACACTAAGGGTTTTTTTGTACAAGTTTTATTATAAACTTTCCCTCCATCCAATATATATTGTAGAGTCTTCTGAAGTGAGAGTGTATTCTAGTTTATAACCTGATCCACAATAAAAAAAAATGCTAGGGATTTCACAAGTTATTAGTTTGTAACCTGATTCACAATCAAAGAAAATGGCTAGGGATGTCACAAGTTACCATTCACAAAGTGATTTATTGAAGTTCTCAGTTGAAATGGATCCTATTAGATGCATGGTGGCAAGAGACACTAAAAAAATTATTTCAGAGGACAGTATTTATCTTGAGTAATAATGATGAATCTTCATAATTTTCATTTCTTAAATAACACTAAATTTACCTTTAATTACTTAATTATAATAGTTTGTCACTACATACATACTCTTTCAGATTTTTTGTTTGTTAATGAATATCAAATTTCTTCAGTTAAAAAAATCTATATACATATATTTAATTACCTAATTGTATCTAAAAAATCTTACAAGTTTTTTTCCTTATAATCATAAACAAATTTCATATTATATGATGTTAAACTTACTCAACTTTTTATTCTGAAATTTTAAACAAAGTTTTTCACTACATAATTTTAGCTTTTATAATTTTTTTATTTTTCAATTCCAAACTAAACTTACAAAAGAAAAAACCCACTTAGTCCTTACTGTAGATTATAGTTTTACAAAATTGACACTATGTGACTAACAATAGAGTAAGTTGAGGCAACCCTAAGGGATTTTATGTACAAGTTTTACCATAACCTTTCCCTCCATCCAATATATATTGTAGTCTTCTAAAGTGAGAGTGTATACTAGTTTATAACCTGATCCACAATCAAAGAAAATGGCTAGCGATTTCATAAGTTATTAGTTTGCAACATGATCCACAATCAAAGAAAATGGCTAGGGATGTCACAATTTATCATTCACACAATGATTTATTGAAGTTCTTAGTTGAAATGGATCCTATTAGATGCATGGTGGCGAGAGACACTAAAAAAATCAAAATAGATATCTGTTATGACATCCATATTGACTACAAACCATCAAAATTTCCCATATTATACTACAATTTCTAACAATAACTGCTCAATTTACTCTCCAATTTTTAAGACGCGCACCCATGCTGGGGAGATCATAGTGTAAAATCAAATGTTCCTGTGGTTTTTTTAAACATTTCATAAACAAAACAGACAATGAGAAAGTCAATATTGTGGTATAAGAACTTATTTTTGAATCATTGTGACAAACAAAACATCACATTAGCTCACAGAATATATCTAATGCTATACGGATCTGAGATGATAAAGTTTTGAAGCATGATAAGTAGGTGACAACCAAAACTAAGTTTTAGCCACGAGAAAAAAATCACAACAACTCACAGAATAAATTGATATTGCAAACGAACTGATGTTTGTGACACATCTGTAGGTGTTTCCATTCATAAATTGTTGACTCATTTTGTCTCGAGATTGCTAGATAATGGTGAAACAATATGTGATCTTTTTTTAAATTTCCAAATTATTTCACAGGACATGATCTATCTTGAGAAATAATGATGAATGTTCATAATTCTCATTTCTTAAATAACACTAAATTTACCTTTAATTACTTAATTGTAATAGTTTGTAACTACATAACATTTTGTAACTACATACATACTCTTTTGAATTTTGTTGTTGTTAATGAATATCAAATTTCTTCTGCTAAAAAAAAACTATATACATATCTTTAATTACCTAATTGTAGCTAGAAAATATTACATGTTTTTTACTTTAAAATCATAAACAAATTTCATATTATATGATGTCAAACTTACTCAACTTTTTATTCTGAAATTTTAAACAAATTTTTTCGCTACGTAATTTTAGCTTTTATAATTTTATAATTTTTCAATTCCAAAAAAAAGTTACAAAAGAAAAAAACCACTTAGTCCTTACTGTAGATTAGATTTTTACAAAATTGACACTATGTGATTAACAATAGAGTAAGTTGAGACAACCCTAAGGATTTTTTTGTAAAAGTTTTATCATAACCTTTCCCTCCATCCAATATGTATTGTAGAGTCTTCTGAAGTGAGAGTGTATTCTCACTAAAATGAAAAGACCCTCTAGCGGATGTTTTTTAGGAACCCCTTATAAATATACCCCAGATATCTGTTTCTAGTGGAGTTTACTGGAGGAGGCTGGCGGGTGGATGTTTTTGCAGATGTTTTTCGTCTGGTGCGCTTATCATCCTAAACCGCACCGGTGTGTTCAACAAGAGCAAGCACCGATGCCCACAAAATATTGGCACACCGAACACCGTGCACTCCGTACAAACCCGCCTGATGCGTCTTATTACTATAGCGCACTGGTGCTTTACAAAGATTCCGCACTGGTGCGATCTTAAAAAACCGCACCGATGCACCTATAAAACCCCACGCACTGGAATAGGGTTAAATAAAAAAAAATACGGCCAAAAAACCGTATTTTTCACTTTTCTCAGTGCTCCAAATCTCTCAAGCATCGGTGAAATTTATCAGTGAAAAAGGTGAGGTGCGGTCGGTTACCCAGCTGCATCGTTGACCCTGTGGAATAGCAGAAATGCAATGCGTTAACTAAAATATCCGCTCTGGGGCAGGTATTTTTGTAAGGGCACCGCATTTCAGCATTTCGACATCGTCAGTGGTGTGGCCTGGTAAAATATCGCACTGTTGAATATGTAATGATGTCAGGAGGTCAATGCACTGACCAAACTATACATCCCAGGGCGTATAGTTTGGTCAGCGCACTGCCCTCCTGACACAGTCCATAGTCAACGGTGTGGTCCGTTATACAACCGCACCATTGAATTATGAACAATGCCAGGAGGGCGGTGCGCTGAAAATTTTCAGGTGCATCGCCTCCGGTGCGCTGAATATTTTCTGGTGCACCGCTGCCGGTGCACAACAAAAAAAATGCACTGGTACTGGTGCATGCCTTTTTTTTGTGGCGCACCGAATGTTTATTTTTTCCAAAAAAAATTATATATATATATATATATATTCCTAAATACATGTCTCATTTAATTAAAAAAGTTGTATTTAATATGTTAATCATTCAGAGACGTGAAATGAGAGAATAGAGGGAACAACAACAAGAACAAGCAAACCAGTATAACATGGTTCGCCAGCGAGAGGCACGAGAGAGGGAGAGAGATGTGTACCCTCACCCTATTATAGCAGCTACCCAGGGGCTCCTAAGGCAGGTAGGCCTCCTCAAGTTCTATGAAGAGGCTACTTCCCTAAAGGGCCATGGTTTGTTTTTGAGACATCTTATCCACAGGTGGAATGCCCACCTACAGACTTTTTGGTTTGGTCCTAACCAGTCGTATGCGCCCACTGAGGAGGAAATCTATTTCATTACAGGGCTATCGAGGAGAGCGGTGTATTTTCTCTCATTCTCATAGGTTCCAGTTGGCTATGCAGCAGGGAGTTAGTTGGTGTACTCCCAGAGATACATTAGGCGGATATACCATCTCCTTCAGATTTTCAGGATTACGGAGGTCAGTTACGTATTGCTGCATTTAGTAGTGAGGAGGTGAGGTGCCTCTCACTTTTGATTTCGACCATTTCACACAATACCAGCGACGGGAAACGCATTAGTTTCTTGTTTCTATATTATATTGATTCTTTAGTACAGGAGCCATGAATTTTCAGGTTGACTGCCATTTTTTGTGGTAGTTCTGTACAACCTTAGATAGATGTCGTGCTCATGCACAAGGGAGGGTCAACTTCCCTTTTGCTTCATATATTTTTTGTTTATTTTTTGAGAGGTTTCTTGAGACGAGGCCTTCTTTTGTTCGACAACCTCATAGGCCGATGTTGGAGGCACGGATGCACATGTGGGGACAGATGATGCCCAAGAGGGGCGAGACTGAGTTTTTCGCAAGGATATCACATGATGCACTAGAGTTGCTAGCCAGTGTTGACGAGCATCCCTTCGTTATGGTCCCCTGTCCTTATGCTGGTTTGGATTGGCGAGGGTGTGCCAACATCCTCTTCACAGATAATGAGTCGATGGATGATAGAGGTAACATTACTAATTTATTTAAATTTATTCTAACATGCTCTTTAACTTGTTTTTATTAAATTATGTAATGAAATTGTGTAATGAAATTGCCTAATTATTGTTGTGTACTTCTATATATTTTGCAGACATTTGGTCTTTTGATGGTGAGGACATGCCAGCGCCACCATATGATCCATGTGTGGATCCTGATGACGATCAGGATATGCCAGATGCTGAGGATCATGAGGTCGGTGCAGAGAGACCTACTCTTGCTAGCGCGCTAGTATAGCCTTTTGCTAGGCATGGTAGGATTCATAGAAGATTGAGGATGGAGTTGAGTGACCAACTCTGTTCATTGATTGTTGAGGCGGGAGTCAAGCCCGCTACTATGAGAGACATATAGGTCGATGGTAGGCTGGTACATATGTGGAGAGGCATGTCGCGTGACATGTACAGCCTGATGCGGTATGTTGTAGGAGCTACGACCTTAGTTACGTAGCTGAGGAGGACCCTTGCACGTTATAGGCATGGTCGAGACACAGCATGTGATCGACAGTCTGCAAGAAATGACGCATCATCTGATGATCATGATTAGGAGAGTGATCATCGTTCATCTCGCGTCACACCAGATGAGCATCCTCCACTAGCATCGAGCAACAATCATCATGGAGAGCAGGTTGGACCATCGGCCACGTCGAGTTAGTAGCCTGCAACATCCAGAAGTACTCATGGTCATGAGCAGGATGTACCATCGACCATGTCGAGTCATCACGATGAGCAGCCGACGGTTGATCCTAATCAACATGAGGCACCAGTATCAGATTAGCAGGCATGTGATGATCAACATGTATCTAAGCTTGTCGAGGCTGCACCATTGACTAAGAAGGCATCGACTAGTACTGCTATTGATGATGTACTACCAGCTGATATATGACATCTATATTATAGCTGTATATTTTTGGCATTATTCAGTTATATATATATATATATATATATATATATATATATATATATATGTGGTCCATGTATTTTATGTTCATGTTGTAGTTGTACTTAATTTACATGTTGGTGATCATCATGATGTGTATATTGTTAAGTTATGTTAGATATGTTCATTTAATGTGCAGCTTGCATATAGATGTGTATGTGATAGCAGTTATTTCACATGAGATGTATATTTGATGTTTGTGTTGTGATGATGTTATACAATGCTAATTGTGTTTTGTTAGATGATCATGATCACGATGATGTTAGAAAATTTGAATGTGTTTTTTAGTCAAATATGATGTTTGTACAATGTTTATCATTATTGTGATGTTTATTAATTAATTTGATATTAAATGTGTTAAGTCCCTATATTAATAGTGTAGCCCCTTATTATGTTAGTGTAGCCCCCTTTATTGTTATTATTGAACCCTTGTAACCCCCATTTTGTTATTATTGTGCCCTTAAATTATTATTGTTAGGTCGGCTAGGATTACATTGTGGCCCACTAGGATTACATTATGGCCCCATGGACTCCTATATATAGAAAGGAGGTTTTGTAAATTGTATCATCCAAGAATTGTTCACTTATGTAATGTATTGGAGGCTTCCCCCTCGAAGTGGCTCATTTATAAGGCGTTGATATCTCTTTTCTTCTCTTTTTGGAGCTGGTTACACAACATTTGGCATCAGAGCTTTGGATTCTAGGGTTTCGCTGCTCCAAACAGGTCATCGTGGCATTTTTGCTATAACGTTTTTTCTACGAAGTTTCAGAAGCTAAAATTTTTAGGGTACAAAGCCGAAATCCTAAGGAAATTTGTCAAAAAAATTCAGAGCTTGGTTCGCAATATTTTTGGAGATATGATCTATGGAAGGCAGTGCTTTTTCAGGCTCCTGAATTGCATCTCAAAGAGGTGGTCGTGGGAAAAGTTCAATAACTCTCTCTCTGGGCATCAGATTGGAGTGCCGTAAAAATTGGTTGCAAGTACACAGACTGTAGTTTCTTGGCTATCAATTTCAGAGACAAAGGACGAAACAGTGACACGTGACAAGTTGTACAAGTTCGCTCTACTGAACCAATCCATAATTAGGTCATTGTGGGAGATTGGACACAACTTTGTATTGGAGAATCCAAATTAGGTCATACCTGTGGCATTCAAAAGAGAATTCAGAGGGCTACTTCAGTGCTGAATTTCAGATATTGAAGATCCGTAATCACAGAGATAATACAATTTCAATATCGAGCCCCTCAAAGCAAGTAAAAGGTGTGTATTTTTTTTCCGAATTGCATAAGTCTTGTTTGAAGAATCAAGTTGAATTGATTGCAAGGGCCTATTGTAGAATAGATATCAATATTGGAGTCTAAAATGGCCCCTAAAAAGAATTCAACACCCATTAATCCTTTAGAAGGCTCTACTATGACTCATGAAGATGAAGAATGGCAACATGACATATCAAAATTACAAGAGCAAGTGCAACAAATTTCGCTCTCGCAAAGAACAACAAAAAATGAAATGGAAGTTTTGAAGAAGGGCGTGGAAACTAAGATGGATGTTTTGAAGAAAGGCGTGGAAGCTAAGATGAGTGGTTTGGAAGCTAAGATGGATGGCATGGAAGTGGGCATGGAAGCTAAGATGGATGACATGGAAGCTAAGATCGATGAAAAAATGAAAGACAACATGGAAAACATGAAGAAAGATCTAAAAGTAGACATCGAAGGTTTGGGAAAGTTGATACAAGAAATGTTTCCTAATGGTGAAAAGATAGTAGAGGAAACTCATGATGAGAACAAAATAAATGTTAATCGTGATTTCATAAACTCTAATGTTGGCGGGAAGAACCACCATATTCCAAAATGGATATGAGGAAGTTTGATGGAAAGGATCCTGTAACATGGATACTACAGATGGAGCAATATTTTGATCTCCATAATGTGCAAAACACACAAAAGGTACGCATTGCAACTTTACATTTAGAACAAAATACATTTGTATGCTATCGATGTCTTTGCTCCCGTAAAAAAATTGTCACTTGGTCAATTTTTACGGAGGAAATGATAGCACATTATGAGGATACAAAGAGCAACACCTTCTTTAGCCAATTGATAAATCTCAAACAAAAGGGTTTAGTGGGGCAGCACATTGAGGACTTCCAAAAATTGAATATAAGGGTAACCGATATTCCAGAGGAACACAGGATTGATCTCTTCATAGGCACTTTAAAGGATAACATCCAACATGAAGTTCGCGTTTTGGAACCTGATTCATTGGAGAAGGCATTCAGGTTGGCAAGAAAAATTGAATGTAAAATTATGGCGACAAGGAAGCCTACTACTCACTTCTATAAAGAAGGAAGTGTTGCTACGCCTAGATTTCCACAACCTACAAGGTTGACACCACAACAATTGGAAGAAAAAAGAGCAAAAGGGCTTTGCTACAGTTGTGATAGCAAATACACTAAAGGTCATAAGTGTGCTGAGAAGAAATTATTTTACATAGATTGTGAAGAGGAAGAATAAAATGAACAAGAAGAGGATATACACCAGGAACCAACCCTAGAAGAGGAAGAAATGAATCCGACCATATCGTGTAATGCACTGGAAAGAATTACCACTCCTCAAACTCTCAAGATACAAGGACAAATCAAGAAGCAAAAGGTAATAGTGTTGATTGATTCAGGTAGCACCCATAAGTTTATTCATTGTAAGGTAGCCAAGGAATTAAATTGTTTCCTATAACCAGCACCAGAATGTCAAGTGATGGTTGCAAATGGAGGAACTATAAATTGCTCTGGAAAATGCCATAATATTAAGCTAACCATGAGAGAATATGTATTGACTACTCCAATGCTTTCCATTCCTATGGGAGGTGCTGATGTTGTACTAGGAGTACAATGGTTACAATCTTTGGGGACGGTAGCTTTTAATTTTCAAGAACTTTTCTTGAAATTTTTTTCAGAAGGAAAGGAAGTCGAATTACGGGGTATTGAAGGGAAGCCGGGAAGGATAATAAGCTCTAATGGCATGACAAAGCTTCTAAAGAAAGAACAACGAGGTGTAATTGCACAATTATGCTCACTAGAAGTTCCAACATCAAAATCATCTATTTCTGCAGATCTCCAACAAGTCTTGGACAATCATTCCAAGGTGTTTGAAACTCCCAAAGGACTTCCACCTATTCGTGATCATGATCATGTTATTCATTTGATTCCAGGAAGTGTTCCTCCAAACATCAGGCCTTATAGATATCCTTATGTCCAAAAGAGCGAAATTGAACGTATGATTGCAGAAATGTTAGAGGCAGGTATAATTCAACCTAGTCAAAGTTCTTTCTCTACTCTTGTAGTATTGGTACACAAGAAGGATGGATCATGGCACATGTGTCTAGATTATAGGGAGCTAAATAAGCTCACCATTAAAGATAAATTTCCCATTCCTGTGATTGATGAATTATTGGATGAATTACATGGAGCAATTTATTTTACCAAGTTGGATCTTCGTTCAGGATATCATCAAATTAGAATGAAGACTGAAGATATTCCAAAAACAACATTTCGAACTCACGAGGGTCATTATGAATTTTTGGTCATGCCTTTTGGCCTTACCAATGCACCTTCTACATTTCAAGGGTTGATGAATTCCATTTTCAAACCCATCCTTAGAAAATTTGTGCTAGTATTTTTTGATGATATACTAATCTACAGCAGGTCTTCGAAGGATCATGTTGAACATGTTGACAGGGTGCTCAAACTATTGCAGGAGAAACAATTATATGCAAAAACATCCAAATGTTTCTTTGGAGTACAAGAGGTGGAATATCCGGGTCATATTGTATCTCACGAGGGTGTTAAGGTAGACCCTAAAAAAATTAAAGCCATTAAGGAATGGAAAGTCCCCACAACCATAAAGCAGTTGCGAGGATTTCTCGGGTTAACAGGGTATTATCGCAAGTTTGTTAAGAATTATGGGAGAATAGCAGCACCTCTAACAACATTATTTAAGAAAGATGCATTTTCATGGACTCCTGAAGCAACTAAGGCCTTTGAACATCTTAAAGAGGCAATGTGCCTAGCACCGGTCTTAGCTACACCAGACTTCACAAAAACCTTTATTGTGGAATGTGATGCCTCAGGAAATGGAATTGGTGTTGTTTTAATGCAGGAAGGAAGACCCATTTCTTTTGAAAGTCGTCCAATCAAAGGAAAGTATTTACAAAAACCTATTTATGAGAAGGAAATGTTAGCAATACTGCATGCACTAAAGAAATGACGAACTTACCTAATGGGAAGACACTTCAAGGTAAAAACTGATCATAATAGTCTTAAACACTTTTTGGAACAAAGACTATCTTCAGAAGAGCAGCAAAAATGGGTCACAAAGATGTTGGGTTATGACTTTGAAATAATCTACAAAAAGGAAAAGCTTAATGTTGTTGCAGATGCACTCTCAAGAAAGAATGAAGAGGTGGAAGCATTGCTTTGTGCCATTTCTATTATCCAACCAGATTGGATAACTGAAGCAAGAGATGAATGGAAGAAGGACAAAGATGTATGGACACTCATTCAAAAGTTGCAGCAAGATCCTAGTACATCTGATACATTTAGTTGGAAAATTATTCCTTATGGTACAAAGATCGCTTATATCTTTGTAAGAATTCCCAACTAAAACAAAAGATTCTTCTGGAATTGCACACTTCTCCTTTAGGAGGACACTCAGGATTTTTAAAAACTTACCACAGGGTGAAGAAAGAATTTTTTTGGGATGGCCTTAAATCCGATATTCAAAAGTTTGTGTCGGAATGTTTGGTTTGCCAGTAGAATAAAGTGGAAACAATTAAGACCCCGAGACTTCTACAACCTTTATCTATTCCAAGTCAACGTTGGGAGGAAATTTCAATGGATTTTATCATAGGTTTACCTAAGTCTGAAGGAAAGAATGCCATCATGGTGGTAGTTGATAGACTTACCAAGTATGCACACTTTTGTGCATTATCTCATCCATTTAAAGCAAGTACAGTTGCTACTACATTTATGGATGGAATTCAAAAATTACATGGAAGCCCAAGGGTTATTGTGAGCGATAGAGATCCCATTTTTACTGGAAATTTTTGGACGGAGTTATTTTCTTGTTTGGGTACTCAATTAGCTCATAGCTCATCTTATCATCCTCAATCTAATGGTCAAACCGAGATCGTAAATAAATGTTTGGAAGGATATCTTCGTTGTTTTGTATCTGATAAACAAACACAATGGGTCAAGTGGTTACCTCTTGCTGAATGGTGGTATAACACTCCCTTCCATATTGCAGCAAAAATGACCCCATTTATGGCACTTTATGGATATCATCCACCATCCATCACATCATCTTTAAGGGAAAATTCGAAGGTTCAAGCAGTGGAAGATCACATCGAGCATCAACAAGAAGTTCTCCAACTCTTAAAGGATAACCCGAATTTGGCACAAAATCGAATGAAACAACAGGCAGATCAACATCGCAGCGAGAGAAGTTTTGATGTAGGAGATTGGGTATTTTTACGGCTACAACCATACAAACAAATGTCCCTCAAGCAAGCTAAGAAGGATAATAAATTATCACCAAAGTACCATGGTCCTTACAAGGTGTTGCAAAAGATTGGTTCTATGGCATACAAATTGGAGCTTCCTGCTTCTTCACGAGTACATCCAGTTTTCCATGTTTCATGCTTAAAGAAGGTTATAGGTGAAAATCTTTCAGTTCAAACAATATTGCCAGAACTTGATGAGGAAGGAAAAATCATATTGGAACCTGAAGCGGTCACGGAAACAAGAACTCGACAACTACGGAATCGATCAATTTCAGAGTATCTCATCAAGTGGAAGAACTTACCCACTTAAGATTCTACATGGGAGGATGAGAATTTTATACAGAAGCACCCGGAGCTACTCAAGTGTTGAGGACAACACTTTTTTGAAGGAGAGGGGCATGTTAGGTCCCTATATCACTAGCATAGCCCCTTATTATTGTTAGTGTAAACCCCTTATTGTTATTATTGTACCCTTGTAACCCCCATTTTGTTATTATTGTGCCCTTAAATTATTATTGTTAGGTCGGCTAGGATTACATTGTGGCTCACTAGGATTACATTATGGCCCCATGGACTCCTATATATAGAAAGGAGGTTTTGTAAATTGTATCATCCAAGAATTGTTCATTTATGTAATGTATTGGAGGTTGCCCCCTCGAAGTAGCTCATTTCTAAGGCATTGATATCTCTTTTCTTCTCTTTTTGGAGCTGGTTACACAACAAAATGATCATGATATTGTAAAATTGTAATATTTGTAATTCTAATTGTATGTAAAGTTCTAAAATTGAAATGTATTTGTAATTGTAATTGTATGTAAAATATTTGTAAAATTTTAATTGTAATTGTAATATTTAATTTATTGTGAAATGATTATAATTGTATTTTTAATTTTAATTGTAATTGTATATATGTAAAATTGTAAAATTCTAATTCTAATTCTAATTGTATGTAAAATTCTAAAATTGTAATTGTAATTGTAAATTTTAAATTTGTAAAATTCTAATTGTATGCAAAATTCTAAAATTGTAATTGTATGTAAAATTATAAAATTTCAATTGTAATGGTATATATATAAATTTGTAAAATTTTAATTGTAATTCTAAATTGTAAATTTGTAAAAATTTTATTGTATATATGTAAAATTGTAAAAATGTAATTGTAATTGTAATTCTATGTGAAATTGTAAAATTGTAATTCTAATTGTAATTCTAATTCTATGTAAAATATTTGTAAAATTGTAATTGTATTACTGTGAAATGATTTTAATTGTAATTGTGATTGTATGTAAAATTCTAAAATTGTAATTGTAATTTTAATTTTAATTGTATATGAAATTGTAAAATTGTAATTGTAATTGTAATTTTATGTAAAATATTTGTAAAATTTTAATTGCATTAATGTGAAATGAGTTTATTAAAATTTTTAAATTTGTAAATTTGTAAAATTTTAAATATTTGTAAAATAATAAATCTAGAATAATATGAATTTTTGTAACATAATAAAGTTTAGAAAATAATGCAAATAAATTCATGTACTTTAGAATTAACATTATTTTATTATGATCTTACATACAAAAAAAAAGAACTTTATACAGTACGCCATTGCTTTTTAGATCAACATAATTGCAAATTAGCAAGTGAAATATTGATTTTAACATTAACACAATGCAAATTACCAATTAATTCAAAATACATATTATAATGTTTCAATAAACCCATCTTAAAAGGTATAAATATTGATGAAATAACACATGTACCATATCACTCAGCTCGGTTCTCATGATCACCCTCATTCTCTTCTAGCTCGCATGGCATGATAACAATATTGTTCTCAAAAATATGTTTTGATCTAGGGTAATGTCTCAATACATACCACCAATCCCTATCCAACACATTTGGGTAAAAAAACACCTGGTTGGAGTGTTTAGGGAAAACATAGGGCTCCTTAGCTTCATCCCACATCTTTCTAGAGCTGATACATATCAGCCTACTATCGTGATCTTCCTTTACTAATGTATACATTTATCCCATCCCATAATTCCTTCAATTTACCAGTGGTTGTAAGTAGACATCCATATTCTTCACTTGTCTTCTACCAGGGACTATGAGAGCCAACATAAGATGTTCATTCTTCACGGAAAACCATGGGGGGATGTTGTTATTGATCACTACTACAGGACAAACAGAATATTTGGTGTTCTGAAGGGAATATGGGTTGACGCCATCCATGGCTATGCTAAGTCGTAGACTTCGTACTTCATCCTTGAATTTTTTGGGCCATGTATCCTCTATATGCATCATGGCTATTGAGTCAATTGGGATTCAAATAACTCCCAACTTACTTCTGTGTGAGGCATGCAATCCCTGCAACATAGCTAATTCTTTGCAACGAAAGAGCCTTTGAATCCTTGGGATTATAGGCATGTGCCTCAATATCTTAAAAGGAGGACCAATATATGATTTACCCTTCTTTTTTTATTTATCATACCTGTCATGCCCACATTTCAAACATATCTCTTTGTCTGCATTTTCTCCTCTATATAGAATACAATCGTTTGGACATGCATGATATGGTATGTACTCAACACTCAACATTTCAACAATTTCTTTGCCTCTTTGTAGCTACCGGGAAAGATATTATCACTCGAAAGAACCTTATCTTTGAATAACCTATAGTTGGTGACCATGGAAAAATATATTAATTAATGTACATTAGTGCTGATATAACTATTAACATTCATAAAATTTACCATTTGTAATGTTCATTGTGTACAGATTATATTTCTCAAATTTATTAAGGGAGGACTTTATGGTAAACCTCAAAATTTCCGAGAAACATGCATTCGACAAGCCAAAATTTGCTTTCAAGTTATACAGTAACATCATTGTCCCCAAATGGGTAGACTTTCACTGACCGCCAGGTCCAAAGAGAGGGGTGGTGGAAGCAAATTTAAGGCTTTCAAAAAATGTGTCAGTGATATGAGCATCATCCCCTAGCTGATCATAGTTTTGGAATGCATCTAACAACATTGTCTCCATGGTAGTTGTATCCCTTAAGTAATCATCCATACCAACCTTTATTCGATTTCCTCCATTGCCATCTTGTGAAGAACTACTATCGTTGTAGTCATTCCTAATTCGTGAATCTGGACGTAGCGGGAATTGAATCGGTGGTTGATTCAACCATTATTAGTATCTTTCCTCTCCGATTTTTTCTCTTAATTCAGTATTATCTCGATTTGAAAATGTCGTGGGGTGCAATGGAAGATGGTAGGTAGGTCACTCATCATCACTAGAATCCTAATAATTAGAAAAAAAAATTGAACATGATTAGTACAAAATATATGATATCAATTAGTAAGCACGTTGACAATATTGCATGATTAATTAGTTTGACGTTGAAATAATTACATTAATAAATATACCAAACAATTCTAATTATTACCATCATTGTCCTAGGATTGTGGCTAGAAGATGCAATATTGATACAATTGGCAGGTTGAAGCAGCTGTCCATTTTCATATACCAAATGTGCCTTGCGGTATGCTGCTCCTGATAATATCTTCTAACGTTTTGGAGCTATTTGAATATTTTGTGCATATGAACTTGATTATGAATCTACATGTACTTGCAAATTTGTATACATTATAAATTTAATTAAGCGGTGCATGATTGACATGGATAAAAAACATAAATTCAATTAGATAATGAAATATAAATAAAATCTGAAGTAAATATTACGTCTCGAGATGGATAGGGAGAACTCAGCGATGGACTTTGATAAATATTATGGAATGAGCTGGATTTTGATTAATTGTCCATTAGATATAATTATGATATTTTCTTCCTGCATCTGAGAAAAATCAACAATAAATTTTGGTGTACACAGCTAAAAGTAATTTCAGTGCCTTAAAAATGGACTTCTTGTAATCAGTGCTAATGTACAGATAACCTCACCGGTGCGTTTTAGTTACTGCGCACCGGTGTTGTGTTATCAAGGGACACACCGATGCGGTGCTATTAAGTGACGCACCGGTGACGAATAACCGCAAATAAAAAAAATGCAACTCTATTTTCTTTAAGTGAAAAAAAAACGGTAAATTGAAAAATGGGCGAAAAAATATTTTCGAAAATCTAATTTCATAAAACAATTCTTTAAATACTAAACACTTTTAATTCTTTCACTATTTTTGCAAAACTTTTCAGCCAGAGATTTGCAGGACACATACTTGGAGCAAGAGAGCACGAGAGCACTATGGAGCAGCGAAATACATTCGAACAAATGTATTCAGACCATCAGAATTCCAAACCTCTCGTGATTCAAACCCTGTAGCATAGAATTTCAAAAGATCTCTTGATTAAAATTTATTTTTATTTTTTTACTTTTTCTGCAGTTTTTTTACGTAGTAAGAAAAAAATTTCAATTTGTTTTTCATTTTCATAAAAAAAAAATCTACTTTTAACCTAAACTCGTCGTTCTTTTTTCTTCTGCCCTTTCTTCTCCCACAGGGGCGTCGCTCAATTAACCTATGGCATAGCATGTGCGTTCGTGGCATACTAAACAATACCCTTAGTTTGACTACATATTGGAAAATACCTCTAAAAATAACTTTATTTAACCCCCTACCAATACTAACCCATTGCATTTTCCCAATTTAAAAACCCCCTACTTTCACTAGATATTGTAGGTATCCATTTTTTCATTAACATTTTTTATACCCCTTTACATTTATATCCTTAACATAATGACATGATGCCTATCTTATCACCCCACATGCATTCTACAATTCACCTTTCTTCTTGTGATATACATAGGAGATGCATATTAGTATTCCCACAATGTGATTACTCAATCCACACTCAAGCACATCCCACTATGATTTGTTGCATTTAATGGTCTAAGGCATACAAAGATCAACCATGTTTTAGGAAGATTGATTATGTGCATGTCTATAAAATGACATAGAAATTGATCTATATGATGATGAAAAATCAATTGATCAATCTTTATGAATATGTTTGCACCAAATAAGGTGTTCAATCACAAGTCTAGACCCTCTTCCCTTTGAAAGCTTCTTGTTCAAAAATCCAACTACAACCTCATGTACTCAAACTAGTGTCTTATTAAGGTGGAACAACAAAAGTTACAGTTTCAGAGAGTTATATAGAGAGGAAAAGGCAAGGTGAGGATGAGAGTTATGAGACCCTCCCTTTGCTTTAATGAAAAAAAACTAAAAACATTGTTCTTTGTTGTTTTTAATTTCAATGTTTTAATGAGAGCCCCATGGTATATTCTATTAAGACATCATTTGGAAACGACCCATGTGGATGGAATTAATGGTTTTTTAAGCTTGGTGATGTGATTTAAAGAGCTCTTACCGCTAGATTTCTTGTTTTCAGGATTATCAAAAATATTTTGTAAGCATTGTAGACAGTTTCCCCCAAGTTCAAATGGATGGTATTATGTGGCTATGTTTTGTGAACCTTCCCAACATCAACATGATAGGTAGGTCTACCCCAAGTTTTTTAGTAAGCATCTTTCAAAGATGGGATTTCACATTTGGAGGGATTTGTGGTGTCACAACACTATCTTGTTTGGATTGGGGAAGATTTAATAAGCCCAATATTCACTAGCTTAAAACAAGAATGTGTTTTCAAAATGATACCAGAAATTTCAAGGCCCATTTGGAAGCACTAGAGATGTAGTCATAATTACTGTAACAACTATACTCAAAACCTCAAGATTAATCTTCAGTCATAATTATTGTAACAACTATACTCAACAACCTCAAGATGAATCTTCAACAGTGTTCACAAAAGGGGATCATTGTCACTATGTCACGAAGAATATTGTTGCTATACAGATGTCAAGGTTATTGTGACAAAAGCAAGATCCGTCATGTTGTCATTAAACATTGGTATACGAATATGAAACAGGGTCAATCACTGACACATAGTTCACAGTCTATAGATTACTTCCCTTGATAGTCTCATTATTATCTATCCACAAGATTATTATAAATGTCATTTTCAAATCAAGGTTCTCTTATGTCACCAAAGGTGTTAAGACATCGTGACGATATTAAATGCTCAATCACCATGCTCAACCATACTGCCTCAAGAATCAAATCTTGCAACAACCAACTGAAATTTATTTTGTTAATAAGCTTTAGAACATGCTATCTATGATACACAGATATACTCAAGACTTATTTGCATCTAGCTAGACAACTCAATACATAAAAATCCTAGACAATTGTATACTTTAAGGCTTGGTCATTAACGCACAAGCACATAGCCTTCCATTAGTTCTTTTCACTTCCACAGAAGCCCTTACTTTTGAAGTTGTTCCAATTTAATCATGTCTAATTTTAATTTTTGATTAACTAGCAATAGCAAAACAATACATAAAAAATACATGTCACTTTCCAAGTATTCAATACATGTCACTTTCCAAGTATTCATAAATGGTAAACTAGGTAGACCGTCAGTATTGATTACAATGCATAAACCCAAAGGAATCACAGGAGTTGAACTCGTGACATACTACTTCAAAGGAATCACAGGAGTTGAACTCGTGACATCCCACTTTTGAGAAGTTCAATGTCTGACTCCAAGGCCAATCAAGCCAATCCTCGGGACTCAAAAATAAGATAATAAAAAATATTTGTATTTGGTAACAACGCGTGATGCCTATCATCCAGCTCAGAAAGGATATAGGTTGGTAACAATTGAAGTAGACTTACGAATTAGCTAATTTAGACAGTTTCATTGTGGGAAAAATCAAGAATCTCATTCTATATTATGATTCAAGTTGGGAATCAAACCCTACTCAAGGACTGAGATTTTCCAAACCCCTTTCCAGTACTAATTTAAATATGTAGACTATATATTGGCACTCCCCAGCTGACATTATCAAGCAGCACATCGGTAGCTCCAGAGTGATTGATACAGATGTGGATGCTTCTTCTCCCTCTACTTTTTACATCTATCCCTAATGAAAAGTAATGGGCACTCCCACAGTATGTTGTAACTAGTGTACTTTTGAGCCCCATTGACCTGTCTTTTTGTCGCCCACTTCCATTAATAAAACTAGTCTTATCTTATCTTCTATCGTCCTTTAATAGGAAATGGTACTATAATATAAAAACAATACTAAATAGCCAGGACTAACTCTCACCAATTTAGATCCTCATCTAGGAGTGAGCACTTAGTGCCCATACATTCTTTTCTATATTTAAGGCCAATGTACATCGAGGAATTACACTGTACAATATAAGTATTCAAGAGACATCTGCTATCAATTCCATCTCAGCAACACCAATCTCAGTTACATACCATGAACCACGTAATCCAAATGTACAACAAGAAATTAAACTGTACAAAACAACTATTCGAGCGACACCTCCCATCAGTTCCGTTTCAGCAAAAACAATCTCAATTATTTACCCTGAACCTCATATACAGGAACGTACTACACAAAAAACTTAATTTCATAGACCCAATTCCAAAAACCATAACACCCTATATCCAAAAAAACCTGAAACTAGAAAATCGGACTACTATTAAGGTAGAAACATGAACATAAAAACCATAATTAACAAATCAGACAAACCCTCCCTTTACAAAAACCATATGGTGTCATGCAAAGGAACAACATGACCACTACAACAGGCAGAAGCTAAGGCTGACCTCTCCAAAATTAAAGATCCTTAATTTCTCCTTTTAAATTAAATTGGTTTGCAGAGGTGGATGAAACAAACTTCTATGATTTTTATCCTTGTTTTATTAGACTTACTGATGCAGTCAGTTTGCCCTTCCCCAGTTGAAAATTAAGCAAGTAACTTACAATTGTGACTTGCATAGTCTTGTATTTTTAATCAGTTCTATCCCTTTTTGAAATAAATAGTTTTAAATAAACAGATACTGTTATGGCATAGTTTACAGTTTGTATATAAAGTCAATGCAATGAAACAAAATGCTAAAACTATACTAACTACACTAAATGATTTCTTGCATATATGACAACATTTCACATTTTGATTTTTAACAGGGGCTTGGTGAATTGTTTGAGGTCATTTAAACAAGATTTTTCTTGCTTTTGCTAGTTCCAGAAGCTCAGGTTAGCGAGCTGAATAAAATTCTCTCTTTACTCACGAGTCACTGTAGAGCACTGATAAACATGGTACTGAAAGATGGACTAGTGGTCAAACGATTGGATATGGTGTTCTTAAATCTTAATTTGCAGAGCTGGACACCATATATCCTGTAGAAAAGAGATATCTGCATATAGTAGTATCAAATTCCAATTGAACTATGAAATCCTTAATTATTTATTTTTGATAATCTATTTATGTAGAGAACTCAGAGTTGCTTAATAACATATTTTAGCCTCAAAATTGAGTTCAATTGATCGGTGTCACTGTTGCCGGGTTGTTGCCAGTATTCCAGCATGTTGTGCAAAACCCACTGCAATTCCCATGGGTCAGGCACACTGAGTCTATACTTCACTTCACAGTGGGTACAGTGGGTACCATCATTGGAATAGTGGAAGTGCCGAAGAGTTTTCTTGGGAGTATTTCCAAGAGAAAAAATGAAAAAGAATAGAAATTTTAGGTATTTGCATTCTTTCTATGAGATATGTTTTAAACTTTTGCTTTTCATAGGATTTCTGCAGAATAAGTAGTTGGTGAAATATTGGTAAAATAAAAATTGCGGTAAATATCACGTCCTGTAGCAGCGACGGAGCAGAATTAAAATGAAAAGGAAAAAAAAATCATGACAGCAATATGTGGCAATAATACTACAGGTGAAAAAACATGTATTTTTTCTCAATCTTTGTTATCGCAATGATTCTTGAACTGATTTTTCTACTAAATCTTACCAAAGTGAAATTGAAAAAAATAGTTTACAAAGAATTAAGTATTAAGTACCTTGAATAACATATTGAAATTTTCAGAGCAATGGTCTGCTATACAGATCATCAATAAAAATCATGGCATTTTACTGTTTTACATAAAAAGAAAATTCGCAGGAAAAAAAGAAAATTCCTTACACCAAAATTCACCAAAGAGCCAACCAAAGTACCTTTTATAGATTCTTTGGCGTCTGTAGTAGTACATTGTTTCAGCTTGTAGCCTTTCCTTTGCTATCTTGACCCTTTTTAATTTTTCTAATACCATTGAATAGCTATATGCTTTCATTTTCAAGTAAAGGAATTGCACCCTTGTCTACTACGAGCAACTAGACTGTACCTCATCCATCCAAACTAATGAAAGTATCTCCAACAAATAAAATGCCCCCATCTTGCTGAATCCCATGGTAAAATTCTTTAACAAAGGACATTCAAAGATATCTGATGCACAATTAAAAAATTTCAAAATCTTGCGCTCAATTTTAAAGAGGAGGGAGCATTGTATGCCACGTCTTTTCAAATTTAACAGGCTAGCATTGTCGTGGGGTAGAATTTCTAAGATTAGACATATAGTCATATTGGTTGAGATTTTGAATGTGTGAGGATTCAAAAATATTTACATCATTTATATATAATCGTGATTTTCAAATCAAGTGTTTCTATTTCTCCATCTATCTCTAGGCATAACTTCTTTAGATGTGTCAGGATGCCCCAATCATATATGGAAGACACTTTTTGGCATCCCATTACCAAACTTCTGTAATAATAAATTTGCAAACGTTGAAAATACAGAAGGGTTCAGATGCTACGAGATATATTGCAATATTCATAAAATTTAAGGCTAAGATAAATGGAATATTTCAACTTTATTTTCAAAGAAATAAAAAATTTATATTTGATATTTCAAGTGTTAAGATCAAAATTCAAATTTGACTGTCTTAAAAGGCACGGATCTCAGCTTATTAAAACCATAGGATAATTCTCTGATGCTAAACCTATTAAAAAGTAGGATTTTGAAGCTTAGTATATTTACAAGAGATGCAGATAGATTTCTATGGGCAGACCTCTTAGCCTTAGGCCAAAAGGTCCAAGTAAATGCTATAAATCTCGATTGGGTTGTAGCCTCCTGGCTCATCTTCTTGTAGTTGTTCTTCCTTGCAGTCAACCCTTCTGCTATACACAATGGGATCACACCAAATTTGTAATAAAAAATTTCACTGAAAAAAAAGGAAGCAACTATCTATAGAAAATGCAATTGCAGAACAATGTTGCAGTAGCCCTGGGTAGCTTAAATCTGGGCAAAACATATAGATGAAAATGATTTGTGGCCATTGTTGAGGGATCGCACAACCTCCAAACTTCAATTTCCCACACTTGTGGATCAGTAGTCTCTGACATGGTCCTGCCTGAAAATTTGAGTGTAAGCATAATCCCTCCACGCTTATCGACCACAAGCTTGAATTATTTCTCGTTTATTGACAGACAAATTTCCAATGTTATATGGAAAAACATGATTAGCGAACCACTGCTGATTCTAACATTCCATCAAATTTCCCAGTGTTATCTGCAGCTCCCATATTTCATACTCTTACATGATCCCCGGAACACTCAACACTCAACAACTTTGGAGTTGGAGCTGCTAGCTGCAGTAAACACAATTCCTCCATTACCAGTCTCTCCTCATACATCTAAGTACTAGGAAAATCTATATCTCCATATTCTCTCATTTAACCATAATTTTCCCTTCTTATTCTATCAAATACCCCATTTTTATTGGTTATGTCTCTGCAACTACCATATTTAACAGTGGGTGTGGTCCTTGAACTCACGGTAACTTTGGAGTTGGAGTTTCTAATATTTAACAATTTGTTGTGATCTTTGCAACTCACAATAATATTGGAGTTAGAGTGTTCTTCTAGCCGAAGTAGACCCAATTCCTCCATCATCTTAATACCCTCTCCTCATACATCATCTAAGAATAAGGCAAACCTCTTTTTCTACATTCTCTCATTCAACCATATTTTTGCATTCATATTCCATCACATCCCCCATTGAAATTGTGGGTGTTTCTGCAATTTCCAGAATTAACAATGCTATTGTGTAGTGCTCTGTCATACTTGGAACTCACAATAATTTTGGAGTTGGAGTGATCTGTTAGTTGTGTTCTTCTCAATTTACCCTCTTCCCATACATCATCTAAAAAGGCGGAAAACCTCTAGGAAAACTTTCCTCCCAGGAGTCTCTCATTACACCAAAGGGCACATGGAGTGGAAGGAAATCACAAGCAAATTGTCTCAGAGTCTTTTGTTAATATGTGGTTGTATGCTCGTGGCAAAATAAAATTAGGCAAAAGCTAGAAGACAAAAGCAAAATACACATTTTTGTAGGGCACAGTGAAGATTCCAAGGTGTATAGGCTATTTGAATGAGGAAGTAAAAATAATTCTTTCATAAACATTAAATATAATCTGCAAGAAGTATCAGACTATATTGTTGTACCATGGCTTGTATTAAAAGATAATGTAAGAATGGTCGTAGAAGTAAAGGAAAGCAATCTAAAACATGAAAATATGACCAAACAAACATTAGGTGATGCTGAGGAAGCTAGTGCCAACAAGACAAAAAGTAACAAATCAGACCAAAGTTAAAGAAAATTCCAAAGTCGTATCTACATAAAGAATGATGATGGATTCAAAGTTCCAAGAACTACCTACAACTAGTGAAGAAGTCTGGAAGACAATTAGCGTACAACAGTCAACTGTATAGCCAGTAAGTGTTGCTTTTGAGTATTGACTCACACGAGTCTAACTCATTTGAAAAAGAGAACATAAAGCAAGAGTTTCATAAATAAATTCCAGAGGATTATACCGAGATACAGATAAATCAGACTTGGGAGCCTGTGTAGACTTTGAAGAAACTTTGCACTTGTTAGATGAATACAATTAGTTAGGCATAGGTGTGAGATTTATTAAGTGGATGTCAAAAGTGCCTTCTAGAATACAATTTTTGTAGAGGAAATGTATATGCATTATAGCTCATATGGACTGAGGCAGGCTCATAGAGCCTTGTATGCAAGCATTGATGACCAGTCAAGGATAATTGTTTTGAAAACCTGTCATATTGTCAAAAGCAAAGTGAAGGATGAAATATTGATTGCATATTATATGTTGATGGCATCATTTCAGTGAATCCAACTTCCAAGAATGATGGAAGTGATAAAAGATGAGCTTCCTGCATGAAGCTTTCGAAAAGATAGCTCCAATGTATTTAGATTTTCCAAGCTAAGTATGTAAGGAAGATATTGAAATTTGAAACATATTTGACATTGATGATGATAAATCTGCAACAACTCCTATTGAAATGGATATGAAGTTATCGATTCTTAAAGACTCAAAGCTAGTGGATGCAACACTACACAGTAAATTAGCAGAAGTCTTATTTATCACTATTTGATCAGATTCAAATTGTATTGTTGGTGGCATGATATCATGCTTTATGGCTTTCCTCAATAGCGATTCATTGGAAGTCAGCAACATGGTTTTAAGTATGTGCACAAATATGGCACTAAGCTGCTTGATCTCACACCCATTTATAAAGGACTTTGTGTTTCATGCCAAGAATAAGACGGTCATCATCCCTTATATTAGAGAACAAGAACAAACCATGAATATTGACTTGATCTATTTCAGGTCTTAAATGCATAGTATTAAAAATCATCTTCACAACATGACTCATCTTCGAGCGTTTCTTAGGGGACATGGACACACAAACCATTCAGATTTGAAGCATGCCCACCATTTCCTCCTTGATGTTCTTGTACCTCATGAGCTCTAGATCAAATACCCTGGCTGTCCATTCTTCCCTCACAATAGATTGTACCCACTTGGGAAGATCTATGCTTTCATCCGGTGTGTGTAGCTGAACAGGGGCTTTCCTAGTAAGAATCTCTAGGAGTAGCACTCCAAAACTAGATACATCTGCTTTTTGGGATATCTTTCTTGTCTCGGCCTGTTCTGGAGCCCTGTATCCCGCAGCTTTTGATGCAACAGATGCAGGACTAATAAGCACAACAATACCAAAGTCTAAGATACAAGCATTTCCACTCTTAGCAAACAAAACATTGGAAGACTTGATATTCTCGTGATATTCCCATGGGCCAGCTTGGGAGATTTACATGAGTGGTGAATGAAGGTCAAACCACAGGCTGCACCCAACGCTATCTTCATTCTAGTTGTCCAGTAAAGAGGAGTTCTCTCAGGACCACGATTGCCTGCAACAGCACAACAAAGAAATGAATCTAAAATTGGTAAAAGAGGATCAATTTCCAGGCACAATTCTATGATCCGAACTTACATCGGAGTTTCATTTGATGGCTTGTGTTAGCCACCTATAAAATTTGTTATATCAAAAGGTGGCTAAGACTTTTTGAGCCTTCAAGGAACAAATTTTATTACTAAAAAGTGTTGGCTCTTAAAGACTCTTGAAGGCCTCATGCCTCTCCTCTGTCCAAACCTTCACTGCTTTTTCCCTTCAGAACTCAGAAATACTGTTGATTTCCAGGCCAGAATACCACTGCAAGGACCATTTCCCTTTTCCCCTTCTTCCAAAACTAACCTCACCTTTGCCATTTCCTTCTCCCATGAAATCCTTATTTTTCATGTCTTCCCCCTTCCCCCTTCATCAAAACCCCTTTGATAAGGTTTAAAGACCCCTTATTTGCCTTATCGAACCCTCAAAACCTTTGAAATCATTCAAAATCCGTAAAAATCATATTTTTATGTATTGTAGACTTAAGCCCCCTTGGGCTAAGTCTTTAAACCCCCCCTCCTTATGCCCAGGTGCCAGGACCGAGCGCTAAGTCTTCTAAGCGCTTATTGCATTACCCCATGCCTATTAGCCCTCATCCACAATCCCCCGGTCATATGGCTTTCCATATAACCTGTGGCCCCGCATCGGGCGCCAAGCCACTTTGAATATTAAATATATCCGCCCGAAGTGTAAAACCTTTGGTTTTATATTATTTTAATGTTTTTTATAAACTTTCCGCTGGTGCAAAAAACCCAGTCAATCTCCACCGTCGATCTGAACTGCAGATCGATGGCGCGGAGTCTATCACCTCGGTGGTCCCCGCCATCCACTCACCGATTGAAAAACCGGGCGGTTTTCATCGCACCACTTCCGAGCGCGCGGCGGTTTCTTCCATTTCGCAGCGATTCCATAACTGGATGACACGTGTCTTGGGCACTGTTCATGAAACCATATTCCATCGCGCGTTAAAGTTCGGGCGTGGACTCGGCGCGATATGGACGTCCATCGTCTGATCTGAGGCCGCCCATCGGACGACGATCGCTCATCGAAGATGCCCACGCGATAACCAGGCTACTGCGTGACGTTTAAAAGATCTCCGCCGTCGATCTAATCTGTAGATCGACGGCCCACATTCCATCGCCCAGCCCCCTCGTCCACAGTAGTGCCGGTGGTCCCAACGCCACATCAGCGTCCACGTGGCAGTTTTCTATTGGGCGGGTTTCCATGGTTCCTCGTCCAGTCAGCAAATCCGGACCTGGGAATTTTATTCAACATGGTTTAATTAAAATCTTGATGTGCGGTCACATCTTATAAAGTTTTTAACGCCTTTTCTCCATCGTTGATCGCTTGGGCCGATCTCATCCGATGGCCCACGATCGTCCCTTCACCTCTGCTCCTAGCCGTCGATCTATACGCGATCGACGACTCTGATTTAAATTATTCTTCCACCTTCCTTTTGTTTTCCCCCGATCAATCTCGACCGTTGGATGATGCCATCCAACAGCCCTGCTCTTTCCACGTGCTTTCTGAAGCAGCAGACCTTTATATGCAGGATTTTATAATGTTTTTTGAATTTTGCAGGGTTTTTAATTATTCTTCCGCCATGTCTGAAGAAAATTCAGAAGCAGAAGGTGACAATCCTCCCGCCTCTGATCCATCAAAGAAAATCATTTGCAGGTTTCAAATTCACGTATCATCGGTGTTTCATGAGGCATTGACGCCATATCGCCCTTGTGCGGCCCTGTACATTAGAAAAACACAGCAAGTCAATCACAAATCAAAGAGTATCAATGTCGACAACAAAAACATACCAGAGCAAAGGATTGAAAACAGGTTTTGTGGGGATTACGGCTAAAAATGATTATCAAAAGCCTAATCCCCGATTAAAAACACAGTTAAAGAAGAAAATATTAAGTGTTTTATCGACAGAAAGCCTCCACTGCCACCTCTGAGGCAAATTGATTCCTCCCAGCTGCCGAAATTCCACCTGTGCCTCAAATTATTCAATTAGAGGCCGAAGTTATTGATCAAATGAAGATATTTTCCTCAGCACAGCCAGAGAGTTACTTCTGCAGGGAAAATTAATGCAAAACAATATCTGCAGAGTAACCCTGACATCACACAGAACCTCCAAGGTCAACAAAAGCTCCCACCGAGCTTAAAACTTCATGTAAATCATTTAATACAGAAGACACCTATTGTAAGTTTCTTCATTGAGCCTCCCAAAGGCCAAGAAGCCATTAAGTCTATATTAATTTTAATTGGAGATCTTTTATCAGATCTCACCTCCTCATTCTTCTATATATACTTCTGCAGAAGATGAGAGAGGGGTTGGTTGAGTTGGTTGCAAAACTTTGAAATACATTTGAGCTTAAGCTTCTGATTGTAGATAGTTTTCACTGGCCCTTGAAGCTCTGTTTGTGTTAGACTTGATTAGGCTGGATAGTGAAGATGATTGTTGAACTGAAACATTGGACCTGAGTACTGTAACTAGTTTGACATCAATAACAAGTTGTTTCTTGGGATCCTGGTCTATATCACTGGTGAAGTGCCTCTTTCTTTGTTATTGTTTTCCTTCTATGTATGTCATATTGTTCACTATTCTTTGATAAAAAGCAGCATTTATAGAGTTAGGATTTACTGTTTACCAGTACCCTTCTCTTACTGATAAGCTTTATCTCAATGTTTTCCTCCAATTTGGTTATTTAAGAATGATTTAATACAATCTAAACAGTTAGGAATGCTGGAGTTCCCTCGTCCTACTGTTTGCTTTAAACATTGTTCTTGAAAGTTATTTTCCTTATTTTCTTATTAAAAGTTAGACTAGAAAAGTGATGGGTTGCCCTGTTTCTAGCTTCTATTCTCCAAAGGCAGATTCTGAAGTTTTCCCTTGGTGTTGGCCGAAAGCATACTAGGTTTAAAAGTACCTTACCTGATCTTAGGTTACACTTTGTCTTCTCTTATATGTTTTCATACTTTCTGAAGGTAATTATGTGGATTACTGGATTGTTTGTCAATTAAGATGCTTTAATACAAACTTTCCCAAGAGGTCAATGGTTAGCCCTGTCCTTGGTTGGCTTTAAACAGTTACTTAAGAGGCTTTTCTTGTTTGGACTGACCATAAATCCTTTGTGAAATTATTATCAGTTTCCACCCCTCCAACACTTTATTGTTTCCACCACATCACTCTAATCTCAATAATCTTGTGATATAGATGACTTGCCCCTTGGATCACTCTTGATGTTGTTGTTCAATTAAAGCCCTGTTATGACTCCATAGCCCAATGGACTAAAAAGCAGCGTTATATCTATATTTTTAGCCAAAGCTATTCTATTTGCTTGCAACTTCTCACCTTTGAAACTTTTTGCACTTAGAACTTTCCCCTCAAGTAATTTTCATGCTCAACCATCCAAAAAACAAACAAAACCCTTGGCCTTCATAACTACCCTAATATCATTACCCAAAACTCCAAAGACAAATCCATCTTTTCACTTATTGGATAGATCCCTCTCCGGATTCAGGAGGGCTAGATCCTAGAATCCCAAAGTGGTTGAAATAATGTTGCTTCTGCAGTTTTAGTCTCACCAATTTGCTAAGATTACAGATTCCTAACATTTCTGGCGACTCCGCTGGGGACGAAACCCAAAAAAAATTTCATTTGAGGGTAACCATAGGATATCAGGGATTTGGTTCAAGAACATTTGCTATATTAACCAGCTGAGCCACCAGCAACTAACATTTCTGGCGACTCGACTGGGGATCTCAGCTGAATTTTCACCTTAGGTTCCCTTAAGAACTTCATAAAACTTGTGAGTAAAAGTAGCCTTTCGAGCACTACCGAGGAATGGTAATCATGATGAAACTTGTTTGAATCAGTGACAAACTAGGTAAACCCTAGGTTTCTCATAATACTTTATCTAACCTTGAAAAATCATTTGGCTTAGCCATAAGAGTAGACTGTCTTTGTCTCATAACCATAGCTAAGTTTTGAAACAAAGTTAGTACATTCTTAGAAACCACACTACTGAAAAATAACCCAAAAAACCTAAAATATTTTAGATTGGTATCAAATAAACATGGTGGTGGACCATAAAACCTTTTACCTCTGAAAAGAGCTGAAAACTTCCACTTGGCAACTCCACAATCCTGAACAGACCTTAAGACTCCACTGGGAAGAACCCTTATCATCATAACATTAGTCAAACTCAGTTAGAGGACTGTAGGATTGAAATTTGTGTAAAACAGATAAGTTAACCTTTTAAATATTGTCATACCTGGTTGAACTTTTCTTGTTTATTTGGGTCTAAAAAACACAGCATAGTGGCTCCTAGAAAGATTCACACTAGAGCCTATCCTGACCCTGATCCACCTGAGTTAGTTGATAACCAAGAAAGTATCCTTAGGAATTCTCCTAGGATTAAATTATCAACTGTTTTCAGATCACCCTTGAGAGTTAATTCAATTCCCGACAATCTTACAGCTCTACAACAATCACAAGCTGAATTAGTAAATCCATTTAGAACTAGGTCATTTGATGATATAATCCAGCTAGACTCTGAGTCTTCACTTTCATCCCTAGAGATAAGTGAACATCCTGGTAGCAGAGAAACAACACCTCCTGATTTACATTTCCTTCACAACTTAGGTGTCTCTCATCCGAGATCAGCTCAGCAATCTAGTTCTGGTCCATCCACTTTTACTCACCCTACATCCACTATTCAAACCACTCCACTTCAACCCACTTTCCCTCTTATTAATCCACCTCTTGTAAATCCACCCCCATCACATATCATGGTGACATGGTATGCTCCCTTATTCCTTCTTGCACCATTAGTCATTCTTCCACAGGACTATCAGTCCAAGATTCCATTATATGATGCTAGCAATGCTACAACTGCATCACAACATGTGGATAAGATGAATGACTACTTTGACAGAAATTAAATTGATGATGATTCTGTCAAACTTCGATTATTTGCTCAAAGTTTAGGGGGGGAAGTAAGAAAATGGTTTAAAGGCTTAACCCCCCACAGTATCAATGATATCCAAGCCTTCCATAAAACTTTCTTAAACAAATGGGAGGTAAAGAAGAATCCTCTCCAAGTCCTTTTTGATTACAAGAACCTCCATATAAACACTCGGGAAAGTGTACAAGCTTATTGCACTAGATTTAATAGTGTGTATAATGCACTTTCCCCAAAACTAAAACCTCCACAAGGCTTAGCTTTAAACAAGTTTCCTGAAGGGTTTGACCCTGAGATGGCCTATCAGCTGAGAGAGAGAGATTTGGAAACTCTTGAAGATATGAAAAGAGGCACTCTTTCTGTGGAGGTCAACTTAATGGAAAAGAGAGCAAGAATGAAAACTGAGAAGAGAGTGTCCTTTAGAGAGGAATCTACACCTTCTACTTCCAACTCAAAAATGGAGAAAATGATGGAAGAGATGATGAAAGAGATGAGCATAATTAAGAGAGCACAAGCAAGCCAAAATCAAACTGCTCCTCAAAATATAAACCAGAACCAAAACCAGAATTTTAGAAGGAATCAACCTCCAAACAGACCTAGGGAAGATGATCAACAGATCACTCCTCCCTTTCATCAAAACTATGTAAGTGAGGTTGAGGAAACGGATGAAATACCGAAGGAAGATGATATCAACATGTTTGGGGTAGAGGATGATGACTTTGAAGCTCATTATGATAGAAAAAAAGGTCTTTATACACCTTATGATGACAGAAGAGATGGTGATGAAAATTATTATCAAGACATGGAAAATGTCATCATAGAATCTCAAAGAGAATATGACCTTAGAAGCAAAACTAGTCAACAAGCTCCCAACACAAAAACCTCTGAAAAATCTTCACAAAATAGCACTGCAACCAAGCCTAAAATGGTCAAACAAAAGGACAAAATAGTTGCTGTAAATTCTGATAAAGGTAAAGAGAAAGGCACTCAAAACAATGAAAAATAGAGTGCAGACCTTAGTAGTACTAACACTTCAGCTAGTACTCCTGTGAAAACAATTTTGTCAAGTATAAATAGAACAAATCAGCAAACCCATGTTGCTGATAGAATGACAGCTAATAAGGCTGAAACTAGCACTTTAAAGAGTCAAATTCCTTTCAGCCTGGAGCAGGAATTTTCTAAGATCAAAATATATGTTCCCTTGACTGAGTTAGCTGCCCAACATGTATATAAGACCCAAATTTTGAAGGCTTTAAACATTGAAGAGAATGAGGACACTGTCAATCTTAATGATGACCAACCAGAGCTTATTTTTGGTCCAAAGATTGAAGGTATGTATCAAGAGGGACCTATTCCTCCCTTTTATGTGAGTTTAAATGTTCATGACAAAATTTTGCACAACACTATGCACGACTTAGGGGCTTCTCATAATTAATGCCAAAAGCTGTAATGGAGAGCCTGGGTCTAGAAATCACCAGACCTTACAAAGACCTTTACTCCTTTGATTCCAGCAGAGTAAAATGTTTAGGATTAATAAAAGACCTCTGTGTTAAGTTAGCCCAAATTCCAACCAAATATTTAGTCATGGAAATTGTTGTGGCTGATGTGCCCCCAAATTATGGAATGTTATTATCAAGATCTTGGGGGGCTAAGTTACAAGGGACTATGCAAATGGACATGACCTATGCGACTATCCCTGTTTTCAATCAAACTATAAGACTTTACAGGGAATCCCATATGAAATACACAGTTACAAGTCAAGACTGACCACAAAACTCTCCTCTGTATTCTATAAATACGGGCCTTGATTCTTTTATTATGTTTAATGATGAAACATTTAGTGAACAAGTCACTTTAACAGAATTAATGGCCGATAGGGAGGAAGAGAAACACAACGCAGGAGTGTCAAAACAGTTTGTTGCATTTAAAGACAGTAGCAAACTAAACAAAGGTCTTGAGCTACAAGGCAGGTGTCCATTACTTTTAAACATTCACAATCAAGAAAACAACCCTCAAATAAACGAAAGACTTGGAAAATCAAAACAAATACAACTAAGTGTTGAGATTCCACAACAACCCTTGAGCACATTAGTTAAAGAGGACACTAACCAAGGAGAAACCGAAAATAGTCCTCTATGGAGTATGTATTTTTATGGGTCATGCACTAAGAACAATGTTGGTGCAAGTGTCTAGATTACTAACACTGAAAACAACCACATAGAAAGAATTTCTTGCAAACTAAACTTTCAGTGTTCCAATAACATAGCAGAATATGAATCCCTTCTCTTAGGCTTACATTTATTGAAAAAGTTAGGAGCCACAAGAATCAATGTGTATGGGGATTCAGAGTTAGTCATTAGACAAGTCAATGGGGAGTATAACGCAAATCATCCCAGACTTAGGGCCTACCGAAACGATGTCATGGACCTTTTAAAAACTTTCGAGGAGTCCAAATTAATTTTTGTCCCAAGAAAAAGAAATATTGCCGCCCACAATTTAGCCTTTGCAGTTAGAACATGCTTAACGCCATATAACACCAAAGACTGCACAACTCAAATAAAATTTAGACCAGCTGTGCTTGATAATGAGAAGTATTGGCAGGTGTTTGACAATGACAAAAAAATAGAAGACTTCATGCAATTCAGAAATGAATTCGAACTACACAGTTTGGACTCAGATTATGAGACAGACTGCAGTGAAGAAAATTTTCTTAGTGAAGAAGAGCCATCCCCTGAACTTGCTAATATAAACCTATTATCTAGAAAACTTAAAAACAAAACAGAAACGACTGCAGAGTTAGAAACAGAGGAGTTAGAAACTTTGCACTCTAAAGATGAAAGTTTGCCTAAAGGTCTGGCACCTTTAGAAGAGTTGTTCGATTTTAATGATGTGGCAAATCAACCAAAACTAGAACCTGTAGAGACTGAAGTGGAAGAGTAAAATATAGGCAGTGAACTTAAACCTATGATGATTAAACTGTCTAAGACTTTACCAGCTCACATTAAACTCAAATACATAGAGCTGTTTAAATAATTTTCTGATGTTTTTGCATGGATTTACGAAGATCTTAAATCCTATGACACTGAAATAATACAGCACAAAATTCCCCTCAAAGAAAACCAAAAACTATTTAAACAGAAAATGCGCAGAATAAACCCTGTTCAGTTGCCTTTGGTTCAGAAGGAGATCTTGAAAATGTACGAAGCTGGTATTATTGTCCCTACTAGATACTCTAAGTGGGTGTCTAATCTGGTGTCTGTTAGGAAGAAAACTGGAGAGATCAGGCTTTGTATAGACTTTAGAGCCCTAAACAAAGCTTCATTGAAAGATAACTACCTTTTACCCAAGATGGATCATATTTTACAAAGAGTGGTAGGGTCTAGAAGAATTTCTTTGTTGGATGGCTATTCAGGGTACAATCAGATCTTAGTTCACCCTACTGATCAATTAAAGACAGCCTTTACTACACCATGGGGCACTTTCATGTATGTGAAAATGCCCTTTGTTCTAATGAATGCTGGAGCAACTTTTCAAAGAGCCATGGACATAGGATTCTCGGAAGAATTGGGCTACTTCATCATTATATACCTTGATGATGTCACTGTGTTTTCCAAAACAAATGAAGAGCACTTAGAACATTTTAGAAATGTTTTCGAGAAATGCAGGAAGTTTGGGATATCTTTAAACCCTAAGAAGACACTATTCAGTCTCCAAGAAGGTAAACTTCTTGGGCACATCATTTCAGAAGAGGGTATTAAGATAGATCCAAAGAGGATTGAGGCCATATTACAAATCTCTCATCCTCGGAACATCAAGGAGTTGCAATCTTTCATTGGGAAAATTAACTTTTTGAGAAGGTTCATTCCCAACTTGGCCGAGCTCCTTAGGAATATCACAAACATGTTGAAGAAGGAGCAAGGGGTAAAATGGACCTTGGAAGCAAAGAAGTCTTTTGAGCTGGTGAAACAATCGTTAACCAAAACACCAGTTCTAGTAAGTCCTGATTTTTCAAAAGATTTTTATATTTTTTCATTTGCATCAAAACATACCATAGTTGTTGTCCTGTTACAGAAAAATCCACAAGGAAAAGAGCAGCCTATTGCATTCTTTAGCAAGGCATTGAGGGATGCCCCTATGAAGTATAACATTATGAAGAAGCAAGCTTTTGCTTTGGTTAAAGCTTTAAAAGACTTCAGAGTATACATCCTTCACTCACACATCATTTCCTTTGTCCCAAACTCAGTTGTTAAAGACATTCTAACACAAGACCCAGATGGTAAGAGAGGTAAATGGATTGCTATCATCCTTGAATATGATTTAGAGATAAAACCCACTAAACTCATGAAAGGCCAAGGTCTAGCTAGATTAATGGCTGAATCCAATTTTGAAGTTCTTGATATTAATATGATTAATGCTTTAGATGATCAAGAGGAAGTCTCAACTCCCATTGTTGAAGAACGTTTTATGAATTCCTCTTGGTATGCTGATATTGTTTATGTTTTGCTTAATTTAAATACACCTCCTGGTTTGACAAAAACAAAGGCAAAATTCCTAAAATTGAAAGCTGTAAACTATTGCATTATAGATAAATGTCTTTATTGGAAAAATGAAAGTGGTCTATTGCTTAAATGTTTGCCTGAGTTTGATGCAGAGAAGGTTAAGCACGAGTTCCATGAAGGAGAGTGTGGGGGTCATTTATAGTAGAAGACAACAACCAACAAAATTTTGAGGGTTGGTTTCTATTGGCCTACTCTTTTTCCTGATATACACAAAATGATCATTTCCTGTCATAAATTTCCACTTTTTGAAGGCAAAAGACAACTGCTACCCCTGCCTCTGCATCCAATCACTGTTGAAGCCCCTTTTCAACAGTGGGGACTTGACTTCATAGGAGAAATCCATCCAACATCTTCTGCCTATCATAGATGGATTCTCACTGCCACGGACTATTTCACTAAGTGGATAGAAGCCATACCTTGCAGGCAGGCCAATGATTCAGTTATTATAAAATTCATGGAGATTAACATTCTCTCCAGATTTGGTTGTCCTACCAAGATCCTCACTGATAATGCAGCAGAATTTGGATCAAAGAAGATGGTTGAATTCTGTCACAGATATCAGATAACATTGGGGCATTCCACGGCCTATTACCCTTAAGGTAATGGACTTGCAGAATCCTAAAACAAGAGTTTAGTGAACATAATCAAGAAATTGTTGGAGGATAACAAGAAGTCTTGGCACACAAAGCGTGTTCATGCACTTTGGGCTGACAGATTGAATTTGAAGAAATCTATTGGCATGTCACCTTTTCAGCTGGTGTATGTTACTGATGCAATTTTTCCAAATAGCCTTGGTGTACCAATAATGAAGTTGATTCAAGAGTTGCAAACTAAAGATAATGACATGATCAGAAGAATAAATCAGACCATCCATCTTCAACAAACCAGAGAGGAAGTTTATAACAAAGCATTGCAAAAACAGATCAGCATTAAAAATATTTTTGACAGAAGAACAAAGGCCAACAATTTAAAAATTGGGGACAAAGTTTTAAAGTGGGACTCAAGGAGGGAAGAAAAGGGCAAGCATGGAAAATTTGACAACTTATGGCTTGGTCCTTACTCTATTCATTCATCTGCTGGTAAAAATGCATTTTTCTTGCAGGAGTTGAATGGATCAGAATTGTTTGGGGGTCCTGTCAATGGCAGGATGCTTAAGCATTACTTCTCTTGATCCATGTTATGCTCCGAAAGCATTTTTATCTTTTTCTCATTATAAATACTTCACCCACCATTGCATTCAAAGTTATAAAAATTTAAAAAAAATACAAAAACAGTGAAAGAAAGAAAAGAGGGCAGATTGTGAAAAGAAGAAAGGCATAGCCCCATACCAAAAAAGAGAAACAAATCTGAAAGTGTGCAAGCTCAAAT